>NC_069461.1:18677712-18787712 GCF_026875155.1 Cherax quadricarinatus
TTCCAAGTAGATAGAAATATCGGTAAGGGAGGTGGGGTGGCACTGTATGTCCGAGATCACTTGAGCTGTTGCATAAAAATGGGTATTAAATCTGAGGTGTTGATAAATTAGACACATGTGCAACTCTTGGGTATCTTTATTGAGGAAACGTTTCGCCACACAGTGGCTTCATCAGTCCATACAAAGGAGAATCTTGAAGAACAGGAGGAGAACGAGGTAATCAGTCCCTCAACCTTGAGTCGATGTGGTCAGTCCATCAATCTTGAATAGAATACGGCATACGTGCGGAGAAGGAGCTTATAAACCGTAGGCAGGAGAGGTGCAGCAGTCATAGGTGGTGTCACATTTGTTCAATGTGGAAGGAGGTCGTGCCCAAGAATCAGGCAAGTGACTGACCACATCGACTCAAGGTTGAGGGACTGATTACCTCGTTCTCCTCCTGTTCTTCAAGATTCTCCTTCGTATGGACTGATGTGTGGCGAAACGTTTCCTCAATAAAGATACCCAAGAATTGCACATGTGTCTAATTTATCAACATGTCAGTTCTCTGAACCATTCATCTACAATCCTGTCAGACTCTGCAACTTCTTGGGATCTTAATACTTGGGAATTCTTCACTTGCCTGATTCTTGGGCACGACCTACTTCCACATTGATGCAGTTTAATATAGACAAATGCAAAGTTCTAAATGTTGGACAGGACAATAACCATGCCACATATAAACTAAATAATGTAGATCTTAATATTACGGATTGCGAAAAAGATTTAGGAGTTCTGGTTAGCAGTAATCTGGTACAAACCTTGGTAATAAATACCGACAAGTTGGTTTAGAAAGACACGTAAGCAAACACTATAACATATTTATTAGAAAACGTTTCGGTCCTGGGACCTTGATCACTTCTAACATACAGAGGTATGTATAATGTTCGCCAAGACCGTAGTCCTGGCACGGGTCTCAATCTTGCGATGACCCGTCTAACATACAGAGGTAGAAAGACATTATATATATAGGCAGAGAGTGAGATGTGACGCACGTGACCTGAGGAATGTCATAAGAACATAAGAATGGAGGAACACTGTAGAAGGCCTACTGGCTCATGCGAGGCAGGTCTTTATCAAAACAACCTCTACCTATGATGAGGACGGGTAGACGATGAAATCATGTGACTCCTGTGTTGTTGGGTTGGTGTTGCTTAAGTATCATGTATGCCAATGTTTTTGAAATTTTGTAGTTTCCAGTGTTGCGTTCTATAGTGTCGGTGACGGCGATTAGTGAGGCTTCTAGGCACGTGCGTCACATCTCACTCTCTGCCTATATATATAATGTCTTTCTACCTCTGTATGTTAGAAGTGATCAAGGTCCCAGGACCGAAACGTTTTCTAATAAATATGTTATAGTGTTTGCTTACGTGTCTTTCTAAACCAGCAGTAATCTGAAACCAAGACAACAGTGCATAAGTGTTCGCAATAAAGCTAATAGAATCCTTGGCTTCATATCAAGAAGCATAAATAATAGGAGTCCTCAGGTTGTTCTTCAACTCTATACATCCTTGGTTAGGCCTCATTTAGATTATGCTGGTTGAACATTAAAATGGTATAAAATACCGACAGGTTGTTAGGTAAGACACATATGCAACAGTTAGGTATGAAAGTTAAGACACATGTGCAACATCTGGATATCTTTATTGTAGACGTTTCGCCATCCAGTGGCTTTATCAATACAGATTCTAGGACATAAAAGGAAGACAGTAGAACTATATACAAAAGATGAGGTAATCAGTCCCTCGGCCTTGGAGTTAGTGTTCACAGCATCGTGGTGGAGGAGAATCTGGAGCAAAGGCAAGAAGACTGGCGTTTATATAGGCGTCAGTGGAAGGGACGGGCAGCAGATGAGGGCAGTCACTGGTAGGCGGGATTCCCCAGTGGAAGTAGGTCCTTCCCAAAGAGATGGGTTAGTTGCAGCAGCCGTGAAGAAGGTCTTGTAGATGTCCTCTGAACCAAGATTCCATGATGTTGCAGTGTCTGACAAGTTGTGCAAGAAAGGTATAAAATACCGACAATATGGTATCTTTAGGTATCTTTATTACGAAACGTTTCGCCTACACAGTAGGCTTCTTCAGTCGAGTACAGAAAAGTTGATGGAAGCAGAAGAGACTTGAAGACGATGTAATCAGTCCATCACCCTTAATGTTTTGAGGTGGTCAGTCCCTCAGTCCCTCCAGACTGAGGGACTGACCACCTCAAAACATTAAGGGTGATGGACTGATTACATCGTCTTCAAGTCTCTTCTGCTTCCATCAACTTTTCTGTACTCGACTGAAGAAGCCTACTGTGTAGGCGAAACGTTTCGTAATAAAGATACCTAACTGTTGCATATGTGTCTTACCTAACAGATTATGCTGGTAGGTAAGACACATAGGCAACAGTTAGGCAACTTTATTCCGAAACGTTTCGCCTACACAATAGGCTTCTTCAGTCGAATACAGAAAGTAGGCAGGAACATTAGAGATGTGAAGACGATGTAATCAGTCCATCACTCTTGAAGTCGTAGAATTTTGAGGTTGTCAGTCCCTCAGCCTGGAGAAGTTCAGTTCCATAGTCAGGAACTATCTTAAAACCGTAGACAGGTGAGGGGCAGCAGTCGTAGGTGGTCTCACATTTGTCCAATGTGGAAGTAGGTAGTGCCCAAGGGTTAGGCAAGTGAAGAATTCCCAAGTATTAAGATCCCAAGAAGTTGCAGTGTCTGACAGGATTGTAGATGAATGGTTCAGAGAACCGACATGTTGTTGAATTAGACACATGTGCAACTCTTGGGTATGAAAATAAATGGTATAAAATACCGACACTATGGAAACATAAACACATATGCAGTTTAATGTGATCCTTTATTGACAACGTTTCGCCCACACAGTGGGCTCTTTCAAGTCACAAACAGATCTGTGCAAGACAGGTATGCAATACCGACAAGATGAAAGTTAAGACACTTGTGCAACATCTGGTTATCTTTATTGTAGACGTTTCGCCATCCAGTGGCTTTATCAATACAGATTCTTTGGACATAATAAGAAAACTGAAGAACTGTATACAAAAGATGAGGTAATCAGTCCCTCAGCCTTGGAGGTGGTGTTTAGAGCACCGTGGTCGTAGAGATTCTGAAGCAGAGGCAAGGAGACTGGCGCTTATATAGGCGTCAGTGAGTAGGGACGTGTAGCAGACGAGGGCATAGTCACTGGTAGGCGGGATTCCCTCAGTGGAAGTAGGTCCTTCCCAAAATGATGGGTTAGTTGTAGTAGCCGTGAAGAAGGTCTTGTAGATGTCCTCTGAACCAAGATTCCAGTCTCCTTGCCTCTGCTTCAGAATCTCTACGACCACGGTGCTCTAAACACCACCTCCAAGGCTGAGAGACTGATTACCTCATCTTTTGTATATAGTTCTTCAGTTTTCTTATTATGTTCAAAGAATCTGTATTGATAAAGCCACTGGATGGCGAAACGTCTACAATAAAGATAACCAGATGTTGCACAAGTATCTTAACTTTCATCAAAGTATAAGATACTGAACCAACATTCACATCCTGGAAAGTGCTGTACATAGCACTTGAGTTGCACAGAAATGTTTAACTCAAGTATCGACGAGTTGATTTTGTCAAACAGTGCACTGCTGCGGAAATGCCTGGAGTGAATCTAGCAGAATGCATTCGGGCGGCGATTCAATCGGATGAAACATACTGAGAAAGGAATCAGTGTAGATTCGGTCAGCCTTCTGCTGAATGTGAGTGGGCAAGCTACCACCTCACTAGCGAACTAATAAATGTATTTGAACGACGACTGAGATTAGTCAATCAGTTGTGATACCATAGTGCTATTGTGCGTATTGACATTATAAAAGACTACAGACAGCAAGCCTGATCCGACAAATGGCTCCTGGAGTTTAACTCCACCTAGTGCAAAGTCATGAAGCTTGGAAATGGACAAAGAAGACCGCAGACGGAATACGGGCTGCAAACCTCACTCAAGGAAAAGGATCTTGGAGTCAGCATCATACCCAGCACATCTGAGGTGCACATCAGTCAAATAACTATTGCGGCATATGGGTGCTTTTCAAACTTAAGAATATCGTTTCGAAATCTAAGTAAGGAGTCATTTTCGACACTGTACACTATGCAGGTCAGGCCCATACTGGAGTATGCAGCACCAGTATGGAACCCACACCTGGTCAAATACGTCAAGAAATTGGAGAAAGTGTAAAAGTTTGGAACACGACTGGTACTGGAGATAAGAGTATGTCCTACGAGGAGAGATTATGGGAAATCAGTGTCATAACGCTGGAGGACAGGAGGGATAGGAAGGACAGGATAATGACGTATAAAGTATTGACGAGAATTGAGAATGTGGACAGAGCCAGATTGTTTTAGAGACGGGATACAGAAACAAAGAGACACAACTGGAAGTTGAAAACTCAGATGAATCATGGGGATGTTAGGAAGTATTTCTTCAGCTTTAGAGGTACAACAAAGGTCTTGGAGCAGGCAGAGTGTGGACATATTAGCGACCAGCAAAGAGGCGGGGTCAGGAGCTGTTAATCGACCCCTGCAACCACAAATAGGTGAGTACCCGCACGCAGACACACGCACCCCAAGCTAACCTTTTACGACTAGACACAGAATTGGTGTTGGGTACACTTGCCCCTTGAGGGAGGAGGGGTCGGGGTGCGGGCACTTGGGTCCCTGAGGTAGCTGGGCATCTCTGTCCGCGGGTGTGCGCAAGCGCGCGTTTACTCACCTGCATGTACTCACCTATTTGTACTCACCTGTTTGTGGCTGCAGGGGTCAACTCACAGTTCCTGGCCCTGCCTCTTCGCTGGTCATTACTAGGTCCACTCTCTCCCTGCTCCAGGAGCTTTATCGTACCTCATCTTAAAGCTATGTATGGTTGCTGTCTCCACTACATCACTCTCCAGATTATTCCATTTCCTGACAACTCTATGACTGAAAAAATACTTCCTAACATTTCTGTGATTCATCTGAGCTTTCAGCTTCCAGTTGTGTCCCCTTGTTGCCATGTCCCACCTCTGGAACATCCTGTTCCTATCCACCATATCAATTCCTCTCATTATTTTATTTGTCGTTATCACGTCCCCCCCCCCCCCCATCTCTCCTGTCCTCCAGTGTCGTCGTGTTGATTTACCCTTAGCTCCAGCACTAGTTTTGTTGCAAACTTTTGCACTTTCTTTAATTTATTGAAGTGCTTGACCAGATGTGGGCTTGACATACACGACGGACGTGTACAGAGTCTTGAATGATTCCTTACTCAGGTGTCGAAACGCTGTTCTTATGTTTGCCAGACGCCCCTGTGTTGCAGCAGTTATTTGGTGCCTTGGGAGATGTGCTCGGTATTATACTCACCCCAAGATCCTTTTCCTTGAGTGAAGTTTGCAGTCTTTCACTCCCTAGCCTGTACTCTGTCTGCGGTTTTATTTCACCTCCAATCATCATGACTTTGCATTTTGTGGGGTTAAACTCCAGGAGCCAGTTGTTGGACAAGGCTTGTAGCCTGTCCCAATTCCTTTGTAGTCCCACCTAATCTTCATTCCCTTGAATTCTCCGCATTAGCTTCACATCATACATTCATGTATGTGTGTGTGTTTGTACTCACTGAGCTGTATGCACCAAGCTGTGTTTGCGAGGGTTGAGACTCAGTTCCTGGCTCGTGTGCTAGACTAATTTGATCGGCTTCACTGATTTCTGGCATCTTTATCATTATCATATCTATTATTGAAGCTGTGCATTGAGTTTGTCTAAAGAAATACTTCTTTACAGCAGTATGATTCATCTGTTTCTACGGCTTCAACCTGTGCTCCCTTCATCCTGGTCCTCTTAATTCAATCTGTCTTTATCTTCCATATAAACTCCCCTTAAGATTTTGTATATCGTACATGTCTTCAACTGTCCTCGACACGAAGGTGGGCAGACTCAGTACCTTCAACCTCTCCTCACAGAGCATTCCTCTGAGTTCTGGTATTAGCCTGACTGCAAACCTTTGAGCCTTATCGAGTTTCTTCACGTGTTTCACAAGGTGTCTGCGCCATGCTGGGACCTCATGCTCTATGATAGGCCTAACATATGTTGCGCATAAGGTTCTGACGGATTAAATAACAAAAAGGCACAATACCGTGACCTGAACAATATACAAATAACCCGCACAAAGGAGATAGGATCAAAACGTCGTCGCAAGCTCCTCTCTCGTTTTTGCGGGTTATACATGGAGTTTACCTGGAGAGAGTTCCGGGGGTCAACGCCCCCGCGGCCCGGTCTGTGACCAGGCCTCCTGGTAGATCAGAGCCTGATCAACCAGGCTGTTGCTGCTGGCTGCACGCAAACCAACGTACGAGCCACAGCCCGGCTGGTCAGGAACCGACTTTAGGTGCTTGTCCAGTGCAAGCTTGAAGACTGCCAGGGGTCTGTTGGTAATCCCCCTTATGTATGCTGGGAGGCAGTTGAACAGTGTCGGGCCCCTGACACTTATTGTATGGTCTCTTAACGTGCTAGTGACACCCCTGCTTTTCACTGGGGGGATGTTGCATCGTCTGCCAAGTCTTTTGCTTTCGTAGTGAGTGATTTTCGTGTGCAAGTTCGGTACTAGTCCCTCTAGGATTTTCCAGGTGTATATAATCATGTATCTCTCCCGAATGCGTTCCAGGGAATACAGGTTCAGGAACCTCAAGCGCTCCCAGTAATTGAGATGTTTTATCTCCGTTATGCGCGCCGTGAAGGTTCTCTGTACATTTTCTAGGTCAGCAATTTCACCTGCCTTGAAAGGTGCTGTTAGTGTGCAGCAATGTTCCAGCCTAGATAGAACAAGTGACCTGAAGAGTGTCATCATGGGCTTGGCCTCCCTAGTTTTGAAGGTTCTCATTATCCATCCTGTCATTTTTCTAGCAGATGCGATTGATACAATGTTATGGTCCTTGAAGGTGAGATCCACCGACATGATCACTCCCAGGTCTTTGACGTTGGTGTTTCGCTCTATTTTGTGGCCAGAATTTGTTTTGTACTCTGATGAAGATTTAATTTCCTCGTGTTTACCATATCTGAGTAATTGAAATTTCTCATCGTTGAACTTCATATTGTTTTCTGCAGCCCACTGAAAGATTCGGTTGATGTCCGCCTGGAGCCTTGCAGTGTCTGCAATGGAAGACACTGTCATGCAGATTCGGGTGTCATCTGCAAAGGAAGACACGGTGCTGTGGCTGACATCCTTGTCTATGTCGGATATGAGGATGAGGAACAAGATGGGAGCAAGTACTGTGCCTTGTGGAACAGAGCTTTTCACCGTAGCTGCCTCGGACTTTACTCTGTTGACGACTACTCTCTGTGTTCTGTTAGTGAGGAAATTATAGATTGTTCTGAAGGATTCTTTGTAGAAGCTCGTGAATGCTGTTCTTTGCCTTGCATTTGCCGTTGAGGTTATACGGTTTATGTTTAATTCTGGCGATGTTTGGCATTATGTTTACTCTCAGGTCTTTTCCACTCTCTCTCTCCCTCTCTCTCTCTCTCTCTCTCTCTCTCTCTCTCTCTCTCTCTCTCTCTCTCTCTCTCTCTCTCTCTCTCTCTCTCTCTCTCTCTCTCTCTCTCTCTCCACCTATGCTGTATCCAGTATCTGATCTAATGTTTCATTTGGCTGAACTGAACTCGAGATGCCACTTGTTTGACCACATCTTCAGTCTGTTGAGGTTTTTCTGGAGTTTATCATTATCATCTCCATCTCCTGTTCTCATTCTTTCTCACGAATTTTACGTCGTCAGGAAAAAGTGACACAAGGACGCGGTTTCCTCTGGCAGGTTGTTCATGAGTGTTACAAACAGTAATGGTCCCAGTGGCTCTCCTTGAGCAACTCTAGTTATTACTCTCTTCCACTACTATATATCATCCTTTACTGTTAAAATAATCAATAGATTCATTCAGTGGTTATAATCATAACCTTAATTTTTAAAGGGGGTGGAGGGGTAAGCCAGCGGAAGGCCTCGGTCAGATGACCAAAAGCTCCAGCTGCGGGTTATCAGATGACCAAGACCCCCGTCAGGAAATACTTGTCCTGTTTCCTGACAAACCTAACCTTACCTAACCTAACCTAACCTAACCTAACCTAACCTAACCTAACCTAACTTAACCTAACTTAACCTTACTGTTACTCTCTGCCTTTTGTCATTTAGTTGCTCCCTGATCCAGGTAACCACTCTGACTTCTAACCTTGCTTGTGCTTCTGTTTTCTGGACTAATATCTAGTGTAGTACTCTTTTAAATGTTTTTAATAGTCAATGAAAACACAATCCACCCAACTTTGTCTTTCCTGTTTCTTTACCGTCACTCTCGTGGAATTAAAATAATTTCCTGAGACAAGATTTTCCATCCTGTAAATATTCTTCTCACCAAGTGTCCCAGGATCTTCGTTATTATTTTCTCCAAAGCATTACAGTGTGTGTACTCACCTAGTTGTACTCACTTAGTTGTACTCACTTAGTTGTGGTTGCAGGGGTCGATTCACAGCTCCTGGCCCCTCCTCTTCACTGGCCGCTACTAGGTCACTCTTCCTGCTCCATGAGCTTTATCATACATCTTCTTAAAGCTATGTATGGATCCTGCCTCCACTACATAAGTTCCCAGACTATTCCACTTGCTGACAACTCTGTGGCTGAAGAAATGCTTCCTAACATCCCTGTGAGTCATCCGAGTTTTCAACTTCCAACTGTGACTCCATGTTGCTGTGTCTCATCTCTGGAACATCCTGTCTCTGTCCACCTTGTCGATTCCTCTCAGTATTTTATATGTCGTTATCATGTCCCCCCCTATCTTTCCTGTCCTCCAGTGTCGTCAGGTCGATTTCCCTTAACCTCTCCTCGCAGGACATAGGTGTGTGTATGTGTGTGTGTGTGTGTGTGTGTGTGTGTGTGTGTGTGTGTGTGTGTGTGTGTGTGTGTGTGTACTCACCTAGTTGTACTCACCTAGTTGAGGTTGCAGGGGTCGAGTCCAAGCTCCTGGCCTCGCCTCGTCAGTGGTCGCTACCAGGTCACTCTCCCTGAACCTTGAGCTTTATCATACCTCTGCTTAAAGCTATGTATGGATCCTGCCTCCACTACATTGCTTCCCAAACTATTCCACTTCCTGACTACTCTGTGGCTGAAAAAATACTTCCTAACATCCCTGTGATTCATCTGTGTCTTCAACTTCCAACTGTGTCCCCTTGTTGCTGTGTCCCATCTCTGGAACATCCTGTCTTTGTCCACTTTGTCAATTCCTCTCAGTATTTTGTATGTCGTTATCATGTCCCCCCCTATCTCTCCTGTCCTCTAGTGTCGTCAGGTTGATTTCCCTTAATCTCTCCTTGTAGGACATACCTCTTAGCTCTGGAACTAGTCTTATTGCAAGCCTTTGCGCTTTCTCTAGTTTCTTTACGTGCTTGGCTAGGTGTGGGTTCCAAACTGGTGCCGCATACTCCAATATGGGCCTAACGTACACGGTGTACAGGGTTCTGAACGATTCCTTATTGAGATGTCGGAATGCTGTTCTGAGGTTTGCTAGGCGCCCATATGCTGCAGCAGTTATTTGGTTGATGTGCGCTTCAGATGTGCCTGGTGTTATACTCACCCCAAGATCTTTTTCCTTGAGTGAGGTTTGTAGTCTCTGGCCCCCTAGACTGTACTTCGTCTGCGGTCTTCTTTGCCCTTCCCCAATCTTCATGACTTTGAACTTGGTGGGGTTGAACTCCAGGAGCCAATTGCTGGACCAGGTCTGCAGCCTGTCCAGATCCCTTTGTAGTTCTGCCTGGTCTTCGATCGAATGAATTCTCCTCATCAACTTCGCGTCATCTGCAAACAGGGACACTTCGGAGTCTATTCCTTCCATCATGTCGTTCACAAATACCGGAAACAGCACTGGTCCTAGGACTGACCCCTGTGGGACCCCGCTGGTCACAGGTGCCCACTCTGACACCTCGCCACGTACCATGACTCGCTGCTGTCTTCCTGACAAGTATTCCCTGATCCATTGTAGTGCCTTCCCTGTTATCCCTGCTTGGTCCTCCAGTTTTTGCACTAATCTCTTGTGTGGTACTGTGTCAAACGCCTTCTTGCAGTCCAAGAAAATGCAATCCACCCATCCCTCTCTCTCTTGTCTTACTGCTGTCACCATGTCATAGAACTCCAGTAGGTTTGTGACACAGGATTTCCCGTCCCTGAAACCATGTTGGCTGCTGTTGATGAGATCATTCCTTTCTAGGTGTTCCACCACTCTTCTCCTGATAATCTGTGTGTGTATATGTGTGTGTATGAGTGTGTGTGTGTGTGTATGTGTGTGTGTGTGTGTGTGTGTGTGTGTGTGTGTGTGTGTGTGTGTGTGTGTGTGTGTGTGTGTGTGTGTACTCACCTATATGTGGTTGTAGGGGTCGAGTTTCAGCTCCTGGCCCCTGCCTCCTCTCTGGTCGCTTCTAGGTCCACTCTCTCCTGGCTTCGAGAGCCTTATCGTACCTCTTCTTAATACTGTCTGTGGATCCGGCGTCCACCACTTCATTCTCTAGGTTGGGACTAATCTTGTTGTAAACCTCTGCATTTTCTCAAATTTCTTGACATGCTTGACCAGGTGTAGGTTCCATACTGGTGCTGCATACTCTAATATGGGCCTGACGTGCACGGTGTACAATAGCATGAATGTCTCCTTACTAAGATGTCTTAAATTTACCAAATGCACATTTGCTGCGGAAGTTATTTGGTTGATATGCACTTCAAGTGATATACTACCTGGAGGGCGTTCCGGGGGTCAAAGCCCCCACTACCCGGTCCTTGACCAGGCCTCACGGTGAAACAAGGCCTAATCAACCAGGTTGTTTCTACATTCCAACATTCCGGCAGGTCAGTTGCTGACTTTAAGTATCTGTCTAGCTTCCTCTTGAAGGCTGCCAGGGATCTATTGGTAATCTCCCTTACATGTGCTGGGAGGTAGTTGAACAGTCTTGGATCCCTGACATTTATTGTGTTTTATTTTAGTGTACTCACGGCGCCCCCGCTTTTCACTGGGGGGATGTTGCACTCCCTGCCGAGTCTTTTGCTTTCGTAGGGAGTGATTTCTGTGTGCATAATTTTCACATGTAAATTATAATGTATCTTTTTTCCGCCTTCGTTCCAAGGACCACAGATCAAGGGACTTAAGACATTCGTAGTAACTGAGGTGCTTGATTTTACTTATACGTGCAGTCAAAGTTCTCTGTACATTCTCCAAATCTTCAATTTCACCTGCCTTGAAAGGAGCCATTAATGTACAGCAGTATTCCAGCCTAAAGGAAACAAGCGAATTAAAATGGATCATCACTGGCTTGGCATCCCTTGTTCTGAAGGTTCTCATAATCCATCCTATCATTTTTCTAGCAGATGTGATAGAGACATTGCTGTGATCTTTGAAAGTGAGATTCTCTTACATTATCACTCCCAGGTCCTTCACATTAGTTTTTCGCTAATGTGTGATTAGAATTTGTTTTTAACTCCTATTTAGTTTTTATTTCCTTAAGTTTTCCATAGCGGAGTAGTTGAAATTTGTCCTCATTGAACTTCAAATTGTTATTAGTGACCCATTGGAAGACCCACTGGAAGACCCATTGGAAGACTCATTGGAAGACCCATTGGAAGACCCATTGGAAGACCCATTGGAAGACTTGGTCTATATCTACTTGGAACTTTGCAATATTCTCACTGAGGTTCACAGCCTTCATCACCAAGCCTAAACTCCGACTGCGGTCTTCTTTATCCTTCCTCAGACTTCATAACCTGCGGCCTGTCCACGTCTATTGTAGCCTTTCTTGGTCCTCATCTGCTTGTATTCTCCTTATTAGTTCAAATATTCAAACAGAATATCTCTATCTCCCCTGTCTTGTCATTCACGAATACAAGAAACAGCACCTACCACTGATCCTTGTGGAACCCCGTACTTCACAGGCACCCATTCCGATACCTCTTCACGGCCATTCACTCCTTGTTTCCTTTCTGTCAGGTATCACTTCATCCCTTGTAGTTCTTTTCCTGTTATTCCTGCCTTTTCCATTAGCATGTATGCGTGCGTTAGTTTACTAAGCTGTTTTCACTGAGTAGTGTTTGCACGGATCGAGTCTCAGCTCCTGACCTCACTCTTAAACCGGAATTAGTGGTTCCTGGCCGCGTGGGCCCTATTGTACCTACTCTTGAAACTGTGTTTTGAGATCGCCTTTAACACCTCGTCATGTAGCCCATTCCATTTATTTACCACCCTGAAGCTGAATATTTTCCTTACGTTACGTCCCTGGTTCTCGTCTACGCAGTTATCTTCTATCTATTACCCCCTCGTCTCCAAGCATCTCATTTCAAACACTCTCTCCCTAGTTGCTGTCAAAACTTCTTAGTATCCTCGTACGACGTAATCATGTCTCCCTAAATGTTTCGTTCTTCTAAAGTCCTCAGGTTCAGTTCCTTTAGTCTTTGCTCATAACTCAAATTCCTCAGTTTTGGTGCGAGTCTTGTTGCAAACCACTGGGCTTCTTCTAGTTGTTGAAAATGCTCACTCAGGCGGGGGCTCCAAGCTGGTGCTGCATACTCCGTGATATGCCTAACAGATATCGTGTAGAGAGGCCTCTGAAAGCAGTTCTGAGATTAGCTTCCATCGCAGATGGTGCACATGTTAGGTGATTTATGCGCATTTCTGGTGCTGTGACGGTTGTGATGCTCACTCTTAGTTCTTCACCTTGAGTAATATTTACAGATTCTCGCCTCTTAATCTGGTTTACGTGCCTCGTTGCCTCACTCCAGCCACAAGTTTTATTACCTTTTGCTTGCTTGTATTAAACTCCACTAACCTCTGGTTTTACCACTTCTTTCTTCATTTATTTCCCTTCTTCTTCTTCTTCATCTTTTTTCTTCTTTTATTTTTTGGACATAATTTCCTGATATATCTAAGTATTACCCCGGGAGTCCCACTTTATGCAGGCAACATACACTTAGCACCTGGCAAACTATCTGCACTCACTAATGTATGCTTCGTGTGTGTGTGTGTGTCTGCATGCGTGCGTGCGTGTGGATGGGCAGGCGTGCGAGCGCGCGGGCGTCCTAGTAGATATATCTATCAGGTCTGGCTAGCTCGTCCGCTCTACTTTCTCCACCTATTTATATCTGGCTGGTGATATTCCCTCCAGTTCACAAGCATGACACACTTGTTATTAAACCAAAATTTTGTCTACTTACATGAGCATCTGTGTGCGTGCGTGTGTGTGTGTGTGTGTGTGTGTGTGTGTGTGTGTGTGTGTGTGTGTGTGTGTGTGTGTGTGTGTGTGTGTGTGTGTGTGTGTGTGTGAGGTTCATCAGCGCTTCCCACCACATAAACTGGATCACTTTCACAACCCTTTACCTAACACCAGTAATGTTCACAATATTATCTTTATCTGACCTAACTTAAGCCTTCACGAGAAGATCAAGTCATCTCACAGCCTATTTATAATAATAATAATAATAATAATAATAATAATAATAATAATAATAATAATAATAATAATAATAATAATAATAATCTTTATTTCTACAAGTACATTACAAACTAAGCTGACATTAATAACATTACATAGAAAGTCCCTGGTTATGCAGAGCATTTCTGGCAACTTAGGGTAATCTTGTCCACCAGGATGCGACCCACACCTGTCGGCTAACATTTGTATGGTATCTCTATCCCAGTAGCTGCTACGGTTAATTTTCCAATCCATTTCTTTGACTGTTGAATGTCATCATCGAGACTACTTAGAACTTTGTCCAGTTTTGTTTGGAAGGTGACAGACAAACAATAATCAGAAGCCCTGCAACTCTAATTCTTTCTCAGTTAAGCTACGTATACCAAATATATATCTCAGCTACCCATCTGCTCTTTAGAAATTCGATACCTTTTATCATGAGGAATTATGAACTCAAATTATGTTGTAATAAACGATTGTCAATGGATAAACAGAATTGTGGACGGGAGACCTCGAACCGCAGCGGGTAAATTGACAGTCCAACATTCTACCATCTCGACCACCCAGGCCTGCAATTGGAAGGATTCGGAGGTAATACTTGTTGTATTACATTCCATCAGAGGCACCAACTGTAACTCAACTGAACTTCTTTCCTCGGCTCTTCTTGATATAAACCTGGGTAGTCGAGACGGTTGAGCATCGGACTGTCAATTTACGGGCCGCGGTTCGCCTTTCTTCCCCCCCCCCCCCCGTCCACTCTAGGTTTTTATCCATTAGGAATTATGTTCACTTTTACGATCCACTCAGTCTTTCTCCGTCTTGATCTTCTATACAGAAGCAACATCTCTTCCGGGCAGGATCGCTGCCATAACTACTGCCTTCGGTTTTTGTTCGTTTCCGTGACCTTCACGCTTATAAACCAGAATAATCGCAGTCAGTAATAAATTCACTTAATCGTCAATCTCATTTGTTACGATCCTTTAGTCTTTGAATTTGATCTCTGGCAATATCTTTGCACTTGCCACTTCTTGTGTTCCTTCCATGTCATGTTGTTACCTCCCTATTTGAAAAGTTCCAACGATTCACATTCGCTCCTTCACCGCTCCCTGACTAAGGCTAACATGTGTCACCAGCTCCCGCTCACTCTTCTGCCGGGTCACCAGATTGGAAGAGACCCGGGCCGGGGTTCATACCGACGAATCACCTAGAATAGCTAACCCTTTCTTTCGGTCTGGAGTTTTAAGACTCTGTGATCGCGGGTTCTAACCCCTCCCGTGATATGTTTTTTTCTTGAATATTATTAGTCGCAGTCTCATACTATGGCGGTATATACCAAAAGTTCCAAATGTTCAGGTGACATCGAGTACACAGCTGTCTTCCCAAATAGAGGAACTCAATGACATTTGATACGGTAGTCCATCATTGTCACAATAAAACTGCAAGTCATACTCGTTGCTATCATACTCAGTGCACCTAGTTTACTTTATCACTCAGTGTTATTTTATTTCCTCAGGGTGCTTTACACATTATCCAGAATTATGACTCCCCACTTACAGTTATTTCTCGTATGCAGTTGTGGATACTTTGAATTTCTAGCAAACACAAATAAGTCGCTTACTTCTTGGTTTCTGGACACACTGGCGTTCAAGGTAACGAACACGTTGACTCTTCTGCTAGGTCTGCCATTAACGATGTACCACTTTCTGGCAGGATTTATATTGCCCTTAATTATCATGTTGTGCTTCACTGTTATTACCACTAAAGCATGTATGCGAATTGCGAAACTTGCACATATTCCTGGTCATGTGGCCAACAAGATAACTAATGTTAAATTTGACGCCTATGGGTTGATGGTTTCTATAAAATATGTAAGGACAATGGTAGTATATGCTGCTATAAATGGTAATGAAAATATAGTTGCCAGTCTGTGAGGTCTACGGCAAAATGCATATTAGTGACTTCAACGTCGAGTGGCGCTAGAGTTATACCGCAAATGTGGGCAGAGTTAGGTGTCAAGTCCTTGAGGAATTTTTGTAGCCCAGCAGTGTTTAGTCTCCTCGGCTAAGTGAACACCAGGTCGTCCCGTGTTCTCGGTATTTCCCTCACGTATCTCTCTTCAGTGAAGGGACATTTAAATATAAGTTATTTACTTTACGCAAGACCTCACTACTAAGAGTTGGGTTTTGTGTCTAAAGTATCGCTAAACACTGTTGTTGTAAATTCATTAACTTTTATTGGCGGCTTTGTGTTACCTCTCTCTCCTCCGAGTCTTGCCTGCTCTTTCACCTCTTTCTGTTTATTTAACCAGTATAAATCATTTTGCGTGGAGAGACTGTTGCTTTCAAGGTCAGAAATATATGTTTTCTCTGGTAGCTAAGAGAGTATCCGTCCCCTTCTTATAGATTTTCTTAATCTACTAACGCTTGCTTTGAGCGTGTTTCCGATTTTTGCTATACTCAGACTACTAGTATTGCACTCATACTAACTAGCACTACACACACACACACTACTAGTACTATACACACGCAATACCAGTACTACACACACACACACATACACATACACACACACAATACTAGTACTACACACACACACACGCACACACACATACACATACACACAATACCAGTACTACACACACACACACACACACACACACACACACACACACACACACACACACACACACACACACACACACACACACACACACACGAGAAAAATGGGAGGCATAGACGAGACAGGAGAAAGGGACTACAAAGTAGGTACACTTCAGTCTGGGGAGCACAAGGTAGTCATTGCAGTGATGTATAATCCACCACAGAACTGCAGGAGGCCAAGAGAGGAATATGAAGAGAGCAACAGAGCAATGGTGGACACACTTGCTGAGGTGGCAAGAAGAGCTCACTCCAGCAGAGCAAAGTTGCTGGTTATGGGGGATTTCAACCACAGGGAGATTGACTGGGAAAACCTGGAGCCACATGGGGGTCCCGAAACATGGAGAGCCAAGATGTTGGATGTGGTGCTGGAAAACCTCATGCACCAACATGTTAAGGACACTACTAAAGTGAGAGGGGAGGATGAGTCAGGAAGATTGGACCTTGTGTTCACCCTGGGCAGTTCAGACATTGAGGACATCACATATGAGAGTCCCCTAGGAGCTAGTGACCACGTGGTTCTGTGCTTTGAATACATAGTAGAGTTGCAAGTGGAGAGAGTAACAGGAGTTGAATGGGAAAAGCCAGACTATAAAAGAGGGGACTACATAGGGTTGAGGAACTTCCTGCAGGAGGCTCCGTGGGACAGAGAACTGGCAGGAAAGCCAGTAAATGAAATGATGGAATATGTAACAACAAAATGAAAGGAGGCAGTGGAAAGGTTTATTCCCAAGGGCAACAGAAGCAATGGGAAGACTAGAACGAGCCCTTGGTTTACCCGACGGTGTAAGGAGGCAAAAACAAAGTACAATAGAGAATGGAAAAAGTACAGAAGGCAGAGAACACATGAAAATAGGGAGATTAGTTGCAGAGCCAGGAACGAGTATGCACAGGTAAGGAGGGAGGCCCAGCGACAGTATGAAAATAACATAGCATCGAAAATCAAGACTGACCCGAAACTGTTGTATAGCCACATCAGGAGGATGACAATAGTCAAAGACCAGGTGATCAGACTGAGGATAGAAGGTGGAGAACTCACAAGAAATGATCAGGAGGTATGTGAGGAGCTAAACAGGAGATTTAAGGAAGTTTTCACAGTAGAGACAGGAAGGGCTCTGGGAAGACAGCACAGAAGGGAACATCAAGAGGGAATATACCAACAAGTGTTGGATGACATACGAGCAACCGAGGAGGAGGTGCAGAAGCTAAGTGACCTTGATACCTCAAAGGCGATGGGACCGGACAACATCTTCCCATGGGTCCTTAGAGAAGGAGCAGAGATGCTGTGCGTGCCCCTGACCACAATCTTCAACACATCCCTTGAAACTGGGCAACTACCTGAAAAATGGAAGACAGCAAATGTAGTCCCCATATTTAAGAAAGGAAACAGAAATGAGGCACTAAACTACAGACCTGTGTCTCTGACATGTATTGTGTGCAAAGTCATGGAGAAGATTATCAGGAGGAGAGTGGTGGAACACCTGGAACGGAACAAGATTATAAATGAAAACCAGCATGGGTTCATGGAAGGCAAATCCTGTGTCACAAACCTTCTGGAGTTTTATGACAAGGTAACAGAAGTAAGACACGAGAGAGAGGGATGGGTTGATAGCATTTTCCTAGACTGCAGGAAGGCCTTTGACACAGTTCCCCACAAGAGATTAGTGCAGAAGCTGGAGGATCAGGCGCATATAACAGGGAGGGCACCGCAATGGATCAGGGAATACCTGACAGGGAGGCAACAACGAGTCATGGTACGTGAAGAGGTATCACAGTGGGCGCCTGTGACGAGCGGGATCCCATAGGGGTCAGTTCTAGGACCAGTGCTATTTTTGATATATGTGAACAACATGATGAAAGGAATAGACTCTGAAGTGTCCCTGTTCGCAGATGATGTGAAGCTGATGAGAAGAATTAAATCGGATGAGGATGAGGCAGGACTGCAAAGAGACCTGGACAGGCTGGACATGTGGTCCAGAAACTGGCTTCTCGAATTCAACCCTGCCATATGCAAAGTCATGAAGATTGGGGAGGGGCAAAGAAGACCGCAGACAGAGTATAGGCTAGGTGGACAAAGACTACAGACCTCATTCAGGAAGAAAGACCTTGGGGTGACCATAACACCGAGCACGTCACCGGAGGCACACATCAAGCAAATAACTGCTGCAGCATACGGGCGCCTGGCAAACCTGAGAATAGCGATCCGATACCTTAATAAGGAATCGTTCAAGACACTGTACACTGTGTATGTTAGGCCCATACTGGAGTATGCAGCACCAGTCTGGAACCCACACCTGGTCAAGCACGTCAAGAAGTTAGAGAAAATACAAAGGTTTGCAACAAGGCTAGTCCCAGAGCTCAGGGAAATGTCGTACGAGGAAAGGTTGAGAGAAATCGGACTGACGACACTGGATGACAGAAGGGTCAGGGGAGACATGATAACGACATACAAGATACTGCGGGGAATAGACAAGGTGGACAGAGATAGGATGTTCCAGAGAGGGGACACAGAAACAAGGGGTCACAACTGGAAGCTGAAGACTCAGACGAGTCACAGGGACGTTAGGAAGTATTTCTTCAGTCATAGAGTCGTCAGGAAGTGGAATAGCCTAGCAAGTGAAGTAGTGGAGGCAGGAACCATACATAGTTTTAAGAAGAGGTATGACAAAGCTCAAGAAGCAGAGAGGGAGAGGACCTAGTAGCGATCAGTGAAGAGGCGGGACCAGGAGCTGAGTCTCGACCCCTGCAACCACACTTGGGTGAGTACAATTGGGTGAGTACACACATACACATACACAATACTAGTACTACACACACACACACACACACACACACACACACACACACACACACACACACACACACACACACACGAGATTTAAGGAAGTATTTACAGTAGAGACAGGAAGGACTCTGGGGGGACAGACCAGATGGGGACACCAGCAAGGAATACACCAACAAGTGTTGGACGACATACATACAGATGAGGAGGAGGTGAAGAAACTGCTAAGGGACATCGATACGTCAAAGGCAATGGGACCGGACATCTCCCCGTGGGTCCTTAGAGAGGGAGCAGATATGTTGTGCGTGCCACTTACCACAATCTTCAACACGTCCCTGGAAACTGGGCAACTACCTGAGGTATGGAAGACGGCAAATGTAGTTCCCATTTTTAAAAAAGGAGACAGAAAAGAGGCACTAAACTATAGACCTGTGTCATTGACGTGTATAGTATGCAAAATTATTGAGAAGATTATCAGGAGGAGAGTGGTGGAGCACCTGGAACGGAACAAGAGTATAAATGACAACCAGCACGGATTCACGGAAGGCAAATCCTGTGTCACAAACCTTCTGGAGTTTTATGATAAAATAACAGAGGTAAGACACGAGAGGGAGGGGTGGGTTGATTGCATCTTCTTGGACTGCAAGAAGGCCTTTGACACAGTTCCTCACAAGAGATTAGTGCAGAAGCTAGAGCATCAGGCGCATATAACAGGAAGGGCACTGCAATGGATCAGAGAATACCTGACAGGGAGGCAACAACGAGTCATGGTACGTAATGATGTATCACAGTGGGCACCTGTGACGAGCGGGGTCCCACAGGGGTCGGTCCTAGGACCAGTGCTATTTTTGGTATATGTGAACGACATGATGGAAGGGTTAGACTCAGAAGTGTCCCTGTTTGCAGATGATGTGAAGTTAATGAGGAGAATTAAATCTGATGAGGACCAGGGACCAGGCAGGACTTCAAAGAGACCTGGACAGACTGGACACCTGGTCCAGCAAATGGCTTCTCGAATTTAATCCTGCCAAATGCAAAGTCATGAAGATAGGGGAAGGGCACAGAAGACCACAGACAGAGTATAGGCTAGGTGGCCAAAGACTGCAAACCTCACTCAAGGAGAAAGATCTTGGGGTGAGTATAACACCGAGCATGTCTCCGGAAGCACACATCAATCAGATAACTGCTGCAGCATATGGGCGCCTGGCAAACCTGAGAACAGCATTCCGATACCTTAGTAAGGAATCGTTCAAGACACTGTACACCGTGTATGTCAGGCCCATACTGGAGTATGCAGCACCTGTTTGGAACCCGCACTTGATAAAGCACGTCAAGAAACTATAGAAAGTACAAAGGTTTGCCACAAGGTTAGTTCCAGAGCTAAGGGGAATGTCCTATGAAGAAAGATTAAGGGAAATCGGCCTGACGACACTGGAGGACAGGAGGGTCAGGGGAGACATGATAACGACAAATAAAATACTGAGTGAAATAGACAAGGTGGACAAAGACAGGATGTTCCAGGGAGGGGACAGAAACAAGAGGCCACAATTGGAAGTTGAAGACACAAATGAGTCAGAGAGATATTAGGAAGTATTTCTTCAGTCATAGAGTTGTAAGGCATTGGAATAGCCTAGAAAATGACGTAGTGGAGGCAGGAACCATACACAGTTTTAAGACGAGGTTTGATAAAGCTCATGGAGCGGGGAGAGAGAGGGCCCAGTAGCAACCGGTGAAGAGGCGGGGCCAGGAGCTAAGACTCGACCCCTGCAACCACAAATAGGTGAGTACAAATAGGTGAGTACACACACACAATACTAGTACTACACACACACTTCTAGTACTACACTCACACTACATATTTTAATCGTTATAAACTACCCAGAAATTGACGAAGAGGACACATACGCAAGAGGACACATACGCAAGAGGACATATACGCAACATTCTGGTGTCACTACTGACGTAACACTTCTGCGCAGCAGACTTTTTCACTGCACTTCAGAGGCAACTTTTATAGTAGAGTCAGTTCAAAAAAAGTGGAGAGGTTATTTTAACGTGTTCAGCCCTTCAGCCTTGAAGGGCTGAACACATGTAATTATTTCTGATGTATGTGTGTATGTGTATGTGTGTGTGTGTGTGTGTGTGTGTGTGTGTGTGTGTGTGTGTGTGTGTGTGTGTGTGTGTGTGTGTGTGTGTGTGTATACTTATTTGTGATTGCTGCGGTCGTTTTACAGAACCTGGTCCCGCCCTTTCGCTGGTCACTACTAGGTCTACTCTCCCTGCTCCATGAGCTTGATCGTATCTCTTCTTAAAGGTATGTATGGATCCTGACTCTGCCACATCACTCTTCAGGCTGTTCCACTTCTTGACAACTCTATGGTTGAAGAAATACTTCCTAATATCCCTGTGACTCATATGAGTTTTCAACTTCCAGTTGTGACCCCGTGTTGCTGTATCACATCTCTGAAACATTCTGTCCCTATCCACCTTGTCAATTCATCTCAGTTTTTTGTATGTCCTTATCATGTCCCCCCTATCCCTCCTGTCCACCAGTGTTGTCAGGTTGCATTCTCTTAACCTCTCCTCGTTGAACATATCCCCTTAGCTCCGGAACTAGTCTTGTTGCAAACCTTGCACATTTCCTAATTTCTTGACGTGATTGGCTAGGCGTCTATTCCATACCGGTGCTGCATACTCCAATATGAGCCTGATATACACGGTGTACAAAATCTTGAATGATTCCTTACTCGGGTATCGAAACACTATTCTTAGGTTTGCCAGGCGCCCATATGTTGCGGTAGTTATTTGGTTGATGTGCGCCTCAGGAGATGTTCCCGGTGTTATACTCATCCTACCTAAGATCCTTTTCCTTGAGCGAAGTTTGCAGTCTTTGGCCACCCTAGCATGTAAAATAAAAAATACTGTGGCTTAACTAATAACGAGGGATTGTGGGCTTATGACTTGGAGATGAATATACCACTTTTCCACATAACTCAAATAGATGTCAAAGTACTCGGTAGACAATTATAAACAGATGAAAAGTGGTTGGGGGAGGAGTGGGGGGTTGTATTTGAGAGAAACTCTGCTTGTTCCACCACAACTAAGTTCACATTTGTATTCACCGTCCGAAAACTTTTTTGATCAGAGTTACTATTATTATTATTATTATTATTATTATTATTATTATTATTATTATTATTATTATTATATTCATGAGGAGGCTTCCAAGTGGTATGGGTTATAAAAGGTGTGCCAATGAGAGCATCCATAAATGGTTGTCATGGTGCTGTTCAACATGATTTTGAGTGGAGGTAAAAACCTCACTCTCGTCGGTGGGTGATTGGGAGGGTGGGCGGGTGGGTGTGGGTGGGTGAGTGGGTGGGTGAGTGAGTGGGTGGGTGAGTGGGTGGGTGGGTGTGTGGGCGGCTGGGTGAGTTGGTGGGTGGGCATGAAGGTCATGGAGTGCATTACATAGCCACAGAAAATTACTGATATGCTGTGATGGGATTTTTTGTTGGAGTAACTGTAGTTACTAGTTGCCAAGACACTTGTCGATAGACTCTTGATGTGTGTACTCACCTAGCTGAGGTTGCAGGGGTCGAGTCCTGTGTGTGTGTGTGTGTTGCTTTGATGTGGCAGCTGCTGTGGCTGTGATGTGGCAGCCGCTGTAGCTGTGGTGTGGCAGCTATAGACGATATGACTCAAGAAATCGTAATGACACGATTGCAAATAAACCATACCCCCGGCCGGGATTGAACCCGCGGTCATAGAGTCTCAAAACTCCAGCCCGTCGCGTTAGCCACTAGACCAGCTAGCCACAATAAGATTCATCCAACTAGGTCATGTTGACGGCAGTGAAGGGACTTGAGCTAGAGTTCGTCACGGCCACGCTAGCTGGAGATTCGTCTGTAAAAACTTGCATTTGTGGTCACTGAGGTGCCTGTGCTAACTTTCCTATGGTGTAGAAATATACCTAGTTGGATGAATCTTATTGTGGCTAGCTGGTCTAGTGGCTAACGCGACGGGCTGGAGTTTTGAGACTCTATGACCGCGGGTTCAATCCCGTCCGGGGGTATGGTTTATAGACGATATGTTTGCTAATGGGGTTCTAAGCCTATCGACCAGACGGGGGGTTATTAAAGCTGTCCATTAACCTTTTCACCATCATACCAGGATACTTCCATCCCTAAAATAGGGTTTAAACCTGAGAGAAATACATCCCTCAGGGTATGTCTGAACCGCAGACGAGAGACCTCTAAGAATCCAGCCGATGTTCAACGGCTGGATCCCCCGCTGCCAGATTCCTCCAGGGGTCACAGCAAGTTGTCCAGTCAGCATAACCGTTGTCAGTTAATTTGTAATTATTAAATTCACTCAAGCCAAACGCTGGAGAAAATACCAGTCGTGGTTTTATAACCTGTCTCAAGTGTAACATTAGTCTGAGCGACTGAGAGGTGTGTAATGAGCTGGTCTCTGTCTCCTATGAGTTGTGTGTCATTTGTCAGATGCTGATATCTTCACCTCCTCCAGGTGCTGGCATCTTCACCTCCAGTAATGATACTGTCAGGTGTTAACATCTTCACCTCCTCCAGTAATGATACTGTCAGATGCTGACGTCTTCACTTCCTCCAGTAATGTTGCTGTCAGGTGATGACATCTTTACCTCCTCCAGTAATGATACTGTCAGGTGCTGACATCTTCACCTCCTCCAGTAATCTTACTGTTAGGTGCTGACATCTTCACCTCCTCCAGTAATCTTACTGTCAGGTGCTGACATCTTCACCTCCTTCAGTAATCTTGCTGTCAGGTGCTGACATCTTCACCTCCTTCAGTAATCTTACTGTCAGGTGCTGACATCTTCACCTCCTCAAGTAATGTTACTGAAGTAGGTCAGGTGCTGCTAGGTCTGCCTGACAGACAACCAACTGATGGAGAGTATTACTCGTCTAGTTAATGTCGGTATAATGTATATGTATATGTCTACATGAATGTAAGCATATACACATACATATATCTGTGCATACATATACATATACATGCGTACACGTAAAAATACATTCACATATTGAGAAATTAGCAAATTTATATAAGAGTTGGGAAAGTGGAGAAATAAGAGAAGTATAGATGGCGCACAGGGGAAGAATAACAATGGAGGGATGAGGTTAGAAACACTCTTAGCAAACATAACAGGAAGAAGAGAAACAAATATGTTGTATGACTCTGGTGTGCCAGGAATACTACTACTGCAGACTAAGGCAGATGAGGAAGTATCGTAACTGCAGAACACAGCAAGCAAGGCAGATTAAGTGACACGAGACACTGCTACTGCTGGTACTGGTGCTGAGGATGGCATAGTGTAGTTCTAGAAACCTCTGGTGTTCTGTTCTAGAAACCTCTGGTGTTCTGTTCTAGAAATCTCTGGTGTTCTGTTCTAGAAACCTCTGGTTTCTGTTGCTGGTTCTGTTACTGAAGATGGTCCTGTTGCGGATCTAGAAATACCACCAGTTGGCAACCTAGCCCTCATAAATTTTAACCAACAGAAAACTGAATGGTGCAAATTCTTTGCTTGGAGTGTGGCGAAACGTTACCTCAATAAAGATACTCGAGTGTTGCTTATGTGTCTAATTTATCAACTTGTCGGTTCTCTGAACCATTTATCTAATTAGTACACTCGCCCAGTTCTCTAATTTAAACAGCAAGGCAATCTTTGTTGTAACATCATCTTACCCACAACACTGCTATGTAACACTGCTATGATGGTACGCCAGGATCTTTCTCCACCACTCTTGAAATATCACTGGTTCTATTATAACGGTACACTGGGCGTACCTTAGTGACTCTTGACCTATTACTAGTTGTTTTAATGGTACACTGGGAGGCACCTTTATCACGCCTCACTTAAACACGTGTAACATCTGGGTATCTTTATTGTAGACGTTTAACCAACTAGTGGCTTTATCGATAAAAATTCAAGGACATAACTGGAAGACAGTAGAACTATATGCAAAAGATGAGGTAATCAGTCCCTCAGCCTTGGAGTTGGTGAAGAGCATCGTAGTCTGGAAGAATATGGAGCACAGGCAAGGTTAGGTAAGGTTAGGTTAGGTTAGGTTAGGTTAGGTTAGGTTAGGTTAGGTTAGGTAAGGTTTGTCAGGAAACAGGACAAGTGTTTCCTGACGCTGGTCTTTCTCATATGATGGCCCACAGCTGGAGCTTTTGATCATCTGACCGAGGCCTTCCGCTGGCTTACCTGTGCATCCCTTTAAAAGTTATGGTCATAGTTATAACCATTTTTTTCTTATGAAGCACAGGCAAGAAATCTTTGTATAAAGATCCCATGATGTTGCAGTGTCTGACAGATGTGATAAATGGTTCGAAAACCGACAAGTTGAAGACTGAGACATTTATGCAGCATATGGGAATCTTTGCTAAGGAAACGTTTCGTAATACAATGGCTTCATCAGTCCAATACAAAGCAGAGAGGGGTAAGGAGAGGAGGAGTTTGAGGTAATCAGTCCCTCAGCCTGGAATCGATGTGTTCAGTCCACCATTCTTGTAGAATGTACAGCATCTGGGCGGAGAAGTGGCGTATATACTGTAGACAGGTGAGGCGAAGCAGGAGGAGGCGGTTTCACAATGGAACCTTCCACTAGTGTAAGTAGGTCTTCGTCCTAATGTTGGACAAGTATTGAAGAATTCTTTGTATCAAGTTGCCATGATGTTGCAGTGTCTGACAGATGTAATAAATGGTTTGAAAACCGACTAGTTGAAAATAGAGATACATAAATTTGAAGCTGCCCTATTTCAGAACGTTTCGCCACTAGTGGCGAAACATTTCCTCCAATATATGTCCTGAACTGTACATAAGTGTCTTTTTCCATACAAGAATTACTAAACCAGTAAGGGCTAAACAGCTCCTGGCGAACGGGAAGTGATCAAGGGAGGGAAGCTTTAATGCTGTTGAAGAACTCTTCATCCAAGGAGCTAGAGTTAATGTTCTCTTCCTTGGATTAAACCCCCTCCTATTACTTCCCAATTTCCCAGGCGCTACCCCTATGGGTTTCGCGCTTCCGTATATAGGTGGATGGGAATGGTTAGTTTTGCGAAGAACCTGCCTAGTGTGGGCCAGTAGGCCTACTGCGGTGTACCTCCGTTTTTATGTATAAATATAATATTTTCTGAAGCCTGGTGAGGCGAGGGTGTCGAGTCTAGAGTGTCACGACCGTCTTCCAGGAATAAGTCAGGAGGCGACCACAAAAACTGGTTCAGAATATTGGCGGCTCAACGCCACTAACTTGCTACTAAAATTAATTGAATTACTGCCACTTGAATGATCAGTTTATTGTGCATCCGCTACTTAGCCGGTGTCAGCTTACAGTGCACACGCAACTCATCCTTCTGTCAGTTTATTCTGCTTCAGCTGCTCATCCTGTTAGTGTTGGTTTATTCTGCACCAACAGCTCATCCTGTTAGTGTTGGTTTATTCTGCACCAACAGCTCATCCTGTGAGTGTTGGTTTATTCTGCACCAACAGCTCATCCTGTTAGTGTTGGTTTATTCTGCACCAACAGCTCATCCTGTGAGTGTTGGTTTACTGTGCACAACTCATCCTGCGAGTGGTATATTGTTTATTCACAGCTATGTTCACTTTCCCATTATATCGGCTCTTACCAAATCTTCATAATTCTGTACTTGCTGGAGTTGTCACATTTCCTCACCCGGACATATCTTTTCAGATAATCACTTTGCTTCCTTTTCCTAAGGTACTGTTTGCTCCAGTGCAGTATAGTCCCTGTTACTGCAGTCTTCTCTTACACTTCGAGATACAGTATCAAATGCCTTCTTGCAGTCCAGGAACCTGCAGTCCCTCTCTCTCTCCTCTCTTACTGTTGTTACTCTATCACAGAACTCCAACTGGTTTATAAGACAATATTTGCAGTCTATAATCCAGTGTCGGTTATTGTTTATGAATCTACTTCTCTCCAAGTGCTCTATCAGTCTTCTTCTCATTGCATTCTCCATTACCATACATGGTAGGCATGACAGTAGTACTGGTCTGTACAGAAGAAAAAACACAATACCGTGACTAGAACAATATACAAATAACCCCCACCTGCAAGCGTCTCTCTTCTATGTGCAAGTTATTTTTGTATTGGTCTGTAATCCAACGCTTCCTCTCCGTCATCTTTCTTAAATACTACTACTACATTCACTGACTCCAAGATCTCAGTCATCTGTCTCGTATCCATCGCCTTGTTGGAGATCTGAGTCACTGGTTAAACCAGTGGCTCAGATCTCCAGTGTGTCCAATTTGTGAACAGTTTGTGAAGAGAGAGAGAGAGAGAGAGAGAGAGAGAGAGAGAGAGAGAGAGAGAGAGAGAGAGAGAGAGAGAGAGAGAGAGAGAGAGAGAGAGAGAGAGAGAGAGAGAACTAACGTCACCTCTTACTTACATCTGTCAGCACTGTCTAGCAGTGTAAATGGCCTTATTTGTAGAAATAGGCAAATGTAGCCCCTGTTTACAAAAGCAAAGGGAGAGCAGAAATCAATACCTAAAGACTAGTGTCACTCCTGTCAGTCAATGGCAAGATTCTTGAGACAATAATCTCACAGCAGATGACAGCATTTTTCGACTACCACTTGCTTCTTTGTGACTCAATATGGCTCCAGAAAAGGTTACTCTGTTGCTGAGCTGCTGTTAATCCTTTCCATTACGTGGCACCAGTGGCTGGATGAATCCAAGGTGTAGTAGCACTGGACATTGCTGATGCTGCCGACAGAGTATGGCATCTGGGACTCTTGGCAAAACTGCAAGCACTGGAAGTCTCTGGCTCAGCACTGTACCTCCTTAGTAATTACCTTCAAGATAGATCTCTAAGAACAGTTCTCAATGGGACAGTCACTTAGACACTCAACTGGTGCCAATGTTCCACAGGTGAGTGTACTTGAGCCATTGTTATGGTATGTCTACTTGAATGACCTTCTTCAATCAATTCATCCCAAAATCCCATGCAGACGACAGTAATCTGTTATTTACTTATTCAAGAGACGAAGTTCACCACATGTGGCAGGATTTGATGAAATAACTTATCACAGGCCAGGTGCTCCAAGGTATGGGAGTGACCGCCTAGAGGTGCCCATACTTATTCAGGGATCTGGCTGTGCGGCAAAAATAACGCGTACTTTGATGCAGAGTGTGCAGGTTCGAATCCTGCTGTGGACTGAGATATAATGATTATAAATAATTTCGCCCGTTTGCAAATTAAACATATATATATATATATATATATATATATATATATATATATATATATATATATATATATATATATATATATATATATATAATATATATATTTTATATATATATATATATATATATTATAATATAATAATAATATATATATTATAATATTATATATATAATATATATATATATATATATATATATATATATATATATATATATATATATATATATATATATATAATATATATATAATATATATATATATTCTTTCTTTCAACACACCGGCCGTATCCCACCGAGGCAGGGTGGCCCAAAAGGAAAAACGAAAGTTTCTCCTTTTACATTTAGTAATATATACGGGAGAAGGGGTTACTAGCCCCTTGCTCCCGGCATTTTAGTCGCCTCTTACAACACGCATGGCTTACGGAGGAAGAATTCTGTTCCACTGCCTCATGGAGATAAGAGGAAATAAACAAGAACAAGAACTAGAAATAAAATAGAAGAAAACCCAGAGGGGTGTGTTTATATATGCTTGTACTTGTATGTGTAGTGTGACCTAAGTGTAAGTAGAAGTAGCAAGACGTATCTGTAATCTTGAATGTTTATGAGACAGAAAAAAGACACCAGCCATCCTACCATCATGTAAAACAATTACAGGTTTCCGTTTTACACTCACTTGGCAGGACGGTAGTACCTCCCTGGGCAGTTGCTGTTTACCAATCTACTACACACACACACACACACACACACACACACACACACACACACACACCACAACACACACACACACACACACACACACACACAATATATATATATATATATATATATATATATATATATATATATATATATATATATATATATATATATATATATCGTGCCGAATAGGCAGAACTTGTGATCTTGGCTTAAATAGCAACGCTCATCTTGCCATATAGGACAAGTGAAAATTTTTGTATGCAATAATTTCGCCAAAATTATTCTGAACCTAACGAAAAAAAATATATTTCACTGTGTTTGTTTAGTATTAAATTACTGTAAATAAATCTAAAATATATTTAGTTGGGTTAGGCTAAAATAAATTGCGCTTGTTATAATGAGGTTAGGTAAGTTTTCTAAGGTTCTTTTGGTGCAAAATTAAAAATTTTTACATTAACATTAATGAAAAAATATATCTTTAAACGTATAAGAGAAAATTTTAGAAAGGACTTAATTTTAAATGAGTTCTTGCTAATTGACCAGTTTTACATATTCGGCACGACATATATATAATATATATATATATATATATATATATATATATATATATATATATATATATATATATATATATATATATATAATATGTCGTGCCGAATAGGCAGAACTTGCGATCTTGGCTTAAATAGCAACGCTCATCTTGCCATATAGGACAAGTGAAAATTTGTGTATGTAATAATTTCCCCAAAATCATTCTGAACCTAAGGAAAAAAATATATTTCACTGTGTTTGTTTAGTATTAAATTATTGTAAACAAATCTAAAATATATTTAGTTGAATTAGGCTAAAATAAATTGTTCTTGTTATAATAAGGTTAGGTAAGTTTTCTAAGATTCTTTTGGAGCAAAAGTAAAAATTTTTACATTAACATTAATGAAAAAAATATACCTTTAAACGTACAAGAGAAAATTTTAGAAAGGACTAAATTTTAAATAAGTTCTTGCTAACTGACCAGTTTTACATATTCGGCACGACATATATATATATATATAAACAGAGTGACTTCAAGAGTGTATCAGTCTGTAGTAGAAGGAAGGCGGGGTAGGGGTCGGCCTAGGAAAGGTTGGAGGGAGGGGGTAAAGGAGGTTTTGTGTGCGAGGAGCTTGGACTTCCAGCGCGCATGCGTGAGCGTGTTTGATAGGAGTGAATGGAGACAAATGGTTTTTAATACTTGACGTGCTATTAGAGTGTGAGCAAAGTAACATTTATGAAGGGGTTCAGGGAAACCGGCAGGCCGGACTTGAGTCCTGGAGATGGGAAGTACAGTGCCTGCACTCTGAAGGAGGGATGTTGCAGTTTAAAAACTGTAATGTAAAGCACCCTTCTGGCAAGACAGTGATGGAGTGAATGATGGTGAAAGTTTTTCTTTTTCGGGCCACCCTGCCTTTGTGGGAATCGGCCAGTGTGATAATATATATATATATATATATATATATATATATATATATATATATATATATATATATATATATATATATATATATATATTTCCTCTTGTCTCCATGAGGAAGTGGAACAGAATTCTTCCTCCGTAAGCCATACGTGTTGCAAGAGGCGACTAAAATGCCGGGAGCAAGGGGCTAGTAACCCCTTCTCCCGTATAAATTACTAAATTTAAGAGAAACTTTCGTTTTTCTATTGGGCCACCCTGCCTTGGTGGGATACGGCCTGTGTGTTGAAAGAAATATTATGTATATATATATATATATATAATATATATATATATATATATATATATATAATATATATATATATTAATATATATATTTAGCCTGAGTTTCGCCACTTGCAGGCTGAGGTATCTGGCAACACTGCTACCAGGAAAATGTCTTTAAGTCTGCTGGTGAAGCCACTAATTTCCGGTGTTGTGTTGTGTGAGAGCAAAACACCTCAAACTACTCTGGAAAGTGAAAATAAGCAATCAAAATAAATTTTCTCTTCTTCTGCATGCAAGATAATATTTCCCGATTTTTAACTAAATATGAAGTCGTTAAAAATTATAAACTTTAGGGTCCCCGTGAGGGGGGGTTAAGGGGGGGATGTCCACATCAAATAACACCGTCACCACACAGTAGTGTCTATCACTATATAAAATTCTTGTAAATACTGCGTATCGTTGTTTACCCCCCCCCCCGCATCATAATCTAACACTCATTATATTATTTGTCACTCTAATTGCAGTGATGAAATGGTGTGGCTGTGATGGAATGGTGTGGCTGTGATGGAATGGTGTGGTAGTGAAGGAATGGTGTGACAGTGATGGGAAAAATTGTGACATGTTATAACGTACCATTAACTATAACAGGGCAAAACAAAATAATCCGTTATTGGTTAGACATGTTTTATTTCTCGTTAACACGAGTAAAAAACAAAATAAGGTACTAAACTTATTTCTTGTAATTTTTTTTGAGTTTGTTTTAGTGTTCAGACCACCTTATCATGAGTTTGGGACAACGACTCCCCTTATAGTAAATAGAAAAAAAAACCCAAAGACGTGGTATAAAGAAAGTTCAAGAAATGAAATAGTAAATTAGGAAAAAAATTAAAAATTAAAATTCTTATATAACAGGAAAAAAAAACCGTTAACTACGTTAAGCATATATATATACGATACACAACTAAAAAAAAATTTAAACCTTCAACGGAGAAAATTTCCAGTTAGATTCCAGAATAAAATTTTTGCCAGAGACTATAAAAAGTCTTGCAAATGAGGCGGATTTGGGAAGCGACTCACATAATCCGAAGAAGTAAAATTAAATCCAAAATATATATAAAAATTAAATTATGAAATATAAATATATAAATAAAAATTATAAATTATTTTTATATAAAATAAATATATGACATATATATATATAAGTATAAAATATATAAAACAATAAATAAATATATTAATTATAGATGTCTAATGTACCCGCGAATCCCATCCAAGGCATGGTTGCCCGAAAAAAAAAATTTTTCACACATTGATAAATTACACGTCGCCAGAAAGAATCCCTAACACTTAAAGTTTTTTAAACTGCAATATTAAAATTATATGCACATATATTATCTCCAGATATCGTTGTTTATACCTGAATCCCTTATATATTAATATATATATATATATATATATATATATATAATATATATATATATAATATATATAATAGATAGATAATAGAATATAGATGCTCCCCTATAATAACACCACATAGTAACACACACACACACACTGGGGCCAGAAGCTGAGTCTCGACCCCTGCAACCACAATTAGGTGAGTACACACACACACACACACACACACACACAACACACGGTCGCTAACATGTGCAATAACAATAAAACAAAAAAATTCTTAAGCCATAAATAAAGTCAGTCACGGAACTCAGATCACACCTGTAATATTTATATTTTGCGACGAACCCCAACCACCCCAATTTTCCGACCTCAAAATAGACGTATGTATGATTTACTCGTATATAACTCAAGCCAACAGAATTTGTACTGATTTATTTTAAATTGGCCAGTTTGGCAATTTTCAAGTTCCACCGGGCGTCCTGCGTCTCATTACGAAATGTGTTCAACTTACCTATGGAATGGCTTTCGGAAACCTCTGATATTTACAGTTATATTGAAACTGACGAGATATAATATTAACTTTTGTAACTTTGTTCTTCCCGTTTCTTTTTTCGTTTCCACTTTTTTTGTTACTGTTCTTTTTTTTTATTCTTCTCTTCGTGTTTTTCCGCCTTAAATGCTCGGAAAGTGGGTGTATTTGTAATCAGTAAGGGGTCTTTGCATTATTTATTTAATTCATGTTAATCGCTAAACCCATGTGGGCCATTCAGGGCAAGACGTATGTGGAGGAGGCTCGATCCTCCGTCTGCTGAGCTTGAGACAGACACGCTTCCTAATTGTACTCAGCAAGTGTCTGCAACGCCTTTGTTGCCGAGTCTGGTCTTGATTCTATGTTTATTGTAATAAAGCCTGTCCTCTCCCTCCATTATTCTTCACCTTTTCCCACTTCCCTGTTACCCTTTGTGGGTGAGTTAGTTCCTTCGTTCACAATGGGAAGAAATCAAAGTGGGGGCGCGTCACGAGTGGTGTTCCACAGGGGTCAGTGTTGGGCCCTTTGTTGTTCACAATGAAATATCCTAAACCAGAAAGAAGAAAAAGGCACAATACCGTGACTGGAACAATGTACAAATAATGACGACGCTTCGATCCGATTTGGACCATTAACTAGCCACACACTAGAGAAACTCAGTGAGCAGAGACAATGCTCAGGATATGCAGTTCAACCCCCCCCCCCACTGGCATAACTTGACGAATAAAAACTCATTTATGCATGCAAAATAACCTCCTGATTGTAATAAATTGTAACAATACATTATTCAGAGAGAAATATTACATTTTTTGTGTGTGTTTGCATTCTGTTCATCTATAAACAAGTGGAAGGTTCAGACTTTAAATGCTGTCTACATTCCGCTAAAAAAAATTAGACCCATGGTTTAATGAGAAATCTTAGTCGAGATGTATGCTCTTGTTTTGTTTCAATTCTTAATTATTATTCGTGATGGAATGCCATTCCAGCGAATGGAACCCGCTATGAAATTCTGTTCGTAAGCATTCCTAGCGAGATGGACCCGCATGTAATCGGGTTGTAGCATTCTTAGTCATGATGGACCCGCTATGAACAACTAGTCAGCAACATTTGCCTTCAAGAATGACCGACCACATAATATCAATACTTCAATGTTCTCTCACGTTATCATCCAACCCCCCTTCCTTCCATTCTAAGAATCCTGTCAGTCTTCTTCTCTGCTTTTGATTTTTTTTCTTTCTATACCATTTCTAGAATCTAACCCCTCTTACAGCTCTCACACTTATCTCCAACCTCCTTTCTACCCTTTCCCACTTCCTTCACCTCGCCTCCTTTTCACCCTTTTCTCTATCCACACCACCCTCCCATCCCCTCCCTGCACTCCAACCCCCTAGATGATACCCCAGTAATTACTTAAGCAAGAGGCAAGTTTTTGTATGTCTAAGGTGAATAATTACACATCTACAACTACAACTTACATGCATGTTAAAAACTTAGGTGGTCTCTCTTGTTTTCTCTCTCTCTCCTCTCTCTCTCTCCCCTCTCCTCTCTTTCTCTCTCTCGTCTCTCATCTCTCTCTCACTCTCTCTCTCTCACTCTCTCTCTCCACTCCCTTTTTTTTTTACACAGGGTTTTTGACAAGGTTAAGGAACCCTACTTATTGACGCTATATTACAGGTTAAGGATTCAAACTTATATGGCAAGCTAAGAGCTGTTACCTACAACAGCACATTTGAAAGCAATTTTTATGTTATGAGACATACAAGTAGGGAACAGGATGAAGTAGGAGCCATCTGTGGGCCCACATTTTCATTGATCAACTGACTTCTCTCGTTGACATCAATTATGCTGTACGAATGTGTTCCATACTCGATCATCCTGGGTATGTATGAATCTCAGCAGGCGTGATGTTCCTGGAGAAGGGTAACAGCCAGAGTGAATTGCTGCTTCATGTGCCCGTCTTGTGGCAAAAACTTGTTCCAACACGCTGTCCTCGAAGTTGGATCAAGGGGGTAATTTGACAATATTGCCTTGTACATAACAGTAAGGCCACCCACATCCCTCCTATGTGAAAGGCTCTGCTGAACTGAAAGATCATACAGGATGGGTTAACAGGCGGAGATGAACAACTTGCTCGTTCTTCTACCTCTGTCAAAAGCATCGCAATGAGAGGGGGGCAAGGCAAACCAAGAAAGTGGAGCATACTCAAGTGTGAGCGTACTGTGCCTCGTACAGGAATCTTGGCAACCCCTACTGTCAAGCAGATGCGAGATACGGCGAAGTGCTGAAAGCTCCTGCTGCCTGTTTGCAAGATTTTAACAACATGTTACTTCATGGATAGTTTTGGAGTCAAATTTCCCCCCCAAGATATCAACTTTCTTCTCCAGGTGCCAACATCCTCCCATTCTTCCTTACACTGCACCAGCATTACCACATGGTGCCTAGAGACGATCATCATTTGCATTTTCTCAGTGCAAATGTTAGCGAGTGCCATCTATTTTCCCCCAAGCTGATATAGCTCTTAGCTGGTGATTAGAGGTAGCTTAGAGCAGCTGGCATTTCTTCACTTGGATATGTGAATGTCAGTGTACAGTCGTCTCTGCATATGCAAGTGATTCTGGGAATGAGATGAAGAATGTCGTTGAAGTAGACATACCAAACAATGGACCCAGCACGCTTCTTTGAAAACGCTTGCCCCTATAGGATGCCTTGCTGATTCCGTTCCATTGAGGGACTACACTTAGAGACCTACCATAAAGGTAATCGCTGAGGAACATCGCGTAGAGCCTGCAATTCCCAGTGCTGGAAGTTTGCTAAGAGGCCCTGGTCCACACCCGTCGAAAGCGCCAGCAATGTCCAGTGCTACAACACAGCTTGACTTTTGGATTCATCCAGTGACTCTGTTGCCACTTAGTGGAGGAGGTTTAACTACAGATCACAGCAAGTAACCTTTTCCTGAAGCCATATTTACGATCACAAAGTAAGTTGATGGTAGTCAAAAAAATCTGTCATTTTTGTCTTGAGAATATTGTCTCAAGGATCTTACCAGTGATTGACAGGAAGTGACACGGTCTTAGTTGCTGATTTCTGCTCTGCCATCTTTTTGTGAACAGGGACTACATTTTGTGCCTCTTTCCATAGAGAGGGCCATTTACACTGTATCTAGGCAGTGCTGAGATATGCGAGTTTAGAGAGGTCAGCTAGCTGGACTGCCACATCTTCCACAATCTTGGGCTCAACATGTCTGGGCCCAAGCCTTTTCCTTGGTCAAGTGATTTAAGAAGGAAATGCAGCACCTCCTCCTGCCATATGTCACCTACTGACATTTTGACACAGTTCTTGCAGCTAGCCAAGGAGGTTCCCTTGCTGGATCATGAACTTGCATTTTTGGTAAAAAACAAAGTTTTCAGCAAAGAGGTCCGCCTTCCTCTTGACTACTAAGTAGATGGGGTCCCATCCTGTCGATTTAGAGGGTGGAATAAGTTCTTCAGGCAGATAACACTTGTCTGTCCTTGAACCAGGTACCACCAGTCTTGGAGCCTACCCTACCGAAGCTAACTTTTCATTTAGTGTCCACCTCCCCATTTAGCAATGGCCCACTTTTGAACATTCACCCATATGCCTACAGGCTTGTCATGTGTCAAGTTTCCTGTTATAGGTGGTCGGAGTCTCTTATACCTTCGCCATGCTTTGTACTTAGCAGTAGCAACACACACACACACACACAACGAAAGCCAAACCAAGGGCTGACTGTAGGCTTTGTCACATATTGCCCGGTGAGGAATTGTTCTGTTGTAGATTAAGGATGTGTCCCTGTGAAGAGGCATTCACTTGGTTGTCAACATCCCTTCTTGGAGAAAGCAGTCCAGTCGGTGGTGGCGAGCTCAGAGCAAAGGGCTGGTCAATAACCTCGTTCCCAAGCCAGTTTGTGCGTGAGGACTCCTCACCCTCGTTCTGTTGGGATTCTTAAGTGTGGTAAAAAAAACAGCCTGTGGGTCAAACGATCCAACGTAGCCGGGGGTTACAATTGACGTATGCCTTCGGCCAGATCACTCAGCTACTGGGTCAAGGGAGGAAGCCAGAGATATAGTAGGGAAATCACAAAAGTTTTCTCTCTCCCTCTGTTTCTCTCTCTCTCTCTCTCCTCCTTCTCCTCTCATCTCCAATCTCTCACTCTCTCTATCTCTTCTCTCTCTCTAGTCTCTTCTCTCCTCATCTCTCTCTCTCTCTCACTCTCTCCTCTCTCTCTCTCTCCCTCCTCTCTCTCTTATTTATACAATGGTATTATAGGGTTAGGTTATGAATTCCTACCATTATTTACAAGCTTAGAGCTGTTATCTATCTCAGCTCATTTGACATTATTATTTTTATAATCAAGCGCTAAACCGTAAGGGTCATACAGTGGCTCATTTGACAGTCTTTTTATTGTTTTGAGACATGCTAATTAGGGAATATCATGAAGTTGGAGACATCTGTGGGCCACTTGACTTTATTTCATCGATGTTATTATACTGTGCGAACAATGTTCCAGACTCGGGTCATTCTAAGAATGAATGATCTCAGATGAAGTGATGTTCTTAAGAATGTCACAGCCAGAGTGTAGCTGATGTTTGCTGCCAGTCTTGTTATGCAGAAGTTCTCTTGTCGCTGAGCACGAAATAGAGCCAGGTGTGGGACCTTAACAACATTAGTCTTGTTCATAACAATAAAGGCAAACACATCTCTCCAGTGTTGAAAGATTTGTTGAAATAACAGATCTATCTAGGTTGGGTCCTGGCGAGGATGAGTCGTCTTATTCCCTTCTCAGTTATGTCAAGAAGTTGTAGGTGAGACGGAGGCAGGTAATCCAAGAAAGTGGAGCAATACTCAAGGATGAGTGCATTTTGGCCTTGTAGACTTACCCTCTGTTAGGGGGATGCGAGATATGTCAAGTGCTTAAGTTTCTTGGCCCCTTGTTTGCAAGTTTTAAACTACTTAGTTTTTCATAATCGTTTGGAAAAAATTTCACCCCCAAAGGATACCAACCCATCCCCGGGGTTCCATCTTTTTTTTTCATTCATTTTTACCATGCTCCAGCATTACAGTCAATGCCATGAAAATTTATTTGTAGGTTTAAACCGCTTCTTTTTTATTATTAAAAAAAATTACGTCAGTGTACCCAAAGAGAAACATCAATTGTTTTTCCCCAAAAACAAATTAACCCCCATTTGTTTTTTTCTCTAGCTGATTTTCTGAAGCTAAAATCATACAGTACAGTCGTAGCAAATGAAAAATATTTCTATCGCGTCTGTCTGTTTGTCTGTCTTCTGTCTCCTTCCTCCTTCTCTCCTCTCTCCTCCTCCTTCTCCTCTCCTCCCCTCTTCTCTTCTCTCTCTCTCTATCTATTTTATCTATCTATCATCTCCTATCCGTTTTTGCTTTACATAATTCGTGTGTAATATTTTTTTAAGGGGGCTTTAATTTTTAAAAACAACAAAAGGGGTTTGATCCTTTTTTTCCCTCTTTTCACCTATTTTTTCCCCCTCTTTTTTTCCCCCTTTTTTCCCAAATTCCTTTTCCATCACGTTTTCCTCTCAACCCCCCCCTTTTCACTCTCCCCTTTTTCCCCATCATTATCTCTTCCCCCTTTTTCCAGCTTCCTGCCATAAAAGTATGCGAAGTGTATATATAATCACCCACTCTATTTCTTTTGGTTTTAAAGAGAACTTAAAACGCGTGGGAAAGGGTTGGTATTTAAACAGTTGTGAAACCCACGGAAAAACAGCGGGGTTACGTTTAAATTGGGGGTAATCCACAAAAAAATTTGTGGAAAGCATCTTTCAAAAATTTTTAAACCAACGTGCCCTTAAAACGTGCCCTTTACGGGGTCTTAAACCACCCCTAAACGTTTTTTTCCCAACTGGGGTCTACGTATCTTACGCTACCTGCACGTTTTTTTTCACTGTGTCCTACGACCCTTCTGTACCTGCACTTTTTTTTCACTGAGTCTATTAATTTTTCGGGGGGGGAGGGGGGAAATTTTTTCTTTCACTTTTTCCCCTGGAGTTTACCGGGAGGGATTTCCCGGGGGGTAAACCCGCCCCCGGGGCCCGGGTCTGTGACCAGGCCTCCTGGGGGATCAAAACCCTGATCAACCGGGGCTTGGCGCGGGCGGGGCACGCAAAACCCAACGTACAAAGCCACAGCCCGGCTGATCAGGAAAAATAACTTTGGGTGCTTTCCATCCCAGCTTGAAGACACCCCAGGGGTCGGGTTGGGTAATCCCCCTTATGTTCCCGGGGAGGAAATTTGAACAGTCTGGGGGCCCCCCGGGACACTTTTGGGTAGGTCTTTTAAAGGGTGCTATTTTGAAAACCCCCCCCCTTTTTCTTTGGGGGGGAGGGGTGCATGGTCCTTCCCAAGTCTTTTGTTTTCCCGTTAGTGAGTGATTTTTCGTGTGCAAGTTCGGTATTTGGGTCCCCCCAAAAATGAAATTTTCCCCCATTTTTGGTTATATAATAAAGAAACCCTTTCCCTCCTCTTTTCCAGGGAATAAAAATTTTAAAGAAAACCCCTCAACGCCCCCAAGTAAATTTGAGGTGTTTTTTAAATCTTTTTTAAATGCGCGCCGTGAAATTTCCCCTGTACATTTCCAAATTTGGGGGCAATTTCCCCCTCCCTTTGGGAAAGGTCCCCTTTTAGTGCGCAGCAATACTCCCCCCTAGATAAAAACAATGACCTGAAAGGGGGTCACATGGGCTTGGCCTCCCTTTTTTTTAAAGGTTCTAAATTACCCCTCCTTTCATTTTTCTAGCAAATGCGTTTTGATACAATGTTTTTTGGCCCTTTTAAAAGGTAGATCCCCCCCCGGACATGATCACATCCCGGGTCTTTAAACTTTGGGTTTTTTCGCTCTATTTTGTGGCCAAAATTTTTGTTTTGTACTCTGAAAAATTTTTTTTTTCCTTTTTTTAACCAAATTTAAATTTTAAATTTTAACTTTAATTTTAAAGTGGGGGGGGGGGGGCCCCGGGGGGGAAAAAAAGGCCCTTTTGGGGCCCGGTTTGGGGGGCCCAAAAAAGGGTTTTTAAAAAAGGGAAGGGGGGGGCCCCCCGGGGCCCTTTTTTTTGGGAAAAATTTTTAAAAAAAAGGGGGGGTTTGGGCCGGGGGGGGCCCCCCCCCCCCCCCCTTTTTCTTTTTTTTTTTTTTTGGGGGAAAAAAAAAAACCCCTCGAACCCTTTTTTTTTTTTTTTTTTTTTTTTGGGGGGCCAAAGGGGGGGGGTTTTTTTTTTTTTTCCCTTTTTTTTTTTTCCCCCTTTTTTCCCCCCCTTTTTTTTTTTTTCCCCCCTCCCCTTTTTTTTTCCCCTTTTTTAATTTTTTGGGCCCCTTTTTTTTGCCCTTTTTTTTTTTCCCCTTTTTTTTTCTTTCCCCCTTTTTTTCCCTAACCCCCCTTTTTTTTTGTGGCCCCCCTTTTTTCCCCCCCACTTTTTTCCTTTTTTTTCTTAAAACCTTAAAAATTTTAAAAAAACAAAAATTTAAAACCCCCCCGGGAATTTAAATTTTTTCCTTTGGTTGGCCAAACCCCCCCCCCCTTTTTTTTTTTTCCCCCCGGTTTTTTTTTTTCCCCCCTTTTTTTTCCCCCCCCCCTTTTTTTTTCCCCCCCTTTCCCCTTGGGGGAAAATTTTTTTTAAAAACCTTTTTTTCCCCCTTTTTTTTCCCCCTTTTTTTTTAAAAAAAAAACCCCCCCCTTTTTTTTAAAATTTTTTCCCCCCCCTTTCCCCTTTTTTTAAAAAAAACCCCCCCCCCCTTTTTCCCTTTTCCCCCCTTTTTTTTTTTTCCCCAAAAATTTTTTTTTTTTTTTTTTTTTAAAAAACCCCCCCTTTTTCAATTTTTTTTTTTTTCCCCCCCCCTTTGGTTTTTTTTAAAAAACAAACCCCCCCCCTTTTTTTTCCCCTGTTTTTTTTTCCCCCCCCCTTTTTTTTTTTTCCCCCACCCCCTTTTTTTTTTTCCTTTTTTTTCCCCCCCCTTTTTTGGTTTTTCCCCTTTTTCCTTCCCCCCTTTTTTCCCTTTTTAATTTTTTTTCCCCTTTTTTTTTTGTTCCCTTTTTTTCCCCCTTTTCCTTTTTTTTCCCCCTTACCTTTTTTCCCTTTTTTCCTTTTTACCCCAAAAACCCCCCAATTTTTTTTCACTGGGCCCCTTTTTTCCCCCCCCTTTTTTTTTTTTGGGGGTTTAAATTTTTCCCCCCCCGTTTTTTTTTCCCCTTTTTAACCCTTTTTTTTTTAAAAGGCCTTTTTTTCCCTTTTCCCTTTTTTACTCTTTCCCCTTTTTTTCATTTTTTGGGGGCCTTTTCCCCCCCTTTTTTTTTTGGGGCCCCAAATTTTAAACCCCTTTCTTTTCCCGGGTTTTTTTTTTCCCCCCCTTTTTTCCCCCTTTTTTTTTTTTTAACCTTTCCCCAATTTTTTTCCCCCCTTTTTTCTTTTTCCCCCCTTTTTTTCCCCCCCCCCCCCTTTTTCCCCCCCTTTTTTTTTTTTCCCCCGCCCTTTTTTTTTTTCCCCCCTTTTTTTTTTTGTTTCCTTTTTTCCCCCCCCCCTTTTTTTCCCCCCCCTTTCCCCCTTTTTTTTTTTCCCCTTTTTTAAAAACCCCCCCTTTTTTTTTTTTTTAATTTTTTTCCCCCCCAAAAAGGTTTTCCCCTTTTAAAACCCCCCCCAAAATTTTTTTTTTAAAAAACCCCCCATTTTTAAAAAAAACCCCTTCCGGGGAAAAATTTTTTTTTTTTGGAATTAAATTAAATTTTTTCCCTTTTTTTCCAAAAAATTAAAAAAAAAAAAAAAGGGGAAAAAGGTTTAAAAAAAGGGTTTTAAATTAAAATGGAAATTTCCCCCTTTTTAAAAAAAAAATTTTTTTTAAAAAATTTAAAGGGAAAAAACCCTTTTTAAATTTTGAACCCTTTTTCCCAAAGGGGGTTTTTTAAAATTTTGGGAAAAAACCCCCAACCCCTTTTTTTAAAAAAAAATTTTTTTTGGGGTTTTTTTTTTAAAAAAAAAAATTTTAAAGGGAAAAAAAAAAAAACCCCCAAAAAAAAAAAAAAAAAAACCAAAAAAAAAATTAAACCCCCCCGGGGCCCAAAAGGGAAAAAAACCCCCCAAAAAAACACCACAAAAAAAAAACCCCGGAAAAAATTTAAACCCCCCCCCCAAAAAAACCCCCCCCCAAAAAAAAAGGGGGGTAAAACCCCCAAAAAAAAATTTTTTTTTTAAAAAACCCGGGAAAAAAATTTAAAAGGGGGGAAAAAAAAAAAAAACCCCAAAAAAAAAAAACCCCCAAAAAAAAAAATTTTTAAAGGGGTTTTTTTTAAAAGAGAAATTTTTTTTTTCCCCCCCCAAAAAAAAAAAAACCCAAAAAAAATTTGGGGGGGGCCCCCCAAATTTTTTTTAAAATTTTAAAAAATTCCAAAAAAAAAACCCCCCCAAAAATTTTTTCCCCAAATTTTTAAAAAAAAAAAACCCTTTTCTTTTGGGGGGGTTTTTTTTGGCCCCCCCCGGGCCTAAAGGGTTTAAAAAAAGTTTTTTTTCAAAAAATAAAAACCCCCCCGGGGGGGGTTTTTTTTAAAAACCCCAAAAAAAAAATTTTTAAACCCCCCCAAAAAAAAAAAAATTTTTTGGGGAAGGGAAAAAAACCCCTTTAAAAATGGGGGGGTTTTTTTCCCGGTTTTTTTGGGGGTTTTTTTTTTAAAAAAAAAGGAAAGGGGGGAAGGGCCCAAAAAGGGTTTTTTAAAAAAATTTTTTTTTTTGGGGGGGGGGGGGTTTTTTTTTGGGGGTTTTTAAATTTTGAAAAAGGGAAAAAAAAATTTTTTTTTTTTTTTAAAAAAAGGGGGGGGGGGGAAAAAAAAATTTAAATTTTTCCCCCCCGGGGGGAAAAATTTTTTTTGGGGGTTTTTTTTTTTTTGGGGTTTTCCCCCCCCTTTTTTTTCCCCCGGGGGGGGGGAAAAAAAATTTTTAAACCCTTTTTTGGGGGTTTTTTTTAAAAAAATTTTTTTTTTTGGAAAAAAAAAATTTGGGGGAAAAAATTTTGGGAAAAAATTTTAAAAGGGTTTTGGGGGGGGAAAAAAATTTTCCCGGGGTTTTTTAAAAAAAAAATTTTTTTTGGGGGGTTTGGGGGGGTTGGGGGGCCCCGGGGGTTTGGGCCCCCTTTCCCCTTTTTTTTTTTTTTTTTAAAAAAATTTTTTTAAAAAAAAAAAAAGGGGCCCCCCCCCGGGGGTTTTTTTTTTTGGGGGGGGGTTTTTTTTTTTTGGGTTTTTTTTTTTTTTTTTGGGGGGGGGCCCGGGGGGGGGGGTTTTTTCCCTTTTTTTAAAAATTTTTGGTTAAACCCCCCCCCCCCAATTTCCCCCCAAAAAAGAAGGGGTTTTTTTTAAAAAAAAAAAAATTCCTTTTTTTAATTTTTGGGGTTTTTTTTTTAAAAAAAAAATTTTGGGGGGGGGTTTTTTTTTTTTTTTTTAAAAAAATTGGGGGGGGGGGTTTTTTTGGGGAAAAAAAATTTTAAGGGGGGAAAAATTTTTTTGGGTTTTGGGGGGGTTTTTTTGGGGTTTTAAAAAAAAAGGGGGGAAAGGGGAATTTTTTTTTTTTTGGGGGGGGGGGTTGGGGGGCCCGGGGGGGAAAAAAAAAACCCCCTTTTTTCCCCTTTTGGGGGGGGGGGGCCCCTTTTGGGTTCCCTTTTTTTTTTGGGGGGGTTTTTTTTGGGTTTTTGGGGGGGGGGGGGGGGTTGGGGGGGGGGTTTTTGGGGAAAAAAGGGGTTTTGGGGGAAAAAAACCCCCTTTTTTTCCCCTTTTTTTTTAAAAAAATTTTGGGGGGGGGGCCTTTTTTAAACCTTTTTTTTTGTTTTTTTTTGTTGGGGAAATTTTTTTTTTGGGGGTTTTTTGGGGGAAAAAAAGGTTTTTTTTTTTTTTTTAAATTAAAAAAAAATTTTTAAAATAATTTTTTATAAAAAATTTTTTTAAAAAATTTTTTTTTTGGGGGGTTTTTTGGGGGGGGGGGGGGGGGTTTTTTTTTTTATTTAAAAAGGGGGGGGTTTGGGGGGTTTTTATTTTTCCCCCCCTTTGGGGGGGGGGTTCCAGCCCCCCCCTTTTTTCCCTTTTTTTTTTTTTGGGGGAAAAAACCCCTTTTTTGGAAAAAAAAATTTTTTTCCCCCCAAAAAAATTTTTTTTTTTTTAAAAAAAAAAATTCCCCCCGGGGTTTTTCTTAGGGAAAAATTTTTTTTTTGGCCCTTTTTAAACCCCTTTTTTTTTTTTTTTTTTGTTTTTTTGTTTTTTTTTTTTAAGGGGGGGTTTTTTTGTTTTAAAAAAAAATTTTTTTTTTAAAAAAATTAAATTTTTTTTTAAAAAAAAGGGGGGGTTTTTTTTTGGGGGGGGGGGGGGGTTTTTTTTTTTTTAATTTTTTTTTTGGGGTTGTAACCCCTTTTTTCCCCCCTTTTTTTTTTTTCCCCCCCCCAAATATGGCCTAACGTATGGGGGGGTTAAAAAGGGTCCTAAAACGTTTCCCTTTTAAAGATGCGGAAGCGTTCTGAGGTTTGCTAGGGGCCCCCATATCGCACATTTTTTTGGGTTGATGTGCGCTTCAGGGATGTGCCTGGTTTATACCCCCCAAATTTTTTTTTCCTTGGTGGGGTTTTTGGGTATCCTGACCCCCTAGACTGATTTCCGTTTGCGGCCTTCTTTGCCCCTTTCCCCAATCTTCATGATTTTGCACTTGGTGGGATTGAACCCAGGAGCCAAATTGCTGGACCATTCTGCAGCCTTCCAGATCCCTTTGTATTCTGCCGGGTCTTCGATCGAGTGATTCTTCTCATCAACTTCACGTCATCGCAAACAGGGAAACCCTCAGATCATTCCTTTTCCGTCATGTCGTTCCAAATACCAGAAACGCACGGGTCCTGGGACTGCCCCCGGGGGGACCCCGCGGGTCACGGGTGCCCCTCTGACCCTCGCCACGTACCATGACTCGCTGGCTGCTTCCTGACAATATTCCCTGATCCATTGTGTGCCTTCCCTTTATCCCCTTGGTCCCCATTTTTTGCACCAATTTTGGTGGGAACTGTGTCAAACGCCTTCTTGCAGTCCAAGAAAATGAAAACCCCAAACCCACCCCTCTCTCTCTTGTCTTACTGCTGTCACCATTCATAGAACCCCAGAGGTTTGTGACACAATTTCCCGCCCTGAAACCATGCGGGCTCTTTGATGAGACATTTCCCCTTTCTAGGTGTTCCACCCTCTTCTCCTGATAATTTTTCTCCCTGATTTTGCATATTTAATGTCAGTGACACTGGGTATTTTAATCTTCATGTCTGTCTCCTTTTTTTAAAGTTTGGGTACATTTGCTGTCTTCCATGCCTCAGCAATCTCCCGTTTCGATGTGTATTAATATTGTTGTTAGGGTACACATAGCGCCTCTGCTCCCTCTCTCAATACCCCCATGGGGAATGTACGGGCCCCCCTTTGCCTTTGGGGATCTAGCTCCACTCAGAAGCCTCTTCCCCTTTTTTCCTCGTTGTGTCACTGTGTCCAGCACTTGGTGGGTTGCCCCACCTCTCCGTCTTTCTGGATCCCTTCTGTCTCCTCTGTAACACTTCTTTAATCTCTTGTTGAGTTTTTCACATATTTCCCCCGGTCATTTCCTTTTCTCCCCTCCCCCCCTTTTTAGCCTGTTACCGGGTCCTTACTGTTTTTTCCCCCTCCTGATTGGCTGTACAACAGTTTCGGGTAAATTTTTGGCTTTCGCTGCTATGTCTTTTTCATTTTTGTTTTTGGGCCTCCCTTTTTATCTGTGCATATTCATTTCTGGCTCTACGACTGTTCTCCTTATTTTCCGGGGCCTTTGCCTTCTAATTTTCTTCCCTTCCCTACACACTTGGTTTTGCCTCCCTGCAAACCTTTGGGTAAACCATGGGCCAAACCTGGCTTTTTTTTTATTACCCTGTTCCCTTGGGTACAAACCCTCCCCCAGCCTCCTTGCATTTTATTTCTACATACCATCATCTATTAACTGGTTTCCCTGCCAGTTCTTGTCCCACGAACCCCTTCAGGGGAGTTCCTCATTTTCCCGTGATCCCCTTTTTTGATTTGGCTTCATTCTCCTGGCCTTCCTGCCCCTTCTCCCTCCCACTTTAGCCTACGTGTATTCGAAGCTTTTCAACCACATGGTCACTGGCCCCAAGGGGCTTTTTTAATGTGATGTCCTCGATATCGCACTACTGAAGGGAATACTAATCCCAGCCTTGCTGGGTTTAAACCCCCCTCCTCTCTCTCTTTTAGTGTCCCTTACGTGTTTGGGACATGAAGTTCTCCCTTAAACCCCCCCTCCATCATCTTGCCCTCCAAGTATCTTGGGGCCCCCTGTGGGCCAAGTTCCCCCCAATCATCTCCTTTGGTTTAAAATCAAACCCCGATCAGGAGCTTTGCCCTGCATGCATGGCTCTTCTGGCCATCTACTAGTGTGTCAACCCTCGCTCTATTGCCTCGCGTACCTTGCCTTGGCCCCCTGCGTTCTGGGGGTGGGGTTTTAACACACTGCTATTAAAAACCTTGGGGCCTCCAGAGTGAAGTGTTCCCCCTATTAAACCCCCTTTCTTCCTCCCTATCCCTTTTTCTCCCCGCCAAAAAAAATTCCAGCGAATTTTTTGATCAGCAAAAAGCCACCCTTTCCTCCCCCCCGCCCCCCCCGTTTTTCCCCCCTGTCTTTCCTCAGGGTTTTTTATCCCGTTGGAAAGAGGCAATCTGTTTTATCAACCTTAAGCTTGTTTCTTTTGAGACTAAAAATGTCCTGATCCTTCTTTGAACTCTTTCTTCCATTTTCCCCCCCACTTTTTGTTATTCCATCACGTTTTTGTACCATACCTTCAGTTTCCTTTTTTCCACACTGTGGTTTTGGGGGGGCCCTTTAGGGTGGGAGACCTGGTGGCAACTGTGGGGTTTTTATAGCTTGGTTTGGTGGAGGCTGGGTAGGATTGAGGGTTGTTTGGGGATGGTGTGATAGGTTGTATGGTTCTGAAGTAGTTGGGTTTTTTTTTGCCCTTGCGTTTGGGCCTGCTTTTTGCAGACCTCTGCTGGTTCCCTCCTTGTCTCTTTTCCTGCTCCTTTTTGCTTTTTTGTCCTCTTTTTTTCCCTTCCCTCACCCGCTGTCGTTTGATTTTGTTCTGTCTCTGTTAGGAAAACCCCCCTTTACTTTTCCCGATATTTTTAAAACGTGGTTTCTCTTGGGGATCCCTGTTCCGCACTGTTTCCCTCCTGAGAATCAGCTTATTTGGGCGGTTTTCTCACCTTCGGTACCCCCCTATTCTCTGAAAAAATTTTCAATCTTTTCCCCTCCCCTCTTCCCTAAATTTTGTTGTTTTTTTTCTCCAATCTCCCTTCCTTTCTTTTTCTTCGCTTCCCCTTTCTTTCCTTTTTTTCCCCTCCTTCCCTGAACCCCGGAAAAAAAACCCTTTTTTTTTTTCTTTCTTCCTCGCTTGCCTCACCCTCTCTCTGGTCCTCCCCTGTTTTTTTTTTTCTCCCCTTTTTTTTCCAGTCTTTTTTACCTTTTTCCTCCTTGAACCTAAACACCCCCCCCATTTTTCCCATTTTTCTTCCCTTTCCTTTCCTTTTTTAAATTTTGCCGCTTTCTTTCCTTTCCCCCTTTGGCCTTTTCTTTTTTTTCTGGGTCCTGCCCCTTTCTCCTCCGCCATTTTCCTCACTCAGGACCCCTTTTTTGGCTACTGCCCCTTTCGCTTGTGCCCCCAATTTTTTGCTCCCCTTTTCCAACCCACCTTTTCCCAAAGTGGGGTTGTTGGGGTGTTTATGGGGGGGATGGGTGTGTTGGAGTGGGCGTTAGTTGGGGTTTTGGTTTTTTAAATTTGTTTTTATTTTTTTGTTGGGGGTGGAAATTTTTTCAATTAATTTTTTTTTGGATCCCCGGTGTATGCGGGGCGGCGCCCCCCCGAACAAAATATTACCTTCTTTTTTTCTTTTGTTCAAAAAAAATAAATTCCCCTTTAGCCCCAAAAATTTAAATTTTTAAATTTTAAAAAATCGCAAATTTGCTTTTCAACATGACCGCCCGGTCACATAATGAAAGCAAACTGAAAAATAAAATACTAACTCAAAGGGAATAAAAAAAAAAACCCAAAAACCCAAAAAAAAATAAACCTGGAAAAACCGGAACATCCAACGACCCCCCCTCAAATAGTAAAAAAAATAACAAAAGAAAAAATGCCAACCCAAAAAAATATTTTTCCCAAAAAAAAACACATGAAACCCCCGTCAGGATGGCTACAAACCCCCAACCCAACCCAAAAAACAAAAATTTTTTTAAATTTTCCAAACAAACACGCCAGCCCAAAACAATGCGTTTGCTATTTTTCTTTTGGTGGTGCATTTTTTTGCACACGTGTGCCAAGTTTTTTACTGTAATCTGGTATTTTATCGCAAAGGGGATTTTTTCGTGCCTATTATAATTTTTTTCAGAGTCAGTGAAAAAATCGAGTTTACGTCTCGCTTTTTTTTTGTCTAGTATTAAGGGACACTGTCCCAGTATACCACAAAATCGTAATGCACATTGTAAACAAACCCATACCACAGGGGGGGTTAGAACCCGCGATCAGAGGCCGTTGGGGTTTTTTATGACCTTAAATCCGGGGTTTTTTAAACCCCCCCGCCCGTGGTATGGTTTTTTTTGGTCAGTGTATTTATTGTTGTGTGGTATTTTCCTGGCGTTATGTTCAGGGGCTTTTTTTGGGTTTTGGCTGACAGCATGTCGGGTTTTGCTGTCTTTTTAAATTTCCATGTCATTTTTAAGAACCCAAAAATTTTCATTTTTTGTATTTTTTAAAATGAACGCTTCTTTTTTATGTATACAATGCTTTAAACAACATATAAAAAATCACTGAGGTGAGTTTTCTAAATGTATATACCTGTAAGAGGGATGTCTCTCAGTGAGTATTTAAAATTAGTCCCTGTGTAACACGAAAGTGTAGTCTCTCGTTATACACGTAAATGTATGTCTCCTTATACACGTAAGATGTATGTCTCTCGGTGAATCACGTAAATGTATTTCTCAGTGTTGCCGTAAAGAGTCTCCAGTGTATCACGAAAAGATTATGTCTCTCATGTATGCCAAATGTATGTCTTATGTATACACGTAAATTATGTCTTCAGGCATGACTTAAGAGTATTCTCCAGTGTATGCACTGTAAGATTTGTCTCTCTGTATGCACTGTAAGATTATGTCCTCGTGTAGCACGTAAGATTTATGTTTTCTCATGTATACCCTGTAAGATGTAGTTTCAGTGTATACACTGTCAGATTATGTCCTCGTGTAAAAACACTGTAAGGGGGGTAGTTCTTTTTTTAACCTGTAAGATGTATGCCTCGTGTATACACTGTAAGATGTTGTTTTTCAGTTAACACGAAGATTTTTTGTCTTCAGTGTAACACTGTAAAGATGTATGTCCTCAGTGTATACACTTAAGATGTTTTCCCTCTGAAATACACTGTAGGGTGATGTCTCCAGGTATACACTTTAAGTGTATGTCTCTCGTGTATAACTGAAGAGTATGTCTTCGGGTATACACTGTAGATGTATGTCCCAGTGTATACACTGAAAAGTAGTCCTCAGTAATCATGTACGGTTTTGGGGCCCATGTATACACTGTAAGATGTATGCTCTCATGGCACAAAAAAGATGTATTCTCTCGTGTATACACTGAAAATGTATCCTCTTGTATGCACTGAAAGATGTTTTCCCTTCATGTTACCTGAAGATTATTCTTAGTGCATGCATTTTTAAGAGTTGTCTCCAGTGTTGCACTGTAAAGGTTGTCTCTCGTGATGCACTGTAAGATGTATGTTTTTAGTGTAATGCACTGAAAGTGTATTTCTCATGTTACAGAAAGATGTTGTCTCCTGTATGCATTAGATGTATGTCCTCAGTGTATGACTGTAAGATGTTTCCTCATGTATCACTGTAAAAATGTATTCTCTCATGTATACCTGTAAGAGTTTTCCTCTCAGGTTACACTTAATGTAGTCTTCAGTAATACACGTACGGTGTATGTCTCTCAGGTTACACTGTAAATGTATGTCTTCAGTGTATGCACTGTAAATTAGTTCTCATTTTTAAACACTGTAAGATTATGTCTCTCTTTAACCGTAAATGTATTCTCCAGTGATACACAAAAGTGTATTCTCTCAGTGTATACACGAAATGTATTCTCTCGGTAAATACACTGAGGGTGATTTCTCAGTGTATACCTGTAAATTATTCTTCAGTGTTAACTGTAAAAATTTAGTTCTCAGTGTAACACTGTAAATGTAGTCTCCAGGTATAAAACTGAAGATGTAGTCTCTCGGTAAATTCACGTAGGGTGTATGTCTCCAGTGATACACTGTAAGATTAGTCTCCAGTGTATACACGAAAATGAGTTCTCATCTGCCTTAAGATTATTCTCTGGGTGAATACACTGACGGTGATTCTCTCATGTATGCCTTAAATTATTCTTCTGTAACCTGTAGGGTTATGTCCTCAGTTTACACTGTACGTTGTAGTCTCTATGTATACACTGTACGGTGTTTTCTCTCAGGTATACACTGTATGGTTATTCCCAGTGTATCACTGTGGGGTAAATTTTGGTTACAATTTACAGGGGGTTAGGGGGTTTTAAATACTTGTCTAGGGTATATTTTTTAAAAACAAGCCACTCTAACCCCCTTTAAAAACTACACAAAATTTTTTAAACACGTGGTCAAAACTTTATTTTTTGAAAAAGGGGACGACAGAAAAAACTCGCATTTAGAAAAATATAATTATTCATACAAAAATCCTGTTCGCACATTCCATATATTACAAAATAAACAATATAACTGTACAGTTAAAAAAGTAGAAAATACGAAATTTGCATACCCCACAAAGTGGGTTCCCCATATCCCCCCATTCTCTGCCGCTTCCAGCCTGGATAAAAAAAAATTATTATTTCTGTACCTCCCAGCTCACGCAGCCCCCCATAAAAAATACCGGGGGCAAGTCCAGTCTTATGGCCCACTTAGAAGCACAGTACACCCCCAAAAATAACTTCCCCAAAGCTTATAAAAAAAAACATAAACCGGGTTCCATAACATTTTGCCGTGACACTCCCTACGACGTAATGATTCCTTTTTTAATCCTCTCTCACTGGCCGTGTCTGATACCACCTTTTTCAGTGCGACATCACACATTCATAAACCACTTGCTTCCCCACAAAACAAACTCTCAATTTTATACAAAAATATCCGCATAACAGTCCTTCTGTAAAACCCCAAAGGGCGGGGGTACCCAAAAAGAAAACTTTCTCATCTTTCACCCATCACTGTCTGCCAGGGTGCGCTTACAACTATAATATATATAAATTTTTTTTTTTTTTTTTTTTTTACACACCGGGCCGATTCCCCCCCAAGGGGGGTGGCCCGAAAAAGAAAAACTTTCACATCTTCATCCATCACGTCTTGAAGAAGGGTGCTTTCACTACAGTTTTTAAACTGACATTAACACCCCTCCTTCAGAGTGCGGGCATGTATTTCCCCATCTCCGAACTCAATCCGCCTGCCGGTTTCCTTTTTCCCTTAAAAATTTTGTTACTTTGCTCACACTCCAAAACACGTCAAGTATTAAAAACCATTTGTCTCCATTTTACTCCTACAAACACGCTACGCAGCCCGCTGGAAAATCCAAACCCCCCGCAACAAAACCTCCTTTACCCCCTCCCCCCCAACCCCTTTCCCAGGCCGAACCCCCCACCCCGCCTTTTCCCTTTCCCCACCGATGATACACTCTTGAAATAATTTTGTTTTCCCCCATTCTCTTCAGCCGAACCCCCCAAAACCCTTCCCAGCCCTCTGGGCAACGTTTTTGGTAATCCCGCACCCCCTCCAAAAATTCCAAATACTAATTCTCGCAAATTTTAAATTTACACCACACATTGCCCTCAACATGCTCTCCCCGCCTCCCCTTCCCCCCTGCAACATTTCCCCACGCTTCCACCCTAAAGGGGTTGGGTAAAAAATATACTCTCAACATTCCCCTCTTTTCCTCCAAGGCAAAGTTTTTTTGTCTCCACAGCTCCTAAGTGCACCACCACTCTTTTTCCCTCTCAAATTTATGATTTCCCCCATCTTTATAACCCTCCTGACACGTCCACTCCCAAATATCGAATCTTTTACCTCCTCCTACTCTCTCCCTCCAAACTGTATTCCCAAACTTTCACACCAATCTTTTTTTTTCCCATAACCTTCTTTTCCTTATTCACCTTTAAATTTTTTTTTTTTTGAACCCTACCAAAATCATCCCCAATCCTGCAATTCCCCAAAACCCCAAGACAGGTCACAGCAAAGAGCGCTGTGACAACTCCCACTTTGTGTGTGTTCTTTATCTTTTAACTCCCCCTCTTGCCAAGACCCTCGCATTTACTTCTTTACAACCCCCTCTATAAATATTTAAACAACCCGGTGACTCACCATCCTTTTCTAAGGGCCCACTTTTACGGGGGAAAAAATTTTCCCCTTTCCTACACTCAACTTTACCTCCCTATCCTCAAAAACTCTTCACGCTTTCAGTAAAACCCACCTCCTAAAACCCTACACTTGCAACATCTGCCCCATTTCCCCCCTAACCCCCTGTTCAACCTTTTTTCCAAAACCTAAATCCCAAAAACCTCTTTAGCCTTTCCCAAATACTGTTCACTTTTATGTTTTCACTGTAAAACCTGGGCCACACACCCCCTACCTTTCCTAAAGCCTCCTGTTCCTGCATCCTTTCTCCTCTTACTCTTTAATTTTTTTCAATTTAACCTACCTACACTTTTCCCGGGACACTCAACAGACTATCCCCCTATAATTTTTTTCACTCCTTTTATCCCCTTTTTCCCTTTTTAAAAAAAGGAACTATCATCCTTTTTGGGGCCAATTTCCCCAGGTACCTTACCCTCTTCCATACATTTTATTTTTTAAAAAAGCACCAAACCCTCCAAAATATATCCCCACCCGCTTTTAACTTTTACTTTTCCCATCAATCCCCTGCCTTACCCCCCTTTCCCTTTTACTACTCCTCACAAAATTTCCCCCCCCATCCAACTGCTCTTCCCCACCCTCAAGATTTATTCCCCCTTGCCCTAAAAAACAAATCACAGCTTCCCATTTCATCAAATTTAACAATTCCTCAAATATTTCCTTCCATCTTCCCCAAAACCTCTAACTCTCCATTTTTTAAAAAACCCCCTCTCCTATTTTTTTTAAGACAAAACAATTTGTTCCTAGGCTTTCTTAACTTGTTTAAACTCACCCAAAATTTTTCTTATTTTTTAACAAAAAATTTTGATAACATCTCACCCACTTCTCATTTGCTCTCTTTTTTTCATTGCTTCACCCTCTTTAAACCCTCTCTTTTTTTTCCAAACCTTCCCCCCTTGCTCACTTCTTCTTTTTTAAAAAAATTCTCATATGCTAAATTTTTTTCCCTTATACTCTCTTTTCTCCCCATTCCCCCCAATCGCTCCTCTTCCCTCCCACCCACTTTTCCTGAACCACAAATTTGTAACACCTAACCACATTTTTTTAAACCAAACCCCCTACCCCTTTTGACCCCATTCCTACCTCATTAGCCCATCTACCTCCAAAACTGTTAATCTTACCCTACTCCCCTTTTTAGTTTATAAACCTTCACCCCCTCTCTTCCCCGATGCTTTTATTCTCCTTGTATCCCATCTACCTTTTTCTCTCAGTTAGCAAAAACTAGAAAGTATCTGAATTCTGTGGGCCCCCTTAAACATTTCACCGAAATCTATCAACAGTCTTTTATCTACCAAAAATAATCCAAAAAACTACTTTCATTTCGCCCTACCTATCGTGATCTTTTTTACCTCTTTTTCTTAAAATTTTTATTTCCTTAACAAACCCCTTTTTATAAAGTTCTCAAAGGGCTCCCTTTTCTTTACACCTGGGACCCCCAACTTCCTCCACAAAACCCCCCTAAAATTTCTCCCACTTACATTCAAGTCCCCTACCACAATTTCTCTCTCCTTGGTTCAAAGGCTCCTATAATCCTATACATATAATATATATAAAATATATATATATATAAATATATATATTTTATTTATATATATATATATTATATATTTTATATATTTTTAAAATATATATATATATAACAAAACAAGGAACTATAGTTTCCTTTATAATGTGGTATCACAAAACGCGGGAAATTTTTCTATTTTTTCAGAGTTTGTTTTGCATATTCCGAAATCACCTGTTTTCTGTATCTTATTTCATATATATATAATATATAATATTATATATATTTTATTTAAAAATATATATATAAATTATTTATATATTAAAAATATATATAAATATATAAATATATAATATATATATTATATTAATATATATAAATATATTATATATATATATATATTTAATATAAATATTTTATTTTTAAAGTTTTTTTTTAAACAGATTATTTTACAAATCGATTTTCGTACGACGACGTGCGTTTTAATGATCCTTTTAAACTGTCACGAATTAACCATCAAAGAAAACCCTCCGTCTGGTCGTTCAAAGAAGGTATTCCACCTGCTTCAGTGGTCCGAAACCATCTTAATCATTTATTATTTCATTTTTTTTATCCCCTAGCGCAGTTATTTAGGCAAACAAAATTTAGTTTAAAAGCCCCAATTTGCCTTTTGAATAAAAAGTCTTTTAATTAGGGTCAAAGGGTTTTTAAAGCGGTGGTCTCCTGACTTGCTCTCTTGTGTTTTTGGGGACCAAAAACAAAAAAAAAAAACTTCCCAGTGTATATGGGTTTTTAGTTTTAGTAAACCCTATCCCCTGGGGCGGAACAAACTTTGTCCCCAAACTCGGGACTGGAAATCAATTTTTCTGAAATATGTTGTAGATAAGCAGTCTTCCCTTCACCGTTGCTTGAACTTAAGGGGTCCTCAGACGGGGGGAATAAACTTAATTTTTTGTGGGGGTTTCCCGCAAGCTCCAAAACCCCCCCCCCTTTGGGTACTCTGCAAATACCAACCCCCCCTTTTTTGTACCCTGCCATGCCAACCCCCTTTGGGGTACCCTGCTGTTTCCCAAACCCCCTTTGGTGTACCCTGCAATGTTTCCCCAACCCCCCCTTGGGGACCTGGAATGTTCCAACCCCCGTTGGTGTAACCCTGGAATGTTCCAACCCCCGTTGGTATCCTGCAATGTTCCAACCCCCTTGGGTGTACCCTGGAATGTTCCAACCCCCTTCGGTGTACCCTGGAATTTTTCCAACCCCCTTCGGTGTACCCGGGAATTTTTCCAACCCCCTTGGGTGTACCCTGGAATGTTCCAACCCCTTCGGTGACCCTGGAATTTTTCCAACCCCCTTCGGTGTACCCTGGAATGTTCCAAACCCCCTTCGGTGTCCCCGGGAATTTCCCAAACCCCCCCTTCGGTGTACCCTGGAATGTTCCAACCCCCCTTCGGTGTACCCTGGAATGTTCCAACCCCCTTGGGTGTACCCTGGAATGTTTCCAACCCCCATTGGGTGTACCCTGGAAGTTCCAACCCCCTTGGGTGAAACCCCTGGAATGTTCCAACCCCCTTCGGTGTACCCTGGAATGTTCCAACCCCCTTCGGTGTACCCTGGAATGTTCCAACCCCCTTCGGTGTACCCTGGAATGTTCCAACCCCCTTCGGTGTACCCTGCAATGTTCCAACCCACCTTGGGTGTACCCGGGAAAATTTTTCCAACCCCCATGGGTGTACCTGGAATGTTCCAAACCCCCCTTCTTTGTACCCTGGAATGTTCCAACCCCCTTCGGTGACCCTGGAATGTTCCAACCCCCTTGGGTGTACCCGGGAATGTTCCAACCCCCTTCGGTGACCCTGGAATGTTCCCAACCCCCCTTCGGTGTACCCGGGAATGTTCCAAACCCCCTTCGGTGACCCTGGAATGTTCCAACCCCCTTCGGTGTACCCTGGAATGTTCCAACCCCCTTCGGTGTACCCTGGAATGTTCCAACCCCCTTCGGTGTACCCTGGAATGTTCCAACCCCCTTCGGTGTACCCTGAATTTTCCCAACCCCTCGGTGTACCCTGGAATGTTCCAACCCCCTTGGGTTACCCTGGAATGTTCCAACCCCCGTTGGTGTACCCTGCAATGTTCCAACCCACCTTGGTGTACCCTGCAATGTTCCAACCCACCTTGATGTACCCTGCAATGTTCCAACCCCCGTTGGTGTACCCTGCAATATTCCAACCCCCGTTGGTGTACCCTGCAATGTTCCAACCCCCGTTGATGTACCCTGCAATGTTCCAACCCCCGTTGATGTACCCTGCAATGTTCCAACCCCCGTTGGTGTACCCTGCAATGTTTCCAACCCCCGTTGGTGTACCCTGCATGTTCCAACCCCCTTTGGGTGTACCCTGCAATGTTCCAACCCCCGTTGGTGTACCCTGCAATGTACCATCCCCCCACCCCCCTTTGGGTGTACCCTGCAATGTACCATCCCCCCACCCACCTTGGTGTACCCTGCAATGTACCATCCCCCCCCACCCACCTTGTGTACCCTGCAATGTTCCAACCCCCCACCCCCCTTTAGTGCACCCTGCAATGTACCATCCCCCCACCCACCTTGGTGTACCCTGCAATTTTTCCCAAAACCCCCCACCCACCTTGGTGTACCCTGCAGTGTTCCAACCCCCCACCCACCTTTGGTGTACCCTGCAGTGTTCCAACCCCCCACCCACCTTGGTGTACCCGCAGTGTTCCAACCCCCACCCACCTTGGTGTACCCTGCAGTGTTCCAACCCCCACCCACCTTGGTGTACCCTGCAGTGTTCCAACCCCCACCCACCTTGGTGTACCCTACAATGTTCCAACCCCCCACCCACCTTGGTGTACCCTGCAATGTTCCAACCCCCGTTGGTGTACCCTGCAATGTTCCAACCCACCTTGGTGTACCCTGCAATGTTCCAACCCACCTTGATGTACCCTGCAATGTTCCAACCCACCTTGGTGTACCCTGCAATGTTCAAATCCCCGTTGGTGTACCCTGCAATGTTCCAACCCCCGTTAGTGTACCCTGAAAATGTTTTAACCCCCCGTTGTGTACCCTCAATGTTCAACCCACCTTGGTGTACCCTGCAATGTTCCAACCCACCTTGATGTACCCTGCAATGTTCCAACCCCCGTTGGTGTACCCTGCAATGTTCCAATCCCCTTTGGGGTTTTACCCTGCAATGTTCCAACCCCCTTTTGGTGTACCCTGCAATGTTCCAACCCCCGTTGGTGTACCCTGCAATGTTCCAACCCCCGTTGATGTACCCTGCAATGTTCCAACCCCCGTTGGTGTACCCTGCAATGTTCCAACCCCCGTTGGTGTACCCTGCAATGTTCCAACCCCCTTGGTGTACCCTGAGTTTTTCCAACCCCCCACCCACCTTGGTGTTACCCTGCAGTGTTCCAACCCCCCCCACCTTGGTGTACCCTGCAGTGTTCCAAACCCCCCCACCCACCTTGGTGTACCCTGCATGTTCCAACCCCCCACCCACTTTGGTGTACCCTGCAGTGTTCCAACCCCCATCCCACCTTGGTGTACCCTGCAGTGTTCCAACCCCCCACCCACCTTGGTGTACCCTGCAGTGTTCCAACCCCCACCCACCTTGGTGTACCCTGCAATGTTCCAACCCCCGTTGGTGTACCCTGCAATGTTCCAACCCACCTTGGTGTACCCTGCAATGTTCCAACCCCCCATCCACCTTGGTGTACCCTGCAATGTTCCAACCCCCTTCGGTGTACCCTGGAATGTTCCAACCCCCTTCGGTGTACCCTGGAATGTTTCCAACCCCCTCGGTGTACCCTGGAATGTTCCAACCCCCTTCGGTGTACCCTGGAATGTTCCAACCCCCTTCGTGTACCCTGGAATTTTTCCAAACCCCCCTTCGGTGTACCCTGGAATGTTCCAACCCCCTTCGGTGTACCCTGGAATGTTCCAACCCCCTTCGGTGTACCCTGGAATGTTCCAACCCCCTTCGGTGTACCCTGGAATGTTCCAACCCCCTTCGGTGTACCCTGGAATGTTCCAACCCCCTTCGGTGTACCCTGGAATGTTCCAACCCCCTTGGGTGTACCCGGGAATGTTCCAACCCCCTGGGTGCCCCCGCAAGCCCCAACCCCCCTTTGGGTGTACCCTGCAAGTTCCAACCCCCTTGATGTCCCTCCAATTTAAACCCCCCCTGGTTCCCTGCAAGTTCCCCCCCACCTTGATGTCCCCTGCAATTTCCAACCCCCCCGTTGGTGTACCCTGCAATTTTTCCAACCCCCTTGATGTCCCCTGAAATTTTCCCAACCCCCCCTTGGGTTTCCCCCTGCAATTTCCAACCCCCTTGGTGACCCGAATTTTCCCAAACCCCCCCTTGGTGACCCTGCAATGTTCCAACCCCCGTGGTGTACCCTCAATGTTCCAACCCCCGTTGGTGTCCCGCAATGTTCCAACCCCCGTTGGTGTACCCTGCAATGTTCCAACCCCCGTTGGTGTACCCTCAATTTTTCCAAACCCACCTTGGTGTACCCGCAATGTACCATCCCCCCACCCACCGGGTGTACCCTGCAATTACCATCCCCCCCCCACCTTGGGTACCCTGAAATTTTCCCCAACCCCCCACCCACCTAGTGCACCCTGAAATGTCCATCCCCCCACCCCCTGGTACCCTGAAATTTCCCAAAACCCCCCACCCACCTTGTTACCCCAGTGTTCCAACCCCCCACCCCCACCTTGGTTACCCTGCATGTTCCAACCCCCCCCCCACCTTGGGTGTCCCCAAAAGGGTTCCAACCCCCCACCCCCGGGGTTTTACCCTGCAATTTTTCCAACCTACCTTGGTTACCCGCAATGTTCCAACCCACCTTGGTTTACCCTCCCTGTTCCAAACCCCCCCACCCACCTTGTACCCTGCAATTTTCCCAAACCCCCCCACCCACCTTGTGTACCCTTTTTTTTAAACCCCCTTGGGTCCCCTGCAACGTTCCAACCCCCGTTGGGTCCCCGCAATGTTCCAACCCCCCTTTGGTGTACCCTGCGTTTTCCAACCCCCCACCCACCTTGTGTCCCCTGCAAAATTCCCAACCCCCCACCCCCCTTTGGGTGTACCCTGCAATTTTCCAAAACCCCCCCACCCCCCTTTGGGTACCCGCAATTACCATCCCCCCCCCCCTTTGGTGTACCCCAATTTTCCCAAACCCCCCACCCCCTTTTGGGTCCCCTGCAATTTTCCCAACCCCCCCACCCACTTTTGTACCCTGCAATGTACCATCCCCCCCCCCACCGGGGTGTACCCTGCAATTTTCCAACCCCCAACCCCCTTTGGTGTACCCGGCAATTTTCCAACCCCCCACCCACCTTGGTGAACCCGCAATTACCATCCCCCCCACCCACCTTGGTGTCCCTCAATTTCCCAAACCCCCCCACCCCCCTTTGGTTACCCTGCAATTTTTTCCAACCCCCCCCCCACCTGGGCCCCTCAATGTTCCAACCCCCCCCCACCTTGGAAACCCCCAATGTTCCAACCCCCCCCCCCTTGGTGTACCCGCAATGTTCCAACCCCCCCCCCCCCCCCCCCCTTTGGGTGACCCTAAACGATCCACCCCCTTCCCCCCTCCTGGAACCCCGTGTAAACCGTGGGTTGGATCGACAAAAAGGCTCGATTCGAATGAAATTGTGTCACATTTGATCATGTTTTAACCCTACGGATCTTAGTACTTCAGATAAAAACCGGGTATTAAGAAAATACCACTTTTGGAAACCCTTTCCCTTAGGGGAAAAGCCCTCGTGTAAAGGGCAGTTAGATCCAGGCAATTTAAAAACAAAATTTTTTCAGTGCAAACCATTCCCTTCTTTTGCCTGATTCTCCAAAACCATTAGGGGTTTATTGCTGGGCATTTAAGATCTTTCCCATTTTTCGCATCGCTCTGGGGCCGGCGGGCAGGCCGCGTACCCCTGGTTTTTTTGGGTTTCTGCCATTTTTCCTCATGCACCAAAATGGGGAAGGGCACGAAGAGTCAACACCGTCTCCCTTTAAATTAGGGGAGGGCTCGCCAACAATCAGAATACTCACTTCTGCTTACTGCGATCCCAAGATCCAGGTATCAAAAATGAAAAGCTTTAGGGGTCTCTTTAAAACGGAATTCGGGCTTTTTGCAAATTCAGAAAAAATAGTACTTACAAAATACTTTGCCGGGTTCAGGATGTGATAAAGACCGTTAACCCGGGGTTTCACTTTTTGATTTCACACGTCCCCCTTTTTTTACCTGATCAAAATACGGAACGTTCCTTTGAGGGGGGGGACGAAAGTGTTTGAGGAATTTTTTTTTGAAAAGCTATGGCACTTTTCAATGGCAACTTTGGGACGGTGGCGTGAGGGCCTCTATTGTATCCGGGAGGTCTTTTCCTTAAAAATGTCCCTCAACCCCCTATTCCGTCGAATTTGGTAAGAGGATTTCGTTCGCATGTAGTTACTACTCGGCCAAAGGCTACGTGTAGGCTTTGGGGATGAACCTTTGGGGGCGCAATGCCCTCAAACGGGAAAACGACGGAATAAGGCGGATTGATGTTTCAAAAAGGAGCAGTGCATATGCTGCCTACCAACAGCATACATTTGGGTATAAACCGGGGAGTGAGGAGGTAGAGGGGGAGACGAAAATCACCGGGTTTTCCCAACCCCCCCGGTGCAGTGGAGGGCGTGGGGGTGTATCGGGCGACGACAGAGGGAAACTTCGTTCATGCTCAGGATGACATGGGGCCACTATCCCAAAAGCCGAACGTTTTTTTTGGATCTTCCAATCTAGGGATTCAAGGTGTTTAGAGGATTAATGTACAAAGGGCTGAGCATCCACGGCATATTGCGAAAACAGGTTGTGGCGTGGAGGTTCATAGAAAAACATTCCCCCAGGCTGAGATGGATACTGGGCCCCAGTTCCGAAGATGGGGGTGATACCTACTGTGAAGATGTTTTAACACCAGGCGAAGGGCGGGGAACAAACATGGTTTCGACGGAAACCCCAGAGCACGGGGGGAAAAAATAAAATACGCAAGGAACCAAGATTTTAAAGGATCAAAAGGGTAAACCCCAATGAAACATTCAAGTGTTTACTTTAAATATAAAGGGTTTTCATTTTGTTGAAAAAAAGTAAATGTTGGGGTTTTGTAACAAAATCAGTACCCATGTAGGTTCTTACAAGAACACAAATTATAAATCTTTGGGGAATTTTCTGATTTCCCCAAAATATCTTTTACATGGGCTGCTCTAATAGACTGAAAGGTGGTGAGCAGTGTTAAAGTGGTAGCCCGTTTTTCTTTGCAAACATTTGAGGTAGGAAAGGGGGGGAGGGGGGGTGGTCAGTTTGGGTGGGGGTTTGGGGGTTTGGGGACGGTGGGCCCTTTCCCGGGTGTATCGGACCGGGGAAGGTACTCTATAAAAAATACGTTTTTAGGGGCGGTTGGTGTCCATTTAAACACTCCAGTTTTGTCCCCCGATTATTGGGGGGATTGGAATTTTATTTACGTCGCAAGGAGTCTAACCTAGAGGGAAGGTTTTTTTCAGGAATTTTTTGGGGTTATTGCGGATGTTAAGTCGGATTGAGGGGGGATGAGGGGGTGGGGGCAAGCATACTTTGTTTGAAGGGGAGTTCGGCAAGACTGGGTCGCATATACGTTTCTAGATGCACGTAGGAGTTACGGTTAAATTGAGCTTTTTTCCCATCACTGTTATGGCGGGGTTTGACTGGTAGGATTTCCGAGGGGGCCTTTCAAGGTTTTTTGGAAATTTAATGTGGGAATTTTAAAGCATAAAAGGGTGTAGGGAAGCTTTTTCGAGTGTTGGAGGGGGTTGTGGCGAAGTCGGGGGGGGTTGATATAGCTGAATGTGGGGTACGTCGGGAAAAGGAAGGGGAGGGGTTTTTATCAGCACGAGGGAAAGAAAACAGGAAATGCGTATGGGGTCTTGACCTATCTTGAAGGGCAACTTTCAAGCTGTTATCGAAAAGGTGGGATGTTATCCGTGTTGAAATTGAAAATTTAAAACTCTTAGTTGAGACTTCACAAACATATTTTTTTGCGGGGAGGGTAGCGAGTGAATTGATGAGTTTTATGGGTGACCGCTTCGGGGTTTGTCTTTTCGAAGCAGGCAACGTCGCAGGGGGACAGAATTAATGGATTAGAGGTTTTGGGGCCATTGGGGGGCCTTTATAGGGGCAGGGCCCCTTAAGACAACGGAAAGGCCATGAATACCTTTGTTAAGCATGGAGAAATCAATATAAAAAATGCGGGGTTTCTAAGGGGGCGCTGGGAGAAATGGGTACGTTGTGATCTAGAGTACATGGACAGGTTGGATTTGAATGGACCTATAAGTGAAGAAGAGATTAGGTTGGCTGTGGAGAGTATGAGTGTAGGGAAATTACCGGGGATTGACTGAATCCCTTGTGATTTTTACAAGGAAAATTGGGATTGTATTCGTGAATTTTTAGTGATGTTATTTAATGCCATTAAAAATAGTGGCATCATGGGACAGCAACCAAGAACGGTTGTTGTTCTGGTCCCGAAAAAGAAATCTGGGAATTATATACATAATTATAGGGCAATCTCATTAATGTGTGGCGATTATAAATTTTGTGAAAATGTTGGGAAATAGGATAAAACTGGTTTTGGACGAGGGACAATTGTGTGTGTGTGTGTGTGTGTGTGTGTGTGTGTGTGTGTGTGTGTGTGTGTGTGTGTGTGTGTGTGTGTGTGTGTGGTGTGTGTGTGTGTGTGTGTGTGTGTGTGTGTGTGTGTGTGGTGTGTGTGTGTGTGTGTGTGTGTGTGTGTGTGTGTGTGTGTGTGTGTGTGTGTGTGTGTGTGTGTGTGTGTGTGTGTGTGTGTGTGTGTGTGTGTGTGTGTGGTGTGTGTGTGTGTGTGTGAGAGAGAGAGAGAGAGAGAGAGAGAGAGACAAGGAATTATTCGCAGGTTCATTGAGGAAAGCGGGAGGGGTTATAAAGGTGGAATATTAGCTTTAGATTGGCACGCTGCATACGATTGTGTGGAGAGAGAAGCATCATGAAGTTTATGCAGTGGCAAGGTTTCGGAAAGGAAATTGTTAGTTGGGCACGGGTTTTGTACGAGCAGGCTATGTTTAGGGTGCAGGTAAATGGTAGGTTGGGAAAAGTAGTTAGGATGCATAGGGGATTGCGGCAGGAGTGTCCTGTATCACAAATTCTTTTTGCGTTGATTCAGGACCCATTTTTTAGAGCTGTGCGGGGGATTGTACGACAGGATGAAAGGCAAGGTGAGGTGGAGGTACAATCAGGAATTATAGGTTACGTGGATGACACTACGGTTTTATTTCGTGGAGCAAAGGTTTTAGGAAAAGTGAGCAAATTGGTGGAATGTTTCGGGAAAGCAACTGGGATGACGGTTAATAAGGAAAAGTCGATGCTTATGGAGGTGGGAGATTGTGCGGGTGTGGTATTAGGCCAGGGGGTAGGCTGGCCTTTAGCAAATCAAATTAAGGTGTGTGGGATTGTGCATATGGAAAACATACAGGATGCGAGGAAGGTGAATTAAAGTGAGGCTGTAGAGAGGGTTTTAGGTCGTTTGACAGGACTGAGGGAAGGAGGCCTGTCTATACATCAGCGTGCAATTGTGGTCAATGTGCTTTTGTTCAGTAAGTTGTAGCATGTATTTATCCGTTAAATCCATATGATAAGCGTATGTTAACGCGTGTATATAGATATATTTGGGGTTCAGGATGTGATTGGTTAACGAGGGATGTGGTGTCTCTTCCTGTTAGCCGGGGTGGCCTGGGGTTAATGAATCTGCATAATAGACTGTTAGATGTGTGCCAAACATAGCTACTTGAGGGAGGGTAGAATGGCTGGCACAGGTTTGACCTGGATAAGAAGGGACTTGGTACGTTGGTTGAACGGCACGGACGTAAAGAGATGTGAGGACATGTTGAGGATGCTAATTTATATAAGAGATCCACGCAAGATCAAGATCGGCAAACTGGCACTGGTAGAGAGCAGGGAGGTAGTGGCCAAGGTGGAAGGAATATATCCAATGTATGCATGGAAGGACATATGGGGTCGTTTAAAAGCGTTACGGTTACGGGCCAAGGTCAGAGATAATGTTTAAATTTTTACATAATATACTGCCGTCTGGGGAAGTGTTAGCGAATAGGCGCGTGCAGGAGGGGGGGGGGCAGTGTTGTGTGTGGGGATCTTGATACGGTCTTTCATGCAGTTTATTTCTGTACGAGATTGGAACCCGTAAGGGATGGGGTGGGATTAGTGTCTTAAGAGCTTTAAGTTTAGATTTGGGGGGGGGGGGTCGGAACACCGGTACAGAATGCAATCGGATATTTAGTGACTGATTTTGTATACACATCATGGGTACATAGGCATTTATCTGTGAGGGAGAGAATCAGAACACTGGTAGCGATTTTTTAAGGTACACAGCAGCGAAATAGACATTACAGGAAACAGATGGTTTTTATTATTTTCAGAGGGATATTGCAGATTCCATGTCAGGGATTTAAGGGCGTTAATACCTTAGAGAGTACACGAGGCTGGCTTCTTGAATATGGGTGTGGAGGTGGCATACGATTGGTACAGGTGCGGTATAATGTATAAATGCTAGGTATGATCGTTAGTTATGTTTTATTCAAAGAAATATATATAATATTACTTGGATACTATTTTTTTATTCTTATATTGATGTGGGTTAAGGGAGTGGATCTCTTGTAAAGCAAACTCATGCATGGCATGACAGGTGTTACGTAAAAGCACCTCGTGCAACTTATATATGTAGTTTTCATTTTATACTTTCCTTGTATTAGCCATGTGGCTGATACCTGGTAACGTTCTGCTTGGAGACTCCTGGGATACATGTTTGGAATATGACTAGATATGGAAGTTAACAATGTGTTTTTTCTGCACGTAGTCCTATTACCCATATTTGATCACTGTTGTGGATGCGATGATTAGTGTAACTGTTTCCTTTGACAGTTTAGTGGATGTATCACTCGTGTTCTTGTGTGTGTATTTTGTTTATATAAATCTTTTAATGTGTGTGTGTATAAGGTAAGAATGTGTGGTGTGTGTATGTTGCATAATGTTACTTGTATTAGCAATTCAGAATTATCCCATGATATTAAGTGGAACCCTTTGTGTACTGTACTGAATGTGTTTTGTATCATTGCAGTAATTCAGTAGATTGAGTACCGGAATCATTACATATCGTTCGTATTTGGATATTTTGTTATATATGCACTTATGTACAATGTTCGTATAAAGGTTTTAATGACATAAAATCAAACACTAATGCATATTATAGATGTAACGTTTCTTTGTTTATAATAATGTATATAATGTGTATTTGATTAATGTAACGCAGAATTTGTGTACTCTTGTTTTACCTTAGGTTAGATACATAATGCATAGGAGACGGGCGACAATTTGTCAACACGAAGTTAACCGTTCTAGCGTATATATTGATAATGGTAATTATACTTTTTGTGAATGAAATGAAATGTGATACTTTGTTTATTTAATGTATTGTATTGTTTTAAATAAATAAAATAAAATAAAAAAAAATCTGGTATTAAGGAAAGATACCACTTCTTGGAACCTTCCTTGTTATGGGAAAAGTCTCGGTGTGAAGGCATGTTAGATCCAGGCAATTTTAAAAACTAAATTTTCAGTGCAAACCTCATTGCCTTCATTTGCCTGATTACTCGCAACCATTACGGGTTTACTGCTCGGCAGTTTGACTAGCTATGCCACAAACTTGTCGATTATAACCAATGTGTATGAGGAAGTTTGACCTAGACTTGTAGTAATTTATCTTGGCTTCTTTTTTTCTTTCTGGAGGAGCTAGTATGAAGTGTGAATTTACATAAGCTGTTTCAAGGCCTCTTTGAGGCTGTGAACTTTCATATTCATCACCTTCGTTTTACTTCTGCGTTCATCAAATTCTCATTCCACGGTCGTGGACTTTATTTTTAATGAAAATAATTTGATTATTTTAAGTACTTACAGCAATAAATCGACTGTCTGAACACTGGAACTTCAGTTAGCACAATTGTTAGTGCATCAGGTACTTTTAAGGTGTTAGATAGACACTGTAACTAGAGCTTAACTACTCTAGGTTCTGCTCACTCCGTAGTGAACACTAAAGACTTGTATTTTTAATGTCAAGGTTCTGCTAGTTAAAATACTTAGTTTGTAGAAGATTCACTGGCATTGCTGGCTCCCTGAGTGTCAACAGTGCAACCTGGCCCTAGGTTAATGCCATGACAAGATTTATCCAGTGACTGTTGCAAATGGAAAGGTTTCTCAAAATGAAATTCAAGGCTACCTTTTATTAGTAGCACATTCTCCAGATATTAGTGGGCTAGTTTTCTCCTGTTGGTTTCCTTGAACAATTCTGTATTCCCCATAACTGCCTTCATGGGGGTAAGCGTTGTCCTCGCTATGCAGAAATGCTCCCAGCTCTCCGTTGTCTGCATGTACTCTTGACATCTTAATATCTTTCAAAACATCACAAGGACATTGAAAATCAATTTGCTATATTTGCTGCAAATGTTTGAAAGTTCCTGCACAGGGCCAAACTGCAAGTTAACTTCGTACATCCTCTATCGCTACTCAATATTTACACTTATTACCTGGACAAAGCTTCCAGTAATGAACACCTAGTAACGATGCTGGCACTGCATAGTTCGTAAGGCCTCTCGAAAGGCTGATGCCTCTTATGCAGGCTAATGACAAAGTCCATAAATAGTCACTCTGCTGTCTCCAACTTTGACAAGTACATTGAATTTGTTTTCCATCTATAACAATGTCACAGCATCAGCCACGCTTGCCTCGGCAATCATGACATTCATAAATATTGTAAAAACAGTTGTTCCGACAGTAATAGTTTTAAGCGCGATATGAACCAGCTGTCTGACTTTTTCTGATAAGTTTACGGGGTTTTGATTATTTGACATGTTCAAACAGTACGACACATGATAGGAAAATGTTGGCACAAAGAAGATCGAATCAAACTGGCTACCTGACAGATGTCCGTACGAGTTTGTTCAAATTGATCTCTAGCCAAAGTTCCGAAAGCCTTTATATCTAAATGTGAATTGACTAGTATAATGGCTTTGGCAACGGTGTTGCTCCCAATTAGTTACCATTCGGAAGAGAACTGGCGAGCCCTTTGCCTGTGCCATTTGGTGTTCGGACACTGGCTCCTCTCCTGGTTTGTAACCTCATGTCTGGTGAGACAGGTTGGTTTCACTCCCTGCTCTCGTCTGAGGTGCATCTTTGACGGCATTAAATGAAGACTTCACCCCCATCCAGCCCTCCACGTGGGCTGAGCCGCCAGTAATGACTCGAATTTCTTGGAGCATGATTCGGTTCATGCTTAGAAAATATAATGCTTGTTGGGGGTGGTGTTGGGATTGGTGCTTGCTCTTGGAGTGGTAGGGGAGGGGTTGAAGGTACTTACTGTGCGCCGTTACCAAAACTCTTCACTAGCTAGCTTGGTGCAAACCTCGCTGTTCTTGTCCTGATACCTGGCGCAGTCGGTTCCCGGTTCTGTGCAGTGATTGTGTGCTCTTTTCTGGTCCAATATATCATGAAATGATAAGTCACCATGCATGACCCAATGATGTTTTGTTTGAGCCTGGGCAATGTTTGTGTACCAGTGAAATTGACAGATAGACGGGGGCTGCTGTAGCAGTCTTAAAAAGGTCCATAGCCAGTGATGTATCCTTGGAAATGTATATCGCTGAATATACATGTGCATATGTATTCAGCATGGTCGTGTATATGAACCAGTGTTCCTGCCAGGAACCCAGAGAGTACAGACGACGTTCTCGCTTAGGAGAGGCACAAGAACCACTGTCTAGAACAGTGCTTGAACAGCACACGATGCAACATTGCCGAACAATTCTCTGTTGGGAACCAGAGATGGGTCATCACGAGATTAGGACCCATGCCAGGACCAGTCTTGGCGAACACGAGTACATGCATAAGCTACATTATCAAGATTGATGGACTGATCAGACTCCAGGCTAAGGGACTGATTGCCTTACTTTTTATCTTACACCAACTTCCGTATTGAAACTGGAGCCACTGGATGGCGAAGCCTTTGCAAGTGTTGCAAAGTGCGTAGTTTATAAACCGTTCCTACATCTATACAATGACGTAAATAACCAGTCTCTTCCCTAAAATATTATGGTAGTGCTATTATGATTTATATTCGTACTATTCTAATTTGCAGATCGGTCAATGGGTCAAACCCCCTGCGTTCTCCCTCCTTCCCTACTTTTGTTAATCTGGAACTAGTACGGGCTAGAAAGACGGGGTTTTTTCTCTAAAAACTTTTTTTTTTTTGGATTAATTAAAAATATTTTCAAATATTTTCTTTATCTTGCATTTACAGCAAAATGACAATAGGGAAAGTTCGGCATTGCCCGTCCATGACTATGGGAAAACTTATCACATTTTAATTTGCTAGAGCTTGACAGAGTTTAGTGTGGGTCATTTTTTTTGAAAGTTTGGCAGTCCAGGAAATGCAGTTAAATTTTGCTATTTTTGAATTTCAAATTATTAAGAACGGCACTGATTTGTTAGGGGAAAATGTTATAGATTTGACTGACACGTACATAAACACTTTTTCTGAAAGATTTTACTTTAACCTTAAAATTTTGGGTTTTTATGCAAAATGTGGAAATGTACATAAACATTAATAGTTTCAATTTTTAAATCTCAAGGAAATTTGGGCATTGCATCTCTTGCAGATTTGAGTAAACATGGCGGGTACTACCGGGTGTAGTAGTGCTGGCAGTTACGCGGGTCACTACCCTGCGACTACCCCGAACTACTGCTTTTGCATTCCAGATTTCCTAAGTTCGGAAGCTTTTTTCCCCCATCAAATTTGCCCCGGAAATTAATTTTGAAAGGGTAAGTAATGACTTTGTAAATGGTCCAAGTCGGACCGAAACGTCGTCGTAAGCTCTTCTATGTACGAGTTATTTGTTATGTTTAATGTACAAGAATTAAACTTTGCTACATTTTTTAAATTTTAATTTTCTGTAAACTAATTGGATAATTTATTAAAGAAAGTAATAAGACTCAAGAAATCGTAATGACACGATTGCAAACGGGCTGGAGTTTTGAGAGACTATGACCGCGAGTTCAATCCCGGCCGGGGGTATGGTTTATGGTTAAGAAAGTAATATTTTTTAATACGTGTTTTTTTTCGGGGAAAAAGCCTGTAAATTGTGGGTTTTTAGCGTTGGGTTAAAAAGTGTTAAAATTTTTTGGGAAATTTTTAATCTTCCCAAATTTACAATTTGTAAAATTTTTTATAAATTGGATTAAAAAGTGATCTGATTTGCCCTTAGGGAATTTCGATTTATGGGGAGGGGGGTTTTAGAACGCCCGGGGAATGAGGCGCGGGAGGACCCCTTTTATAATTGAGAGCCTGGTGAGGAAAAAATGCAATATAATCAGGCTCATCTAGTTTCGTGGTGTATATCGGCTTTAATCGTAATTTTTGAGACTGCTGTCACGTTCCCGCTGAAGAATTGGGGTATGTGGAAAACCCATACAAATTCAGCAGCAAGGATGGAAAAAGTGGACACATTTTTCCAGGCATAACTTTGGCTAAAGCGAGTCTTACCCATAAGTTCATAGTTTTTGCATTGGGCCCTCGTAAATTTTAGCTGTTTTTGTATGTTGGGTATTTTTCAAAAAAAAAAAAAAAAAAAAAAAAAAAAAAAAATCCCAAAATTAAAAGGTAATTGGGGAATGCGATTTCTTTTTTTAATAGCAACGTTGTATTGTATTTTACTAAGTTATTTTTGAGTACCCCGCTGTAAATTAAAAAAATAAAGATAATTTTTAAAATTCCAAATGTTGTTTTCATGTTTTAATTAATTTGAGGGCTCGAGGGAGTTAGGTCTGCGACCTATTGTGATTTAAGTCCCACTTACCTCGCCCAAATTATTTGCATGTAATAATTCTGGTAATGCCCTGTAAACCTCGTGCAGGTAATTTGCTCTCATAATAATTGACATAGTACTGTAGAAAACTGAGTTTACTGCAAGTCATTGGCTGATAACCTAATTAGGAAAAGGCTAACAGCTTTACCTTTCTCACAGGAACTCCACCTCCACACTGGGATCACTTTCATACTTTTGGATTTTTATTTCTTAAATTCATGATACTTTATCTCTTGGCACTACTCATCACTCGTCACAATTACCTATAATATCACGGTCACTTATGATTATTACAGGTTTAGCGTTGCGCATGAATTACTGTCCAGTTGTGAAAGCCAAATCAGAACCAGCAGTATTAGCAGAAACTTCTCAACAGATGTAAACATTAGCTTTGTATATTACACAATTTTCTGTTCTCGTACCTTCACTTTTCATCCTCTGAGCGTGCTCGCTTTAAAGATTAATTTATCCTCTACCTAGCTAAATCTCCATTTACTGTGTTTTTTAAATAAAATATAAAAAAAAAATCTCCATTTATGTAAAATTGTAATAGCTCTTGGTATACAATTTATTTTTTTGTATGGTAAAACCTTTAAGTTCGTGGTTTTTCATGAACTGGTCCTCAAGTCTCTTAATTTACCTCAGTTTTTGGAGACTGACGCAATGTTTAAATGTAATATCTTTACGTTCATTGATTTTTTTTCAGTACTCCGGTATCTGGTTCAGTATAGAGAATGTACCGAACGAATACACTTCTGTAACGTCGTGCTCCATGACCAACTACACATGGACAGGTTGGTTTTTAATTTATACCACTTCATTTCTCCCTCCTTACTATTTCTATTTTAAAAACTAACAGTTTTAGAAAGTCTTCTAATTTAAAATTCTGGCTTTAGTAGTATATCCATTATAATACCGAAATTTACCAAGTATTATAGAGCTTTCGTAAACAGCTGGGGCAACTTTCATTTTTGGCAATGATCCTTTCTGCAAGACCAGTTTCAAACCAGTCCGTGCTTGATATCAACGCTAATGGAGTGATGGCGGCACCACTACACGAGGATGGGTATGGGGTGCATAATAAACATATTAAACTAAAACTAACCGTGTGTTAATGTTTAAAGTTTAGACCCGGTAGGAAGCCTTTTAAGATGACTTACTTTTTTTTTTAACCTAAGACTAAACATGCTTGTTAGTCTCTTGACAGAACTCTGCAGTACGCCGCTTCCTTGCTTAAAGTTGCCTCTGTGTAGCCAAGGTAGGTTACCACTAAATGAACGGAAGGATATATAATCATCCAGTGAGGACGTAAATATTTCGGGTACACCAAGACACTGACAATCACGCAGAATGCATTATACTTGCTCACCTGGCTCACTCGACAGCAAAGGATGTTAGAGAGGTATAGGCGTTTTTTATTGCACTTTAAACTGATGTGCCAGAGCGCAATGGGCATATTGTTTCGTACTTTGGTATAAAAGTATTATCAGTAGTATGGGAATGAGGTGAAGTAGGTAGTTGCAAGTCACCTTAGACTGAAACCAAGCATAATCCAATGTGGTACGCTGACAGGCAATGATTTATATTCGGCTCCACTAAATTTAAGATTAACAGTTACTAACAAGGTTAGCTCATTCCTAGTCATCTGTCAGCTAGAAGGCCACGATGCTATACTAAGAACTAGTCAACATGCAACTGCACATGCTAATCAGTTAGTTTCGTCAGCTAAGATTTTGAACAATTTTTCTAAGCATTCGTTAGCAACTGTTAATGAGCAACCTGAATAGTGTCTCTGAAGCATATACTTTGTTTGCCCTGTATGTTGGCGACCCTACGAGTTTGACTTTGTACGTGGGTGTCAAAATGTCTAATCTGTACTTAGGCGAGGTTGTGTGCACATGATTGGTGTACAATACAGAAAGATGAAAATTAGAAGTGTACAACATCTGGCTATCTTGTAGACGTTTCGTCATCCAGTTGGAAGACACTAGAACTATATACAAAAGATGAGGTAATCAGTCCCTCAGCCTTTGTCGCCTCAACATGCGATAACTTTAAGATAGTTCTCTGGTCGGCTTTAAACCTTAAACGCTGGTGAATTTCGACAACAGTTTGGATTAATTTGTGAATGCCAATTTATTTTCAAAAACTGGAAAAATGGGAAGTTTTAAAACCATTTGTGAATGACACGTTTAATACTTAACTTTTTATTCAGTGCAGAAGTCAAATAACTTTTTCTTTATTATGAAGATCACCTTCATGCGGTGATCACGAGTGAGCTTCAGTATCCAGTCTCTATCACGTAATGGTTTTTTTTATATCGTATGATCAATGTTTTTGACTAAGGTTGAAATTTGTCTAAGGTTGAAATCATAGGAATTTCATTATGAATAAATATTCAGTGCGGTGCATCCAATGACGAACTAACATTACCGTAAAATTCATTATACATTTAGATAACAAAATTTAATTTGTCATGCAAACATATTTATCACTTCTAGATTTGAATTCAGCTTCTGAAAATTTGTCTAGCTGGTTTTGACAAAATTGTTGGCGAGGATTAGATTTGTATCTTCTCCGCCAGTAACTTAATGCAACTTTTGATCGGCTTCAAACTTTATATATTTTGCTATGCTGATCTCGTGATAACTAGACGAATGTCTTGGATTGCTTTCAATATTGATGTTTTTAGTTGGTTCAAGTTAGTTCAGTGTTGTGGAGGTGCTGATTTTCCTTATTTTTTTTGGGTGAAACTGGGATTAGTGTGATAACTTGTAGACGTCACTACAGATTGGCATCAGACCTTACTCTAATATTTAATTGTATTAAAAACTTTAGACGCGCATTGCACTAGTTGTCGGGTTCCTAAATTTCGAGGTTATGAATTGAGGAAGCCTTTACCAGATCGCGTGGTGATCGAAGTGTAATTATTCTGCGAAACGCTTGTTTCATTGTAGCATTGCTATAAGATTTTACTAAAAATTTATTTAGATATGTAATTTGAAAACCCAGTGTATATGCATATGGGAAAACACTCGTTAAAGAAATTAGTTTTAAACAGAGCCTATATGAAGCGTTTATCCATCCAAATACTTCTAAAACTAAAAAAAAAAAAAAAACTATTTCACTATTGCTACGCCATGGAGTTAATTTTTTTCATACTTGCTCTTAAATTTTTATCCCTAGCATATTTTTCATTGGTCTTGTCACATTATTAAAGTACATTCTACGGTACATGTTTTATGGGCACAGGTGACCTGATGACAGTGATGGAGCGAGGCCTAGACCACGAAGGCAGAAAGGTACAGAGAGCTTCCGTGATGAGACGCTCTGAAGACCAACCTGGGGTTCTAACAGTCGAGGCTGATGGCGTGCCAAGCGCTCCTTACGTGGTCGGTCATTATTCTTAGTTTTCTTAGAAACCTGCACGTCTTTACCTCCTATGTGATTCTTCTGTTACTTTCCCAAAGCGATTGCCGCTTTAGAGCATCTAAGATATTTTTCATTTTCAAATTTTTCAAATTTACTTTTTTTAATGAAAGGTAATCTTCCTTCGCATGATTTGCATATAGATTGTGTACAGATATTTAATGTGTGCTTAAAATGCTAAATAAATAAAAGGTATCTGCAGTTATTAATGTCTAGTATTTCCTCGCTTGTTAAACTTTTCCCCTCGTTTTTTCGTGCTGGGTGAACGTGGCGGCTTGCAACCACCACGGATGCAGGTGGTGGGAACAGACTACGACAACTACGCCTGCGTACACTCCTGCATGGATTTCATGGCGTTCCGTGCAGCGTTCTCCTGGGTGTTCACCAGACAACCCACTCCTGACCACTCTTACCTCCAGCTTTGTCGAGACATTTTTGAGAACAATGACATAGACCAGAGTTCCATGGAGCCTATGAAGCAAGGGAAGGTAAGTGAGTAGGGAGTGCTGGTGGGTCCCGTAGCTGGAGCGCAATAACTGTTAACACTGGTGTTTCTGACACTGGTAATGTTAGCACTGGTTTGATGCACACATGAGATACTATAACATTTAAGTATAAGGGAAAATGATTAACTTAGAGGTATTACTTTGTCATGAAGACAATTAAGTGTCTTCGCCATTTATATTTAATTAGGCTTCAAGGTAAGACAGAGAACAATGAATACATGTATAATTGCTTTTAGAAACCCTCCACAGGTTAAAAATTAAAACTCGAATACTTGTTTCCTAGGACTGCCCATACGCAGAGAAGCTGAATTCCCTCTTGGTCTACAGCCAAAGTATCCAAAGTAAGGCGAAGGCGAAGGCATTAAAGGACGGTACAAAACTAGTGGCCGCCGTGAGTGTTCCTGGACAGACTGGAGACAGCATAAACCACACACACCCTCACCACCACAACAAAAGCACTAATGTACACGAGAGACTGAAAACTTTTATGGACGACGAAAAGAAGGTAAGAATTTTAATGGCTTAACCTGTTTTCAAGGGTAGATATCATAGGAAGGTGTAAAATGAGAGTAAACTCCGCGAGAATAGTATACGAATAAGTTCTAGCAAGTTATACGTAAGGAGTATAACAATGAGGGTATGATCAGAAAGATCGGCCGGGCCACCACTTGGAAAAGGCCCGGGCCGGGAGAATACCGGCTAATCTTTAATAATAATAATCAGAAAGATACTTTGAGTGTATCATATTGACGGCGTCCTGCGCTGCAGTGTAACAAATCTTTCATGCAGTTAAATGTGGTGAAGATCTGAAATAGATGGGACGGGACATTCACAAGTTATGCCACGGAAACTATCCCATTTTCAATAAAAGAAATTGGAAAATACACGGCCCATAAAATAAAGCATTTAAGTCCCAGCATGAAAGTTTAAAGCCAGTCAAAATAAGCATTAAAATATTCAAGTTTAAGAAAAGTTTGTTAAATGCACACCTTTCTTTAAGCAGTTTGAAGCCGCTCGGAAGATACTTTCTCGTTGCAGAAAATAAAATAGTATCACACATTTATACCATGATGATAATTAGAACATTCATATGGGGATAAACTGTTATAAGAATTTGAAGCTGCTCGAAAAAGGGGTTCTTCATTCCTCACCGAAGCCCGCTTCCTGCACCGTACATAACTGCAACAATGACACGCGCCACACTTTCCAAATTTTCCTCTAAGATGAGCCAGTGCTGAAAGTTAGTCTTAATCTGTCATCCTCAACATACTGTGCAATCTTTGGATGCAGGGGAAGGTGGGTAAAAATTAAGTGAAGCTCAGGTGAAGCCCCCCCCCCCCCTAAAAAAAAATTAAAGGTTCGCTAAACCTGTGAATACTTTACACCATAAAAACATGTTAGGGTTCGTCTGTTAAGCTAAAGCAGATCAGGAATGTTTAATGCACGGACAGAAGAGGCAGCTGTACAAATTTTACTGGTGACTTCAACTTTGGGAGCTAATTTGGGGAATTTTAAGTTAAGATATTGTACACGTGTGAGTGTGGGGGGGGGGGGAGTGTGTTCTATAAATGTGCAGCTTAACAATGTGAGAAAAGGTAGGGGGGAGGGTTGAAGTATAAGGATGTAAAGGCCATAAATCTTCTTGTGCCGAGTAATATCCTGTCTCAATCTTCCTCAGACACTAACACTTTGCTGGGCTATACCAACAGCACATTGAGGAACTAGAGGAGGAGGAGCGCAGGTTGATGCGCACACTGGAGGCAGAGCTGCGACGGGAAAGTGAAGAGATTCAGGATCTTCGCAGTGAGATCATTTAGGGAAATTAAAAACACCATTATGGACAAGGTCAGTCATTTGAAGGATTAGACGGCCGATGGGCTAGACAGCCTAGTATAATTTGGCAACTGGGGGAATCATTTTGATGCAAGTAATTAAATGTATAACGTTAGGTCAACAGTGGATGGAAGCTAATAAAGGCAGTAAGTGTGATTAGTATATTAGCAGGTGGGCAGCTGTCGTAAGTTTGAATATAAAGACAAATATAGAAATTGCTGAGTGGTACAGGTCGTAGTCTTGCCGTTTTCTTTTCAATAAGATACTTGTAAAGTTTTCTTCTGAAACTTGTGTGTGATTTCAAATAGTGCTCAAGTTTAACTTGGTCTCATTAATCAAATCCATGGTTGAGAGATCTGTTCATAATTTTCACTTAGTGATAGAATCAGTTACAATATGGACAGGTTGGCAGGGAATACCAGAGCTTCGTCCACCTTGTGGCTACACCTCACTGTAATACATATTTTGGTGGCCTTTGCTTCTTAATATATTTAGTCTTAAATTTCTTGGCTTAATTTTATGGTGGTGAGGGCTGTGAACGGATGTATTTCTTTTTATAAAGCATTTTTTGCCGTGCCTGAATTATATCCATTGCCATCTTGTGCAGTCATATATTTGAACTTGTCTCTACCTCGCTTTGCACCTTAGAAAAAATGAAATGCTCTTCTTATGCTTAAGACTCGTATTGTCATTTTATATTGTTCTTCACTGGTTCTTTAGACTGGTTCTCCCCCCCCCTTTTTCCCTCTGAGATAAGTAATCAATGTACCGTAGGTTCCTAGACATCTTACTGGCTTGGAAATATATGTATAAAATACACATTGGAAATATAAGCATCTTACTGGCTTTATTAAATAGTTTAGGAAATTCTTTGATAAATGCACTTGTACAACATTTAGGTTTTTTTTTTTAGCCTTCTGCAAGCCAGTGGCTTCAATCCGATTCAGAGCAAGTCTGAGGAAAGTCCCTCAAGCCTGGAGTCACTGTTGTCCACCAATCTTTAAGTGCTGTATACTGCAGACAAACGAGGTGGAGCAGTGGCAGGCGGAGTCGAAAGTTGAGAAACCCACTAGTGAAACTGGGTGATGCAACATCTTAGGATCTTTATGTAGGAAATTCTAAAAATTTTCTTACCTAGAGGCATGACCTACTTCCACTAATGGATTTCTCCACTGGTAACTCCGCCTACCACTGGTCCCTCATCTGTCTGCATTACGTAAGCTCTGCGAATATGCTGCTCTTATCAAGACTGACAGACTGAACAGACAACAGGCTGAGGGAGTATTACCTAAAAATCCTCCTGTGTCTGCATGGAACTGAAGAAGCCACTGGCTGGCGAAAAATTAACAGAATAAAGAAACTCAAATTGCACAAGTCTTACTGGTTGGCACCTGATCCTTTAAGCTTGTGCAGCATTTTTTTCGTTTTCCATTAAACCATCAATGTATTTAACAAAGGAATAATTGGAGGCGGAGGAGGAATACTTGGAGGAGGAAACTATTATTCTGCTGAAAATAGTCCCATTTTATTGGCTTTTCTATCACCGGCTAAATTTTCAGTATTTTCTTAAGGACAATTAGTGCATTTATGACCACTATTGTCCATTTATCGTATTGTTTACTGGTCACTATTGTACCACAGCCTGTATTTTAGCTAAAAAAGTTTGTACATTGTTAGTGTCCAACTTCCCTCATCGTTAGCATCTTTATAGACCAATGTTGCATCTTCAACTAATCTCGCTGAACTTGAAGATCCAAATCATTTGAAAATATTAAACTAGTTGCTATGTGCATAATCGAGGTAGGTTCCTTGACCTCCTGACCTCCCACTCCTTGGAAAGAACCTAATGACCACCTATTACCCTGGGAACTGTACGACCTCTACGGGTTTAGCGCTCATCAATGTAATACAATGTATATGCTGATAGTTTTATTACTTCGTTAATCATATGGTCATAGTGTATAAAGTTAAATATGTTGATAGCCTCGAGTTGGTCTTTTCGAGGCTGGTCTAGGAAGCTTTGATAATCTGGCGTTTAATTATATGTATACCACTAAAAGGACCAGAGAAACTATTATTTATGCGTACTAGCACTAAGATAAAGGTAAAAATGCTTGAACTTGCATAATAGTGTGATTGCTGCCACATGTGTATGTACCGAATGTTTACAAGGCGGTGTCAGTACCTGAAATAAGAGATTTAGATAAATTTCAGGTAGACTTGTGTGTGGATAAATGTATTTATTGGTAGAGAGTGACTAACTCGTAACAATATTTTCTCCTGCCTTCAGAACGAACGAGCGGAAGTGATAAGCCTCGTCAGAGCAGCCTAGTCGTCTTAGGGGTAGTTAGTGCCCTTCTCACCACGACATGGCTGTAAATAAACTATATAGGCCTACATCTACCAGTATATAACAAGTTTTCCTAAAGTGTGCTGTGTTCTCCAAGCTTTACCAGGGAGTAAGTTAAGACTTCCGCAGTATTATTTAAGTAGCTAATATTTCTAGTTTTAGTTTTTCTAGTTTTTTTTTCGGTGTGAAAATCTGTGTTGGAAAGTTTTGTTTTGTGTTTAATGAAAAGTTCAGGTTGTGTAGGAAGGTCCGTAAATCCACCACGACCATTGAATAAGGGTGAAGTTCATGGATTAATAGATTAATAGTTGGGAGGAGTTGCTTCTGGACAATTTCATGCAGTTTATAAGATGGAAAGGAAATAAGCAAAGCAGGAGAGTGCAAGATTATGAATAGGTCAGTCAGGGTGAGTCTTGCAACTGCAAGAACGTACACTACAAAATATTTTCAAAAATAAACTTAAAACAATAGTTAAAGCTTGGTTTTCAGTTTCCTAGCAGACTAACCAAAATTAGTTGAGAACCCCCCTAAAAAAGTATTAATGTAACAAGAGGCAGAGGCAAGGTAAACAAAAGTTTAAGATAAGATTTTGTTTGGATTTTTAACCCCGGAGGGTTAGCCACCCAGGATAACCCAAGAAAGTCAGTGCGTCATCGAGGACTGTAACTTATTTCCAGTGGGGTCTTTAATCTTGTCCCCCAGGATGCGACCCACACCAGTCGACTAACACCCAGGTGCCTATTTGCTGCTAGGTGAACAGGACAACAGGTGTAAGGAAACGTGTCGAAATGTTTCCACCCGCCGGGAATCGAACCCGAGCCCTCCGTGTGTGAAGCGGGAGCTTTAGCCACCAGGGCACCGGGACACCACAGCTGTTTTTACTAAACCTCTTACCTCCGACGTTGTCACTGCTCTAACATCCTTTATCTTCCCTCCTCGCTGACGGCCCCACCTTTGACACTGACGTTTTGACAGCAAGAAACTTGTTATACAACCTTTGATTATACTTCCTTTAGCACTCTTCACCGACCTTACAACCTCTACTCTGCAGCGCTGTATGGCCCTGGTGACTGAGCACTTATTTCATTGTAATAACAATCCACCACCTCTTCACTGAAACAGTTTGGTTTCACGACCCACAGAGGAACCAACATACCATAAATATCTTTGATGTTGACAGCCTGCGTAAACAGGGCAACCTTGGCCTGATGGTGACTTTACGTACACAAAGCATTTGACAGTCTATGGCACGATGGCCTCTTGTTTAAATCTGTTGATTTTCCAGATCATAACTGGACCTTTCTTAGACTTGCACAAGTTCTTAACCAGTAGAAGAATCAACCTCCTCCCCCTTAACTGCAAGACACTTGTGGGTTTAGCGTTTAGTTTTGATTATTATAATTCAACTTCAAGACAGCAGTCTTCACACCTGAAGTGCCACAATGATCATCCCTGAGCCCTATTCTCTTATATATACATATAATTATATATAATATAAATTACCTTCTCCCAACAAGAAAACACTTGCTCAGTTTGCCGACTGTTATCTATGAAGTATCATCCACTTCTGCATATGGAAAAAACGGGCATGAAGGGTGATAGATAAAATGGATACAGAATTGCGAACAGCCAACTGGGGGAAGAAAGAATCACTACCAATACTGACAAGGTCATCAGCACCATTGGATATTATGCCTCGATTGATAATGGGGGGGGTCGTCTCCATCAAAAGGTATACCATTCACTTAAAAATCCGAACGAGATCCTGGGCCGAGACAGATTAGTCCACTACATTACATGTCTCCAAAAACAGCAAACTTAGCAGAAGTCCGCCTCAGTCAGCTATCCAGATTTAACAAGCCCCCATCCCCTCTATCAAGAAGCACCCAAGATGAGACATGCTTGAATATCCTTGCGTGCTCATATCGTAACAATAAACACGTTACAGCTGCAAAGTCCAGAGAGTAGTTCTGCTTTATCACGGGCACCAAACTGAGGGACAATCAGAATGGAAAGATCTGCACATCCAACAGGAGAGACTCAGTCAGGCTTGACAGGTTAAAGAAGCGACAATTATGCCAAACAAGAACCATGTATCAAACGGAAAACTCGCCAGCCAACCAACACCACTGACTACATAAATACACCTCCCCATAGAACCCATGGGATGTCCCTCTAACAGAATCCGACGTTTCATACACAAGGAGAATTTCCGAAGATCAAAGATTCTAAATATCCTTACTGTTGATGCCTTACATCTAAGTAGCATCTGCAAACCACCTACGGCAGGACACCTCACCAACTCCAGCAAGCCCCTTAAAACTAGCCCAAATCTTTCCTCTTGGCGCTGAGTGTATTAAAAAAAAAAAAAAAAAAAAAAAAAAAAAAAAAAAATTACAGAAATTTACCCACCACCAATTCAATGTCATGCAAGTATGCTTCTTGTATTACAAGCTCGTGTCTGATGAGTAGTGGTATACACGACCATCTGATTATGCATGACACTTAATATACGCCAGAGTGGTTGGGCCACTTGCCTTTATTACCCCTTCTCACCCCCCCCCCCTCACCCCTTCTTCACATTCCATCCTCGCCAGTCTTCCTTCCGAAACTTGCCAAACCTCTGGTTAAAGAATTTAAATTAACATATTTAAATGTTAGTATATTTTCAGCAACACCAAATGAACTCTGTAAGGTTAAGTTTGTACGCTTTGATATGTCCGATCGATTGTCATCTCAGGATTAATATTCATGCTTTGTGGTCGTATATTCGTCAGGACACTCTTGACACGGGTTAAGCTGGCCAACCCTAGCTAAGGTTTCCACCCCATTAAAAGTAGCTACAGTGGCGAATCCTAAGATGACACCCTTACGGGTATCCTAAAGACAATTTATTAGCGAAGAAAGTGATCATTTAGCATTAAGGTTTGAAACGTACCCACAAGAGGTAGCAAATAAAATTGATGCATAATGTAAGAATGCTTAAAAATAAGAATACGAATTTGTATATTTTGTATATTGCAGAATTATTTGCTGAAAAATTGTACAATACATTGTCAACAGTGCCTCATAATAGCCTCCAGAATTCATGTTTGCATCCGCCATGATGTATGCTATATTAAACCATTCTTTAACTAGAAAAATAGCCAGTTCCCCAGAACATATCCAGTTTTCGTATTACAAGGTTCCAAGAGAAACCCAAGATGTAATTTGTATTTTTCTTTTTTTTCAAAATAAAGAATTAAGTAAACTACTGCATTTTCAGTGGCCCTAAAACTTTCTCCAGAGAGAATCTTATTTCTTCCTGTGGACAGTACATCGTGGAGAGGCGCCCTGTTCCGCTCTGAGAATGGTTAGGTTCGTTTGTTTTGCCGTATTCTATTGGACTGTCCGGTCTTGCAGCTTGCACGCAGAATTTACCTCAGTCATCACTAACACTATCTTCCCTCCAGTATGGCGGCCCCATCTATGACAGACTCCCTCTTTGACTTCTTGAAAGCAGCCGATTTATTAAACTTTGATAATACTTACTTTAGCATTCGCAGCCCTTTCTAACTTTACATTTGTTTTCTCCACCCTCGCGAATCTCTCCAGCAACACTCCCTGCCCTACAGCGCTGTTCCTAGTGGGTTTAGCTCTTTTTTGATTACAATTATCCCCGTGGACAGTGTTCTCGTGATGGATGAAATATGGATACCATTGGCCACAGTGGCTATGGCTTGATTAACATCCCGGCCCCCATGCCAATGGATGGCATCTTGGCAAAGAAGCACTTGATCCGAGGAATTAGGCCTTCGTCCCATTGATAGTCTAAACCCCCTTACCCTTTCCACCCCCACCCCCCCCGTCCATTCGTCCTCATTTTTGGAAAAATTTCCCCGCATGAAATATTCTGTTTAGACAAAATGGAGAGGAATCAATATTCCCGATCTTTATCCTAGGAACTGCCTTCCCCTCTTAAAACATATTGTCATGACCAGTAAGATTCATTCTCTCTCCTGGACTCTTGGTTCATTGTCTACCAGGATTCCCAATATGATCTGCCTTCGTCCAGAAAGACTGCGTCCACCCTGTGGTACTTACGATCCAGGAGTGGTAAACTGGTCTCCAGGCGCCACACAACCATGTAGTGTTGTGTGGCGCCTGGTGACCTGCATGTGAAGTAATAATCTGACCCTAACACTTGCACATTTATACATATACACAGTTTTTACTCTCTCTCATTGATATGAAGGCGGTGATGAGCGCAATGAGACTGAATCAACTCTTCCATAAGACATAGAAGATTTAGCTTCCATATACCTGGAGTTTACCTGGAGAGAGTTTCGGGGGTCAACGCCCCCGCGGCCCGGTCTGTGACCAGGCCTCCTGGTGGATCAGCGCCTGATCAAACCAGGCTTGTTGCTGCTGGTCTGTCAGCAAACCAACGTACGAGCCACAGCCCGGCTGATCAGGAACTGACTTTAGGTGCTTGTCCAGTGCCAGCTTGAAGATGCAGGGTCTGTTGGGAATCCCCTTATGTTGCTGGGAGGCAGTTGAAAAAAGTCTCGGGCCCCTGACACTTATTGTAAGGTCTCTTAACGTGCTAGTGCACCCCTGCTTATCATTGGGGGGATGGGCATCGTCTGCCAAGTCTTTTGCTTTCGTTGATGATTTTCGTGTGCAAGTTCGGTCTAGTCCCCCTAGGGGTTTTCCCCGGGGATATAATCATGTTCTCTCCCCCCGGGGTTCCAGGGAATACGGTTTAGAAACCTCAAGCGCTCCCAGAATTGAGGTGGTTTATCCCGTTAGCGTGCCGTGAAAATTCCCCTGTACATTTTTCTAGGGGCGGCAATTTCAACCCGCCTTGAAAGGGCTGTTAGAGTGCACAATATTTCCCGCCTAGATAGAACAAGTGACCTGAAAGTGTCACAGGGCTTTGGGCCTCCCCCAGTTTTGAAGGGGCTCATTATCCACCTGTCATTTTTCTAGCAATGGATGGAACAATGTTATGGTCCCTTTAAGGGGAGATCCCCGACATAATCACTCCCCCGGTCTTTTAAAGTTTGGGGTTTTTGCTCTATTTCGTGGCCAAATTTGTTTTTTTACTCTGAGAAGATTTAATTTCCTATGTTTTTCCCTATCTGAGTAATTGAAATTTCATTTGGGGAACTTCTATTGCGGACAAGTTTTACAGTGTTTTGGATTTCAGTAAACGGGAAATTTCCTGACGGGGGGTCTTATCATGACCCCAGCTGCAGCTTTGGTCTCTGCCCGAGGCCTTCCACTGTTCCCCTCAAGTAGGTAGGTTTTTGGAGGAAAAGGAAAAAACTTTTCCTGACGCGGGTCTGTCATGACTCATAGCTGGAGCTTTTGGTAGTCTCGCCGAGCCCTTCCACTGGCTTACCGGTCCACATCTTTAAAAATCATGGTTATGATTATAGCCATTTAGTGGGTCCTAATGTTTGTGGTAAATACGCCTTAAATCGCCATACGCCATTATCTGATTATTTCCTTAAGGGAACATAAAACTCTAGGGAAGACGAAACTAAAAATTCATTCAAGGAAAATGTCTGGGGGGTGGGACAACTTAGTAAGAGAAAATGCAGCAAAGACACTCTTGGGGAAACTAAAACCAAAATTTCATCCACGAAAACAGATATGATTTTTTTTAGTGGGGCTCTCCCTATTCTGCACTCTGGATTTAATCATAGCGTGATGCTATATTCTAGGGTCCGGGAGCTAGACCCTATAAAGCTCTCCATAGCGAGATAGTCCACTACTGAGCGATGAGCCATGGGTCAAGTTAACCTGGATGAAATGAGTCATGGGTCAAGTTAAAAAGTGTGTGGAAATTATTTAATTTCCGAAGCTATAGTGCCTAATAAGTGTTTAATGTGTGGATTTGGGTCAAAATGTATTTGTATTTTGAATGGAACCAACTGGATTCCCGCTGTGCCTGCGCAGATGTGCGGGGGTATAGGTCGAACTGGGGCACGAGGTGGCGGGAGTGTTTTGAATGTAGTGAGGAAGCTGTAAAACATGGGATCAGGAAATTGGCGTTCACGGCGGCCTAAGGATTAATATAGGCCTCACTTCCTATTAAGAAGTGTCATAATTGTTCCTGGTGAAGAGTGAGGGAACGAGATTTACGTGACCACCGTGATAGTGGTAAAATAAGTGGATAATAGGACCGTGGGTGACGGGTGCGCCGTCATGGAATGTGTCCAGGGGAAATTACCCGTGAGTTAATCCTCACTCATCGGTCTCAGATCTTAATGGAGTGACCTCTAATGTGTGTAATAATTCAGAGACGTTAAATCGTCTTGTGAATGGTAATGTAATCAGTGATAATAACATTAAGTTAAGAGAATGCGGGAAGTGAAATAAATCTCCCTGCTCCGAGTGAACGCGTGGTTCTCGTCCCGAGGATAGCGAAGTTTTATGGAATCACGACTTCTAAACCGGGACAAACCAACGGATACCTCGTCCTGCTGGAATAAGAACAGTGTCGGTGTAGCAGGACTTCGAAAAGAGATGGTGAATGGAGGAAATAAGGAGCATCAATCACCCACAGTTAAGTAACCTTTCTAGTTATAGCAGACTGATACTGGCCAGTTAGGTATGTTTTAACTGGATAGGGTATGGGTGATCCAGCCACATCAAGTGACCACCAGAGAATATCTGGTAAGTGGTGGGATTATGTACAAGTGTTTTTTTCCTTGATGGGTATATCCATGTGTAACCTACCCCCCCTTCCCTTCATTCAGTTAAACTAATATAATCTATACAGTCCACAATTAATTAGTAGCGCCGTACTTGAGGGTGCTACCCAATTTATACTGGTCTCGGATAGATATGGATAAGATTGTGAGGGTCGAGGGGCCACCTGCAGTGACCAGAGGTCGTTAGTTTTCTCACATGTCTACACGGGTGACTACGGTAAACAATATCGTTGTTGTCTCCCAAGGAGATTACTCGTATGCATGTAATGAGGTATGTACAAGTATCACTCCTTAATTTCCATAAAGGTCAGCGAGTCAAGATTGGAACACCAGCCCAAGCTGTACAGTCCATTTTATCATGGGCAGAGAACGTATGGCTCTGAGTGGCCGTGTGGACTGGGAAGTTTTCCCATCAGTAAATGCAAAGTAATTCCAGTAGCAGGGCAATCCTGGTTTTCCATGAGTATTTTTGCTGCCGACCTAATAGCAAGGCAACACAGTTGCTAAAGCTACATGTGTTCACATGTTTTATAGCATGCAATCAGACCCCCCCCCCCCGCAAATAATGTTAAGTCGATACCAGATGCTTTCGGGCCCTGGGAGTTGAGGCCACCCCTCATGCCCCCCCAGTCTGAATTCCAATTTACAGCAATTTTTTCTAATAAACTAAAAATAGTTGAATTAACAATGGGCCCCCTCAAATTCACAGCCGGGCACCGGACCATTTGTACCAATGAACCCCTTTCTCTGGCCCTGAATAAAATGTTATTACTACTGAATCAAACATGCGAGGTCAACATGAAATTTTAAGAAGTGTCGTTATCTGTTGTTCGTTCGGTGCCTGTGTCACGTAGTGATTATTTGTCATGTATTTAATTTTCCTTTTTTTTTTAAATCGACCCTAATTTTTTCCAAAATTCAAATAATGAGTTTTCCCGGTTATCCTCATCAGTTGGGCCCACATAATGAAATGCACATTGCAAAGCGAATCACACATAGCAATGTATTTTTTCCAGAATGAAACCCCACTACTATTGCGACCCACAATCAATGTCTCAACACACAAGCGATCTAAATCATTTCTTTGCAGAATGCTACCTACAACAGTTTTCTACACCAAGTGCAACTAAACATTTTTTTTTCTCGAAAACGACCAAAATAAACGGTAAACACTCGGAATTTTTTTTGTTTTACTGTATGAATGATTGAAGGGAACATGAATGACAAGGGATAACTGAGTTCAGTTTCCGTTGAGCGCCTGTCGACAGTGTCGTGTAGGCTTTATACAGTTGGTGATGCAGAATGTATGTTCTATCTTCATCTGTCTAGCGTCACTCTCTCAAGCGCTATGTCACTTCCTCTTCTTTCGATCGCCACGTCCTGCTCGAGGCAGTCTTGATCTACCTCCTCTCTTTTGGCCGCCACGCCACGCTCAAGCAGCCCTTGATCTACCTTCCTCTTCTGTTGGCCGCCACGTCCCACTCAAGCAGTCCTTGATCTACCTTCCTCTTCTGTTGGTCGCTACGTCTCGCTCGAGCAGTCCTTGATGCTGCATCTTCATATGTTAACCGTCACCTCTCACTCAAGAAGTTGATGCTCTATCTTCATATTCTATAAGCTCCAGTAACTTGAAATATCCTTAGAGTTTAATTTGTAACCTAAAATTACAAAATTAGAGCAACACTGAAGGAAGCTGCTACTAACTACGACTTATTCTCTAACGCACTTTTAAACTTTTACCAACAACTGCCATGACAGGTCATCCTGTCAATAACATTAAAACTAGGACGTACATGCCTGCAGACGTGACGTCGCATGCCACATGATGTTCAGGCGCAGTGTGATATTCTGCCCCTTCCACAGGCGCTACCTGTTGTCGTGATTTCGCATTTACCTGAAGTTTACCTGGAGAGAGTTCCGGGGGTCAACGCCCCCGCGCCATTCTACAGAATAATTAGGATACGATGTACCTTTGAAGAGTTTCGTGTGTTTCACTATTCTCTGAGCCCGGTCATGGACCAGGCTCGTCTGGTGCTTGCCTGGTCAACCAGGCTGTTGCTGCTGGAGGCCCGCTGCCCCATATATCCATCACAGCCTGGTTGATCTGGCACCTGGTGAAGATACTTGTCCTCACCTACATGACACCCGTCCCAGTATGATGCAGGAAGTAATGCCAAAGATCTGTCACCCACGGCTTAAATTCTTCCCAATTTTTTAATTATAAATTATTCTAATTTGTATAACCCTAAATTATTGTTCACATTAAAATCAATACTATTTTATATGAAATTTGATTCAATTAGATTTCTCTCAACCTGCTTGATACAACTTTCTTAACGTTTTGAAAATCAAGTTCAAATCTATTACATGAATAAACAGAACATTAGACTCTTGTCTAGTTGTAATGCAATATTTATGTTGCAATCTTAGTTAAAGACTAACCAGTTTGACCGTAATAAAGTTTATTACATTTTGAACACGGGATCTTGAAGACAGTCATCAGCATTCTTTGGGGAACTTTTAATCACTTTTGCTTTTTACTGTATCATGATTTTTAAATACACCGTTGATATTAAAACTGTTAAGTAGAGAAGGTATATCAAGCAGGTTTTCATGGTAAGGGAAAGCCAACATATTCTTGGTCGAATGTTTGTCCTTTTTTGAATTGTAAAATGTATTTCTAGCAATTTTAAAAGATTTATCAATTTAGTATTTTGGGTATTTTTTAGATTATTTCTGATTTCAGAATTTCTTCATCTATGAACTCTGGGCTGCAAATACGCAGTTCTCAAAAACACTAACGAGAATACAAAAAGTTTAACTATCATGATGTGTAGAATAATAATGCAAATAAGAACAGTTACCTCCTCCCTCCCACCCTTTTCCCACATTCCATCACTATAATAATTAATAATAATTTTTATAAGTACATGTACAAGGCATACAGTCCTAGCTGACATCAATAACATACTACTATATAGAAAGCCCCTTGTTATGCAGAGCACTTCGGGCAAATTGTCAGTTTTGTCCCAGGATGCGACCCACACCAGTCCACTAACACCCAGGTACCCATTATTACTGATGAGTGAACATAGACAACCGATGTAAGGATACACGTACAATGTTTGTACCCTGGCTCAACCTGCCAAACTTCTGGTTGAAGAACCTCGAGCCTAAGAAGAGTTATTTGTTAGTTTTCTGTATATTTTAAATTTAAAATCATTTTCCCTTAATACATCTAAAAAATGGCAGAGTTATTTTACTCAAACTCAACAGTAAAATTTATGCAATGAGCTAGACTAATTTAACAAGGAAATGGTTTATATCTCTATTCTTAAGCATTAGGCATAAAAAATCAATATATCTGTACTACTGAGCTCTGCTTGTTTACCTGGAGTTTACCTGGAGAGAGTTTCGGGGGTCAACGCCCCCGCGGCCCGGTCTGTGACCAGGCCGCCTGGTGGATCAGCGCCTGATCAACCAGGCTGTTGCTGCTGGCTGCACGCAAACCAACGTACGAGCCACAGCCCGGCTGATCAGGAACTGGGAAGAATTTTGTTCAGTCTTGTTTCAAAATATTCCATGTACAAATTTATCAGGACAGGTGAAATTCCCTCTCACCAGCACGTTGTTTTAATGTGTTAGTCTATGTTTAGTCCTATGATAGGTTTCCCTAATTTGTGTATTGCTTGTGAAGGCTGATATTTTGAACAGGAGCGAAATTAGTTCTTAGCTTACCACAGTCATGTATGTCACTGCATCATGAAACATGCCCAGTGCTACTAGGTACATGATGTTTGTAGGATTGGTGGCCCAGTGGTTAGAGCATTGTCGATTTTCACTTGTTTCCCACGAGGCAGGCTAAAATAACACGGGTTCGATTCCCAGCTAGTCAGTTTATATATACTATTCTAAGAAGCAATATCTTGCATCTTAGAACCCTCTCAATGATACCCATCAATTACACAACCCAGGGAAACGCAGGTTTAGAGCAGGTCTGGATGCAGTAGGTCTGGATGCTGTAGGTCCTTGACGCTGTTAGTTAGTTTAATATGTTTATTATGCACCCCATACCCATCCTGTGGGCGGTAGTCAAAAGATTACAGAGGTACATAATTGGTCCAGGGACTGGACTCCAAAGTTTTGATAGCTGAGCAAGTTACAGAGGTAATGAACTCACAATTTACAAAGGTAATGAACTCCAGGTAAGTCTGGTCACAATCATGACAAGTTACAAAGGTATTTACAGAGGATAAAATACAGATGTAGTATACACAGACTTTGCAAAAGCTTTCGACAAGTGTGACCATGGTGTAATAGCACACAAAATGCGTGATAAAGGAATAACGGGAAAAGTTGGTAGATTGATCTACAACTTCCTGACAAATAGAACACAGAGTAATAGTAAAGAGTCAAGTCCCAGGCAGCCACGGTAAAAAGCTCCGTTCCACAAGGCACAGTACTCTCTCCCATTCTATTCCTCATCCTCGTTTCTGACAGAGATGTATGCCATAGCTTCGTGTCTTCCTTTGCGGATGACACCCGGATTACCATGGCAGTGACCTCTATCGAAGACACCATGAGACTCCAAGCGGACATCAACCAAATCTTCGAATGGGTCACTCAAAACAATATGAAGTTCAACGAGGAGAAATTTCAACTACTCAGATATGGGAAAACTTGAAGAAAATTAAAAATGTGTCGGGGTATACAACAAATTCTAACCATACAATAGAGCGGAAAAGTAATGTGAAGGACCTGGGAGTGATAGAGGATCTCGCCCTGAAAGACCACAACAATGTACATATCTACCTCATCCGCTAGGAAAATTATAGGGTGGATAATGAGAACCTTCAAAACTAGGGACGCCAAGCCCACGATTCTCTTCAAGTCGCTTGTGCTCTCTAGGCTGGAATACTGCTGTACACTAACGGCCCCCTTCAAGGCTGGCGACATTACAGACCTGGAGAGTGTACAAATAACTTTCACGGCACACACAAGTACGATAAGGCACCTAAACTACTGGGAATGGTTTGAAGGTCCTTGATTTGTATTCCCTGGAACGCAGGCGAGACAGATGCATGATAATATACACTTGGAAGGTCCTGGAGGGATTGGTACCAAACGTGCACACGAAAATCACTCCCTATGAAAGCAAAAGATTCGTCAGGAGATGCAACATTCCCCCGATGAAAAGCAGGGGTGCCACGAGTACACTGAGACAACACAATAGGTGTCCGGGGTCCAAAACTGTTCAATTGTCTCCCAGCATACATATGGGGGATTACCAATAGACCCCTGCTGTCTTCAAGAAGGCACTGGACAGACACTTAGTACCTGACCAACCGGGCTGTGGTTCGTACGTCAGCTTGCGTGCGGCCAGTAGTAACAGCCTGGTTGATCAGACCCTGACCCACCATGAGACCTGGTCTCAGACCGGGTCGTGGGGGCGTTGACCCCTAAACCCTCTCCAGGTAAACTCCAGGTAAAACCCTGTCTCCCATCAATCTTTTTATTTTTTATTCTCCTCGGTATTTTCTAATTTAAAAACAGTGCGTTAGAGCCAGGCAGGCCTTGAACAGTCTCACCAAATGAGTATGCTGTCTCATGTCTTATGAGTGTTACTCAGGACCACCACCACCCACCACCACAACAACACAGGAGGCATCACATCCAGATGCTGCGTCGGTCCTCACACTACCGATACACTCGTGTGAGAACAGATAAACTTCTCGTAAAGTTTGAATGTTTTTACCGTGGCTCTGTCCCCTGGCAGCACTCTTGTGCCGTCAACAGTGCTTCATCCTGAGAGTAAAATAATAGCTTAAAACGCATTACAGTGATTGGGCGAACCTAGTAATGAAAATATCAACTGTTCGTGAAACACTGTAACAGCCATTAAGAAGTTGAGATAATCGCCATAGAGGACAGTTACCTTAGGATAGAGACCAAGCAAGACGTACGCCTATTCTAGTCGACTACACTCAAGTTAACTTACTGAAGCTGAAGAATGCATTCGAAATTCATCATTTGTGAGTGCTAAGGAGCATTAACAAAAGGACTTAACACAAGGAAGGCAAAAAGACTGCTCTACATGATGATCATCCATAGGACGAGGTGAAGTGTGATGCACATGACAGTGGTGTGGGAACATAGGTGGCAAACAAACACACACACACACAACAATGAGTTCATCGCAAGTTTCCGATGAGTCTGATGTGCTTGATGGACCCTCATCATGTTCCATGAGGGACATTGTTCCCGCACAGCGATCATGTGAAAGCCTCAACACAAACCTTTCAGTTCAACAAAGGGAAGACGTTTCTGTAGAAGAGAGAACATCGTTTAATGGTTTAATCCTCAGCGTGCCAACAACCCAAGACACCTCTAGTCCAGAGATTACAGTGGCTCCTGGGAGAGATTTCAACAACGACTCCGTCTCGAACATTGGCAGCAGGTACTGCAGAGTAGTAGTTAGTTATGGTGGTGTGCCACCTCAAGCCTTAGCCCTGCTTCCCAAAGGAAGAAAGATATCAAAACGCGTATGTTATCACAGATCGTACCTTAAACTGAACGGACCACCTTGCTATCTTTGTTCTAGCTCGGACCTGCCTCCCAAGTACACCAGGGAAGAGTCAAAATGGCAAAGAGGCAAGAAAAGATTTAGGAGTTTGATGCAGGATTTTGCAAATTTAGACTTTTCTCGCGGTCTTCAAACATCAACTGATTCTCGAGATAACGAAGGATATGCTCTTCCTTGCGCCCTCAGTAACGGGACATTAGCTAGGAATATCAACTTACCAGCTTATACTCCGTATATGATATCTGGGTCACCTGGTCTCCGCATGTCATCTATTGAAACGGAGGAGCAGCGAGCTTCTAGTCTCGACGATATCCCTGAGATACATGGCCACCCCAACTCCTCTTCTTACCAGGAAAATAACCAAATATCGGCCTCCCTGGGCAGCCACTCGGACCACATACACAACTCGGAGATCACCGTATCCCCCCATTCACCTACCACTGATGTAATTAATCCTTCGGAACAAGTACCTCCACCCTACTCACCACCTACTCCAGGATGTCTTCCCTCTGGGTACTTCCTGGAGCATCCACAGCAGCAGCCGCGCCAGCGAGTACAAAATATAAGCATAATTAGGTCATTTCGCTGTAAAAAAAGCTGGTGAGTTTGTGTAGTTTACCTGCAACCAGAGAGAATTAGTTTCCCTGTCCCGCAGTGTAGTGTAGTGTGCGTGCATTTATATGTATTTCTCCTTTGTGGTTGCAGGGGGTGAAGTCTCAACTCTTGTCCCCACTTCTTAACTTGCCGCTCTCCAGATTCATTCAGTCCTACCTTGGTGGCCCCTGCCATTCCTCTTACGACTGTTGTGTGGAGCCTACCTCCAACACTTCGTTGAGGTTATTCCACTTTCTAATCACCCTGAGACTACAAAAATATTTCCTGACATCCCTGTGGCACGTGTGTGTCTTTAACTTTCAGCTGTGCCCTGTTTCACGCCACTGACTACCCTGTCCATCTTCTGAATGGCTGGAGAACAGGTATGGAGATACAGTAAATAAGAATATCTTTATTTCTACAAGTACATGTACAAGGTATCCAGTCCTAGCTGACATCAATAACACACTACTATATAGAAAGCCGCTTGTTATGCAGAGCATTTCGGGCAAATTAGGTCAGTTTTGTCCTAGAATGCCACCCACACCAGTCCACTAACACCCAGGTACCCATTACTGATGGGAGAACATAGACAACCAGTGTAAGGAAACGCCCAATGTTTCCACCCCTTTGCCGGGAATCGAACCCGGACCTTCACAGTGTGAAGTGAGAGCTTTCCCACCAGGCCACGGGGCACCATCTATAAAGACACTCACAGTTCAAGACACAAGTGGCATCTAAACACTTTCAACGGTGCTGGTTATTTTCACTAATAATTAACTTGGCTTTCTCTCTCTCTCTCTCTCTCTCTCTCTCTCTCTCTCTCTCTCTCTCTCTCTCTCTCTCTCTCTCTCTCTCTTTCATGAGGTGGTCCTTCTTGCTGTTGGTGTTAGACAGGTATTGGTCTGGCTGTCGCGGCTGCACGCGCTTGTTTGTGTTTACTTACTCTCACTTCCGGAGACCTTGTTTCGCCCATTATCACCCATCCTTAGCACCGTAATTAGATGACACTAGTCAGTAACACTGTAACACCTCCAGTCAGTAACACTGTAAACAGGTAAACTCCAGGAGGTATGTAGGCCTCTTGCACTGCAAGAGGCCTACATACCTCCTTTGTTTCTCCAACCTATTTCTAAAGACTGCCGAATATGTTGGCTGTAATATATTTCCAAACGTTTAACCTATGCTCGCCTAACCTCTTGCACTGTAATACTTGTTCTAACATCTCTGTATTAGGACTGAAGAAGCCCCTCGTGAAACGTTCCCTTAGTAAATGTTTTGAGCTGTGCGTATCTTTACTATCACGTGAGTATTTTGTATGTTGCTGTCATGTCTCCCCTGGTTCTCTAAAGTCGTCAATTTTCAGTTCATTAAGTCTTTTATAGCTCATTTTCCTTAGCTCTTCGATACCTCCTTGAATACCTCTTCCCTTCCTACAGTTTAATGTTTCATCAGGTGTGGGTACCATGTTCCTGTATACTTCAGGATTTTCCTGACATATATCACATAAATGGGCATGAATAAATCTTGGTTGGGATTCCTCATGGCTATTAGATATGCAAAGCGGGAATCGACTAGAGGTTATTCGGTTGATGTGCTCATCTGGCAATATGCTCGGCGATATGTTCACCCTAAGGTTTTCGTTCTTGCATAAGGTCTGTATTATTATTATAATCAAAAAAAGCGCTAAACCCCAAGGGTTATACAGCTATAAGGTTTATTATAAAAATCAAGGGGAAGCGCTAAACCCGTAGGATCATACAGCGCCTGTGAGGGATGGAAGGTATTCAGGGTTAATTCAGGGAACTGGAGCACAGATCCAGTTCCCTAGAACAAGAGCCCCTCACCAGCATCAAGGAACCTTCCTTGAGGGGTACAAGGTCTGTAGCCTGTCCCCCCCCCCCCAGAGTTTACATTCAGATTCGTATCTTCTGACCCTTTTCCCAATTATCATACTCTTACATTACTCGGACTGAATTCAAGTAACTGGTTATCTAACCAATCTTGCATTATTATTATTATTATTATTAATGGGAAGCGCTAAACCCGGAGGATTATACAGCGCCTGGGGGGGGGATGTAGAAGGCATTCAGGCTTAATTCGGGGAACTGGAGCACAGATCCAATTCCCTAAATCAAGAGCCCCTCACCAACATCATTATTATTATCAAAAAGAAGCGCTAAGCCACAAGGACTATACAGCTTCACCAACATCAAGGAACCTTCCTTGAGGGGAACCAATCTTGCAGCTTGAGAAAGACCTTCCTAGTATGGGCCAGTAGGCTTCCTGCATTGTTCATCGATTCTTACGTTTTTATGTTGTTCAGATTTATTTACATCTCTTCCTTGTCCTCATCAGTTTTTATTCTCTAATATTAGTACTGTATCAATTCAAATATCTCCTTGCAGTCCAAGCATATGCAATCAACCCGTCCCTCTCCCCGTATCCTGTATCACTTCTACTTTGTCGCAGAACTTCATATCTTAACCTATGCTAGTTTTTATGCTGAAAACCACCACCCTGCAAGTGTTCTACCAGCCTCCTAATTATCTTCTCCATTACCTTGCATAGTGTGCATATAAATGGTACTAGTCCGTTGTTCAGAGTTCCTTGTCTAATCTCTTAGATACTGGACTACATTTGGTGCCTTCCAGATTTCTGGAAACTACCCCATATACATTGACATGATGTAGATCTTAGCTAGTGGTTCATTCAGTGCTGCTGCTCCCACTCGCAGAATCAATGGTGACAGTTTGTCAAGCCCCATTGCCTTTGATGTCTCAGCTCCATATTTTTTTTTTTTTTTTTTTTTAACCTCTTCTTTTGTGGGGCAAGAGTCCAAATGCCTGCTGGTGTCTCCTTTTTTGACTACTCACTAGTGTTGTCACTGTTTCCAGATGTTTGTTCAAGACCTCACTGACTTTAGTTTCTCGTGAGCTCTCCTTCATTATCGAGTAGTACTGTATTATATTGTACTCCCCTATTTGTGGTTGCAGGGATCGAGCCACAGCTCCTAGCCCGCCTCTTCGCTGGTCGCTACTAGGTCCACTCTCCCTGCTCCATGAGTTTCATCGTATCTCTTCTAAAAGCTATGTATGACTCCTGCCTACACTACATCACTCACCAGATTGTTCCACTTCCTGACAGCTCTGTGACTGACCCTGTTAATAACGTTTACCAAAAAAATCTTTCATTCATTTTAAACAGTTTTAATCCATTTTTTTTTTTTTTTTTTTTTTTTTTTTTGTAATTTCCAAACTCGTTACTACTTCTGGACGCTATAAAAAGTTCTGGTAGGCTGTTAAATGCTCCTGCCCATCCCGTTTCATGTATAACACAACACTTAAACACACATCAATACAAGTCTAAGGTTCAACACGTTTAACTATAACTTGTATCATCTCAACACGTGTTGATAAATTTATAGAATTTTAGTAATCTGAGGCTAAATTGTTAATTATTTAACAAATATTGTCATAATAGTTTTTCGAGTCTTTTATTAATTACAATATTTCAACACCTGCCTTCAGTGTCACACTAATAAGTGTTACCTACACTTGTTAATGTTGCCTGTCACCACCACTTGTTAGTGTTGCTTGTCACCACCACTTAGTGTGAGCTGTCACCACCACTTGTTAGTGTTGCCTGTCACCTATACTTGTTAAAAGGTGTTGCCTGTCACCACCGCTTGTTAGTGTTGCCTGTCACCTACACTTGTTAACGAGGGTTGCCTGTCACCTACACTTGTTAACGGGTGTTGCCTGTCACTTACACTTGTTAACGGGTGTTGCCTGTCAATATTGGGAAAAAATGGGAAACATTTTGCCATTTTCTTCATATTCGCCAGTTAACCTTTTCTTTCTTTAGCTGGAATCACAAAAATATTCCTGACGGGATTATTTAATTTTCTGCTTATCATTTCATTAATCTGTGATCATTTTCATGTGTTCGATTTCATAGAGAAGAGTTTGATTTATAAGAATGTTGTCATTATATATATATATATGATTAACAAGAAAAAATTAATTTCTTGGATGATACTGAAACCTATTCTAAAGTTAGAAAGAATCCCTTAGAAACTGTTAACAGCAATTTCAATAAAACAATAAAACTTCTACTGAAAGGCAAAGATTGATTAATTAAACAATTTACTTCCACTAATCCATCTTTACCTTACATGTATGGACTAATAAACACACAAACCAGGGAATCCAGTCAGACCAATTATTAGCTCCATAGGGTCAGTTTCATATAAATTATCCAAATGGCTTTTGGCATTTTGAGCCCTATTGTTGGCAAAATTTCTAACTTTAATGTTAAAAACAACATAGATTTAGTTGATAAGCTCCTTGACTGACTTAAATGATTTTAACATGGTTAGTTTTGATGTTACTTCCTTGTTTACGAAAGTTCCTGTTAATGGTTTATTAAGTTAATTATGATTTACAATTGCCAGTTCCTACTACATTAAACTTATTAAACTTTGCATTGTTCATGCAAAATTTGTATTTAATGATAAGTTGTACACTCAGAAGTTTGGTATGGCAATGGGAAATCCTCTTTCACCTGTTCTTAGTAACCTATACATGGATTTTTTTGAACAAGGCTGCTTAACACAATCCTCCCTAATAGAACTAAATGGTTCAGACATGATGATATTTGTGCCTTATGCCCAAGAATGTAGATATACACCATTTCCTTGTTAAATTAAATAGCCCATTCTATAATCTTTACTGTTGTTTGAGGAAAATAACTCATTGCCTTTTCTAGATGTTTTAATTGTTAAGGATAATTAATAATGAATTAAAATTAAAAATTTACAGAAAACCTACAAATAACTGTTCCTATGTACACTATTATTCTTCACATCAAGATAGTTAAACTGTATGTTTTCTCATCAACGTTTATGAGAGCTTTGCGTATTTGTAGTCCCGAGTTCATAGATGAAGAAATATCCAAAATTTATAAAATAGCTGATCTGAAATACCCAAGAAACGTAATTGATAAATCTTTTAAAATTGCTAGAAATACTTTTTACAATCCAAAAAGGGACAACCAACCTTATTCAACTAAAAATATTTTGGTTCTCCCTTACCATGAAAACTTGCTTGATATGCACTTTCTTCTTAAGACTTTTAATATCAAAGTTGTATTTAAAAATCTTGATACAGTAAAAAAAAACTTAATGAAGAACTCCCCCCAAATTGCTGACGGATGTGTCTATAAGATTCCTTGTAAAATTTGCGATGAAGTTTATTACGGTCAAACTGGTAAGTCTCGAACTAAGATTAAAACAACATAAATATAACATTAGAACTGGACAAGATTCCAATACTCTATTCATGTGAGAGATTTTAACTATCCAATTCATTTGCAAAAAGTTGAGAAAGTTGTATTAAGCAAGTCCATGGTCGACAGGAATATAATTAAATCTTGTTTCATAAAAAGCAGTTTTGAAGTGGTACTGTTATTCTGCCCCATACCATTGTCCAACAGTTTCCAGACATGTGGCGATGACATTCTAGAACAGCTGGAACTCCAAGACCTCCCAATCCTCAAAGCAGACACTTATATCCTCCCTGCCCACGGGCAGAGACAATACCCTTGCAATGTAGCTCGCTTAACTTTCGACTGCTGTGAGCTCCCATCCTCTGTTTATATAGCAGATCATTTACAAGTTAGAAAGGTGATCCCTACACTGCAACAGTGTAGAAATTGCTGGCGTTTTGGTCATCCAGCGAAATACTGCAGGTCTATAGCCGAATGCCCAGTCTGTGGTGCCGATGACCATTCCAATACATCTTGTAGTCTATCTCCCTCTTGCCTTAATTGTCATGAGGCTCATCCATCTTACTGTCACCATTGCTAAGTTTACTTAAATGAGCGAGAAATCCATTGCTTCAACGAGGCAGAAGGTTTCCCCTATGCTATGGCAGTTTCTCATCTACGCCCCCAAGGGAGACTACCCCGTATTTATTATTCTCGTGTTTCTAAATGTCCCTCCATCTCCGGGGTCCCATCTTCTGCAGCCTCCCCTTCCACAGTCACTCCTGTCTAATTCTTTAGCTGTCCTCCACTCAGAAGCCCCTACTTCAACACCTCGGTCTGTTCTCTCTTCATATTCTCCCTCACAAGTCCCGGTAACGACAAGACCTCATACAACACCTCCCCATCGCTCCTCTACTTCTCGGAAGTCCAAAAAATCCCCATTGCTCAAATCTCCTTTAACCCCTCCTTCCCTTCTACCTCCACATTTCCTGCTGCCGCCACATGTGGACTTTTCTAACCCCTCTAGTCCGTAGATACCTTTACCTGCAGATTTCTTGTATCTTTCTCATTACCAATCATGGCCTATTTACAGTGGAATATTCGCGGCCTCAGAGGTAATCAGGGTGAGCTTCAGATGTTGCTCTCCTGGTTTATCCCTGCTGGTGTTTGCTTACAAGAACCAAAATTACACTCCGCTGTTATCCATCTCATCTCGGGCTATGATTTATTGTATTCTTCGGATCCTTTTTCTGATGGAACTTTTAATGAAAGTGCCCTTCTTATATGCACTGATATTCCATACTGTCAGTTATTTGTTCATACTTCACTCCATTACACTGCAGCCCATATCCACTTGAATAAGTGGTATACAATCTGTTCTTCGTATCTCTCTCCTTCTCAGGCATTATCTATCCTAGATGTTACCTTTCTTGTTTCGTCCTTACTGCTACCACTTCTGTTACTTGGCAATTTTAATGCCCACCATTTCCTCTGGGGGGTCTCACTGTGACTCCTGTGGCATTCAGTTAAAGGCTTTTCTCTCTTCTTGCCCCCTCCATGTTTTAAATAAGGGTACTTCCACCCATTTTGATCCTCATACTCTTACTCTCTCTTGCATCGATCTCTCAGTCTGCTCTTCCTCCTCTGCACTAGACTTCACCTGGTCTATCCTCTCGGACTTGCATGACAGCAATCATTTTCCAATCATTCTTACTTCTCCTTCATATTCACCACCTCTTCGTAGCCCACGCTGGCAATTTGATCGAGCAAATTAGGACCTTTACTCGCAGTTAACTACTTTTAGTGAGGTTCCTTCTTCGTCCCATTAATGAGCTTTTACACCTATTCTCGACCTCAGTTTTAACCGCAGCTTCTCATTCTACATTCCAAACCTCAGGCAGGCATTCTCAGAAGTGTGTGCCTTGGTGGTCTCCTGCTTGTGCCCGGGCAGTACGTTTGAAATACGCTGCATGGGGCAGGTACCGGTACATTAGAACCACAGAGAGACTTCTTGACTTTAAGCAGAGGTGAGTGGTCACTTGCCATGTCATCCGTGATGCTAAATGCACTTGCTGGCGAGATTGTTTCCACCATCACCTCTGCTTCCTCTGAGTGCAGTCTGGAAACAAGTACATAAACTTTGTAGTACTCTCCCGACCTGGCTCCTGTTCTGTGGGTTGCCAATGTTGATATAGAAAACCCTCTTGACATTGCCATTGAAATTGGTAATCATCTGGTCTGTATTTCTCTAGTGCTCCATCTATGCCCCTCGTTTTTTTCCTCAAAGTCTGCCAGAGAGCTAGCGCCCTTAGACTTTTCTTCTCTCAAAGAAGGAATCTTATAATGTACCTTTTACACTTTTGGAACTGGAGGCAACACACACAGCTTGCCCATCATCAGCTGCTGGGCCTGACGGCATTCATATTCAAATGTTACAACATTTACATTAGTCGTCCCTTGCAGTCCTCTTACGACTAATTTTATTTGGTCACAAGTTCTTCCCCAGCTGTGGAAATCTGCCATAGTTCCCCCTTTCCGCAAACTGGGTACTACGGGACACGATGCCTCCCACTATCATCCCATTGCTCTTACCAGTGCAGTTTGCAAGGTGATGGAATGTCTAGTAAATCGACATTTAATGTGGTATTTAAAGACACACAACAGTCTCTCCAATAGTCAATATGGCTTTCGTATGGGCCGTTCTACAATTGACCCCTTACTATGCTTGGATATGTATGTTTGTATTGCCTTTGCGAATAACCACTCGGTTATTGCCATATTTTTTTACCTTGAGAAGGCATATGACACCACTTGGAGGTATAATATTTGGCCCAAGCCCACTCCCTAGGCCTCCGAGGCAATCTACCATCCTTCTTTAAGAGCTTCCTGACAGACATTTCTGTGTTCAGGTTAATATGTTCTCCCCGGACTTTGTCCAAGCTGAAGGTGTCCCTCAGGGATGTGTTCTGAGCACAACACGTTTTATCCTTGCTATAAATGATTTGGCCTTTCTTCTTCCATCCAATATTTGGTCATCTCTATGTTGATGACTTCGCTATAGCTTGTGCAGCCACTGACTGTCACCTCATTACAGTTTCTCTCCAGCATGTGGTCAACTGTGTTTCCAACTGGGCCACCACGCATGAGTTTGAATTTTCCAGTACTAAAACTCGCCAAATTACTTTCAATAGACTTTGTCATCTCTGATCATCCATTGTTTCTAGGCCATCTGTTTGACTGTAGGTTAACCCCTGTATAGTCCTTGTGGCTTAGCGCTTCTTTTTGATTATAATAATAATGTAGGTTAACCTAGAAACCTCACATTACCTCTCTGAAGGCAACTTGTCACAGCCGGCTGAACCTTCTTAAAACCCTTGCTCATCTTTCATGGGGAGCTGATCGTAGAACTCTCCTTCGCCTACATTCAGCCCTAATTTTATCAAAACTCTATGGTGATCAGATCTATTTGGTGGCCTCTCCTGCTACTCTCTCTAACCTTAATCTCATCCATCACCAGGGATTTCATTTATGCCTTGGTGCTTTTCGCTCTTCACGCTTTTCGCTCTTCACCTGTTGAGTGTCTCTATGCAGAAGCGAATACTCCATCCTTGTCCAATCGCCGTGATGCTCATTGCCTTCGCTATTATGTTCACTCTTGTGATCTCCGCACTCCTTCCATATATAGAATAGTCACTGATGTTAGTAGACATTATTTGTTCGTAGCCCCTGTTTACGCCATCTCTTTTCTCTTTGCCTACATTCACTCTTGTCTTCCCTTCAGTTACCACCTTTCTATGTTCATGTAGCATCTCACTTTTCCCTACCCCCTTGGGAAGTTCCAGCTGTTCATGTCTCTTCTTTCTTACTGCCATGTGTGAAAGCCCAACTGCCTATGGTAGTTTCCCACTCTGTTTTTCTTGACCACTTCCACTCTCATGTTCATGCCACTGCAGTGTACACAGATGGTTCTAAGTCTTCTGACGGTGTCGGATTCGCAGCAGTGTTTCGGGACAGTATCGTGCGAGGGCATTTACTATCCTCGGCTAGCATTTTTACTGTTGAATTGTATGCCATTCTTGCAGCACTTATCCATATTGCATCTATGCCTGTATCACCATTTGTGGTGGTTTCAGACTCCCTTAGTGCTTTACAGGCTATACGAAAATTTTATACACCTCGCCCTCTAGTTCTCCGTATCCAACTTTGGTTACGCCGTATCTCTACCAAGCACAAAGATATCATTTTTTGTTAGGTCCCTGGTCATGTTGATATACAGGGCAATGAACAGGCAGACACTGCTGCGCAGTCAGCAGTACATGACTTCCCAGTATCATATAGAGGTGTTCCATTCACGGACTATTTTGCTGTAATTGCTACCCACCTTCGCACCCATTGGCAACAACACTGGTGTGATCTGCTCTATAACAAACTTCATCCTATTAAACCGAGTATAGGTTACTGGCCATCTTCTTGTCATCAGCATCAATGTTGGGAGACTACTCTCTCCCGTCTTAGCATCAGCCACATTTGTCTTACTCACGGGTATCTCATGGAAAGGTGCCTTGTTCCTCTCTGAGATGATTGTCAGGTGGTTCCAGTATCTGTTAGCCAGATTCTGTTGGACTGCCCACTCTATCAACGAGCACGCAGAATTTACCCACGTCGTCGTCTCCCCTCTGCTGCTCTTTCTTTACCTTCCCTTCTTGCTGAAGGACCCTCCTTTAATCTGGACTCTCTCACTGACTTTTTGACAGCAACTGATTTACTCCACAAACTCTGATGATGATACCTTTAGCACTCCCCTCAGTCCTTTCTACCTCAGTCTCTTGCTACCCTCTACCCCTGCACTATCCCCACTGTACTCCATAACCTATTAATCATCCCTCTCCCTCTTGCTACCTGATACCCTCACATCCTTCCCTGCCCTGCAGTGCTGTATAACCCTTGTGGTTTAGCACTTCTTTCTGATTATAATAATTAAAATACAAAGAAGGGAAGTAACCCCAGATAGGGCTTTGATACCTGAAGTCCTTAATAAACTCTCCTCTCTATCTTCCATAAGCCAACAACAGTCATCAATAAAGGTATGTAATACTGATTTAATTGTTCATGTATTTATTTCTCTTAGTTCTCATTGCTTTGTGTATGTAAAACTATAATCTCTAAAAAATGCATTTTTTGTGAATATTTTTGGGTGTCTGGAACAGATTAATTGTATTTACATCAATTCTTATAGGAATAATTATTTTGGTCATCGGCCATTTCAGATTTAGGCCGGCCTTCTGGAATGAATTACTGCCGATAGCCAAGGGTCCACTGTACACATAAATAGCAAATCACGTGAACCACAAATAGTGTGTTAATCTCAGTCCTCCTCTTTGCAGTATATACATCGTGGTGTACTCCTTCTTGCTGGCATATGTAAGCTCCATGTCCTTGGTGGGTCATAACCAACCAGTCGCCTTCCTTGCCATCCTTGTCATCTTCTTAGCACTCTTCGTCTTTACGCCAATCATCTGGTTTCTGGAGAGCCTCCTGTGCTGGAGGCCTCAGGACTTCAGGAATACTGACAATAGCATGATGCGCGAAGTCGCTTTTTCGACTCCCATCATGACTCCTGTATTTGTGTAGTTTCGACTTACCATAACATGGTGCTCATTCTTATAGCCTTGACCTACCATAATGCAGGGCTCAATCTTATAGGTACGCCGGGTCACCACCTGGAAAAGACCCGGGCCGAGACAAGACCAGCGAACCTACTACAATGTATAGCCTCAACCTCTAGTAACCCACTGATAAGGGCTTACTGCTCTTATCGTCAATGGAATATCAACTTACCTAGGGATGATAAGTTATTTGGATTATGTAAAGATTCGCTCTCCTTCCAAGGAAAATATTTACTCACGTTATAAAATGTTTTTACATGTGCCAGGTATTAACCCTTAAACTGTCCGAACATAGAGGTACGTTTTTTTTTTTTTTTTTTACATGCTTTCAAATGGAGAAAATCAAGGTCGGACCTGCTATGCACAAAAATGTAGATCTATGTTTGGACAGCTGAAGGGTTAATTTTGCAGCAAAACGGACATACTTTACCTAACAGGTAAAGAAATTTCCATAGCTCTGGAGGCGAAACTTTAACCCCCAGCTCTTTCTACACCATTATCAAGTCAGTTTTAACTTAATAATGCTCCAGGATGAAACAAGTGTTGCCTGAAGTTTCTTCTCCAAAGTGTAGATATTCTTGCAGTCACGGTACTGTACCAAGCACAGTATTGTACCAACCACGGTATGCTAACAGCTTATTTTTTAAAGGTGGAGCGACTCATTACGTAATATATTATTGTATGTCATATTAATGTTTTTGTCTAGATTTCACAGAATATAATGGAATTACAGTAGGTTAGTATGCTAATATTACAAGGTGTATATTGGCCATAGCCTGGCAGTAAACATGAGGTTTTCACGTGAGCTTTTCTCAAGATACAATTCTGACCCTTCCTGAAAAGAAACACTTAAAACAATCTTAATAAATTTTGACATTAGGAAAAACTTCAGATTCATTTGACTCATGTGGATAGTCTCTCTTACCAATTTTAAGTCTGTAAAACTAGCATATTATTATTATAATCAAGGGGGAAGCGCTAAACCCGGAGGATTATACAGCGCCTGGGGGAGGGGATGTGGAAGGCATTCAGGCTTAATTCGGGGAACTGGAGCACAGATCCAATTCCCTAAATCAAGAGCCCCTCACCAGCATCAAGGAACCTTCCTTGAGGGGAAAACTAGCATAATAAAGCACATTGCTGTAATTAAAAATTATTTTCACCTATTCTAAAGAATTGTACAGTATATATATTTGACGATAAAAAGTCACTAATGCATATATTATTTAGTATAAGTGGGGCGACCAATAAGCACATGACCCACTGCAGAACCATCTAAATATTATATATTAACCAGTTAAAATGCACAGTTTTTATGATGTGGCTCGCCTTACAAGCGAGCAGGAACACAAGCCAATTCTAGCGTTAATCTCTCTCTCTCTTTCCACAGTCTAGGAGGTACAGTATTACCCTTCCTCAGCTTATTTCAAATCCTAGGCACATAAAAGGTACACTAGTCACTGAAGGAAGGTTAATGTCAAGAGAACCCTCCTCAAGAAAGTTAGGCATTTCAGGTGATTATATATACATGTATATATATATATATGTGTGTGTGTGTGTATGTGTGCATGCATGTGTGCATATTCACATGCAGAACAACCATTGTGAAAAAATAGTGGAATTCCAAGTGCTTTTTTATTGACCTAAGAAAAGCTTTTGACAGTAGACCATGGCATCCTGCTCCACAAACCTGACCATTATGGTATAAGAGGCCATGCACTTGCATATTTCAAATCCTACCTTACTAATAGGTATCAGTATGTCACCATTAAAGACACAACCTCATCAACATGGCCACTTGATACTGGAGTGCCACGTGCCACAGGGAAGTGTCCTTGGTCCCCTGCTCTTCCTCTTATACATCAATGATCTTCCCAATGTCTCACAACACCTGAAACCCATTCTCTTTGCTGATGACATGATTTGTCATCTCCCACCCAAATCTTGCCACACTCAATGCCATTGTTAATGAGGAGCTACTTAAAATATCTACTTGGATGACAGCCAACAAACTTACACTTAACACTGACAAAATCTTTTATATTATGTTTGGTAACAGAGCAGGTGTTGCACAACTTAAGATTGACAACACTCTTATTGCCAAACATAATGAGGGCAAATTCCTAGGCCTACACCTCGACAGCAACCTGAATTTCAGCACCCATACCCAACACATAACAAAATAAGTATCCAAAACAGTTGGGATCCTCTCCAAGATACATTACTACATGTCACAATCAGCCCTACTCACACTATACTATTCACTCGTCTATCCCTACCTCACCTATGCTATTTGTGCCTGGGGATCAACAGCAGCAACACACCTAAAGCCAATAACCCAACAAAAAGCTGCAGTAAGAATAATCACGCAATCCAATCCCAGGCAACACCCCATCCCTCCACTCTTCAAAGATCTAAACTTACTGTACAGAACAGCCACACTTACTACTGTGCGACCTACATTTACAGAACCTTAAATTCCAATATTAACCCAGAACTAAAACATTTTCTTTATAGTTGACAGGACCCACAGGCACAACACCAGGCACAAAAAATCTCTATGACATTCCCCATGTCCAGCTAAACCTATACAAAAATTCAATGTACATAAAAGGACCTAAAATCTGGAACACCCTACCTGAAAACTCTAATCTGATCTCCCTGATACACCCCACCATCAACTAACTACATAACCACCTATTCTCTTGTATCATACACACAGGAAAATCAACCTAGACCAACTTTTGATATCTGTGATTCCCCACAATTTACACTTACACTCACCCAATTGACTGTAAACATAGAAATATGTAATAAAACTATTACCGAATGAATCTTAAACTAGTCATAAGTTTGCTCGAGATACTCCAATAGAAACTATGTATCGTATCAAGACAAAACCATTCACATTGCTAAATTTACAAAATGTAATGCAGTTACCTAGCCTTAATATCAACATGCTCCATAATCTGTACCAATATAGAGTTTGAGTTAATCTTAGTGTGCCTGAAATGCCTAGTCATGTTAGACGTGATAGTGGCCCCCTCTGTAATAAGTATTTTATAATATGTAAACCACACATTGTAACCAATATCCTATAATATGTAAACTGCGCTTTGTAATCTTACAGAGAATAAACTTGATTGATTGGTTTCTCACATTATAAACTTGATAATGTGAGCAATCACAAAAGTGCTTGGAATTTCACTGTTTTTCAGTGGTGATATCACCTGTTTACTGTGATTATATTGCACACCATGGGAAAGTGGAACAGAATTCTTCCTCCGTAAGCCATGCATGTCATAAGAGGCGACTAAAATGATGGGAGCAAGGGACTTGTAACCCCTTCTCCTGTATACATTACTAAAGTTAGAAAGAGAAACTTTTTTTTTCTTTTTGGGTCACCCTACCTTGGTGGGATATGGCCGGTTTGTTGAAAGAATAAATATATATATTACAGGTACCATCCGACTTACGACCGAGTTCGGTTTTGACCAACCGGTCGTAAGTCGAAATGGACATAAGTCAAACCTTACTACTGAATATCAACACCACATTTTTGTAATGACTTTATTTTACTGTCTTTTTTTTGGTATTTCATTTTTTACTTTACTTTTTATGCTGTTAGTACTGTATTTTATACAGTAAGGTTTGGGGTAAACACTGTGTACAACACAAACAGTTGTTTATTTCCCAGAAATTTGGCATACAAAACACGGTCGTAAGTCGAATGGTCATACGTCGAGCAGGTCGTAAGTCGAATGGTCATACGTCGAGCAGGTCGTAAGTCGGATGGTAGGTGTATATATATATGTATATATATATGTATGTATATATATATGTATATATATGTATATATATATGTATATATATTCTAGGTAGTAGGTTGGTAGACAGCAACCGCCCAGGGAGGTACTACCGTCCTGCCAAGCGAGTGTAAAACAAAAGCCTGTAATTGTTTTACATGATGGTAGGATTGCTGGTGTCCATTATTCTGTCTCATGAACATGCAAGGTTTTAGGTACATCTTGCTACTTCTACTTACACTTAGGTCACACTACACATACATGTACAAGCATATATATACACACCCCTCTGGGTTTTCTTACTAGTTCTTGTTGTTTATTTCCTCTTACCTTCATGGGGAAGTGGATCAGAATTCTTCCTCCGTAAGCCATGCGTGTTGTAAGAGGCAACTAAAATGCCAGGAGCAAGGGGCTAGTAACCCCGTCTCCTGTATATATTACTAAATGTAAAAGGAGAAACTTTCGTTTTTCCTGTTGGGCCACCCCGCCTCGGTGGCGTGTTAGATAGGAGTGAATGGAGACAAATGATACTTGGGACCTAACGATCTGTTGGAGTGTGAGCAGGGTAATATTTAGTGAAGGGATTCAGGGAAACCGGTTACTTTCATATAGTCGGACTTGAGTCCTGGAAATGGGAAGTACAATGCCTGCACTTTAAAGGAGGGGTTTGGGATATTGGCAGTTTGGAGGGATATGTTGTGTATCTTTATACGTATATGCTTCTAAACTGTTGTATTCTGAGCACCTCTGCAAAAGCAGTGATAATGTGTGAGTGTGGCGAAAGTGTTGAATGATGATGAAAGTATTTTCTTTTTGGGGATTTTCTTTCTTTTTTGGGTCACCCTGCCTCGGTGGGAGACGGCCAACTTGTTGAAAAAAAAATATAATAATATATATATATAATATATATATATATAATATATATATATATATATATATTAATATATATATATATATATATATATATATATATATGCAAAACAACCACTCTGAAAGAATAGAGAAATTCCAAGCGCTTTCGTGACTACTCACATTATCAAGGAACTATGAAAGTGAAGCACCCAAAGGGGAAGCTATAAAAGGGGTCCGGCCAGCCCCTCACTACAGATCCCCAACTTTTTTAAACACGTGACCGCGGCGAGCCAACGGGGATGGGCCCTTTGCACAACTCCCCCCCCAAGCTTTTTGCCCCGTTTTATTTTAAATTTTTTCCAAATTCTATTAATTAAAAATGGACCCTAATTTATAAAAACCCAAAAGGAAATTTTTAAATATTATTGTAAAAACTTTTTTTATGAAACAAGTTTCAATTATATTCCTGTGGGACCAGGGATTTGTTGATATTTACTTTCTCAACTTTTGAAAATAAATTTGGGGAAGGGTTTAAAAAATTCTCTTACATGAAAAAATAAGCTTTGGGAAATTTTTTTGTCCATTTTTCTAATGCTTTATTTAATGGTTTTAATTTTATTTCAAGTTTTTTTCCCAAATTTAAACTGAAATTAAAACTTTATCGCGTGCGTAAGCGTGTTAGATAGGAGTGAATGGAGCCCGAATGGTATTTGGGGAAACCGGGACGATCTTTTGGGAGTGTAAAGCGGGGAAATTTTATTTAGTGAAGGGTTCGGGGAAACCGGTTATTTTCAAATGGGTCGGACTTGAGTCCTAAAAATGGAAGTACAATGCCTCACTTTAAAGGAGGGTTTTTGGGGTTTATTGGCATTTTTGGGGGGATTTTTTTGTACCCTTTATAGGGGAAATGCTTCTAGACTGTTTATTTGAGCACCTCTGAAAAAACATTTGATAATGTGCGAGTGTGGTAAAAGGGGTTGAATGTTTGATGAAAGTATTTTTTTTTTGGGGGATTTTTTTTTATTTTTTTGGGTCACCTGCCTCGGTGGGAAGGGCCGACTTTTTTGAAAAAAAAAAAAAATAAATATAAATAAATTTTTTTTTTTTTTTTTTTTTTAAAAACAATTGGGGCCGCCCCCACCGGGCCCAGGGTGCCCCAAAAAAAGAAAGAAAATCCCCAAAAAAAAAAATTTACTTTATCATCATTCAACATTTTCGCCACACCCCCACACAAAACCCACCCCTTTTGGGCCAGAAGTGCTCAAAATACAACCTTAAAAGCAATAACGTTAAAGATACAAAAAACTATCCCTCCAACCCCAAAATACCCCCAAACCCCCCCTTTAAAGTGCAGGCTTTGTACTTCCCATTTCCGGGAAAAAAGGGGCCGACTAAAAAAACTTTAACCCCGGTTTTCCCCTGAATCCCTTCACAAAATTTTACCCTGCTCACACCCCAAACAGATCGTCGGGGTCCCAAGTATCTTTCGCCCCCAAAAAAATTTTTCATTTCCAAACACGCTCATGCACGCTTGCTGGAAGTCCAACCCCCTGCCCAAAAAACCCCCTTTCCCCCCTTTTTTTCCCAAACCCCTTTTCGGGGACGACCCCTACCCCCCCTTTTCCTTTCCCCCAATTAGATTTAAAATGCTTTCCCATGTATTCACTTTGATCCATTCCTCTAAATGACCCAAACCCCCCTAAACAAACCCCTCTTCTCCCCTCTGACAAAATCCCTTTTATTAATTTCCAACCTTCTCCAAATTTTCCACATCAGAATTTTCTGCTTAAATATTTACCCCCCAACACTTTCCCCTTTTAGCCCGGGGAAAATCTCCACTGCCCCCAAAACCGGGTCCCCCCTCCTGCTGCTTTTACCACCCAAGCTTCACACCCATTTTAAGAGTGTTGGTACAACTATATTTTTCTTTAATTCCCTTTTTGCCTCCAAAAAACTTTTTTTTGACTCCACATATACCTAACCACCACTCCCCTTTTTTCCCCCTCATCAGTTCTTGTTTAAATCTCACCTTCATAAACCCCATCCGCCGAAAACTAAAATCTCAATACTAAAAACATTCACTTCTAACATCCCTCCTCCCCAATTTGATACCCAATTTTTTTTTTTTATCTAAAACATTTAAACCCCTTTCATCCCCTTTCTCTTTTCTTTATTTTTCATTTTAAACTTTCTCCCCTTTAAAAACATTCTCAAACTCTTTCCCACAAACCTTTTTGCAATTTTTTCTTTAAAATTCTCCAAAAAAGCACGTATCATCAGAAAAAAGAACTGTGTCAATTCCATTTTGAATTTGATTCCCCATAATTTAAACCCACCCCTCTCCCGGGAAAACCCAGCATTTAAATTCTTTCAACCCCATCTATAAAAATATTAAACAACCATGGTGACATTTTCACACCCTTTTAAGAAACCCACTTTTTAAACCGGGGAAAAAAATTTTCCCCCTCTTCTACACACCCTAACCTGAGCCCCACATCCTCATAAAAAACTCTTTACAGCATTTAGTAATTACCAAACCCTTTCCCCTATACTTGCAAAATCTGGGCCCCATTGCTTTCCCCATCCAAATCTATCAAAATCCTTTTCTAAAACCCCTAAATTTTTAAAAAAAAACTTCCCTTTCCTTTTCTAAATTTCGTTCACATATATGCTTCAAAGTAAAAAACTTGATCTACACATCTCCTACCCACTCTGAAGGGCCCCCTGTCATTTTCCCCAATCCCACATTCTGTCTTAACCCCTAATTCTTTCAATTATAACCCTACCCTATACTTTTCCTGGTATAAATCATAACTTATT
>NC_069461.1:18792712-18897712 GCF_026875155.1 Cherax quadricarinatus
CCCTGGCTCCCCGTCTCATACTTAATATACGATATTTATAACAGCCCAGAGAGTTAAAATATACATACAGTACACTCATTATTTACCTTAAAATATGTGTAGTCTTAATGTAAGAAGAGAAGCGAGTAGTATTTATTTGTAGGAAGTCAGTGTAGGTAGCCAGTAGGTGTAGCCCGCCTGGGCTACACCTACTGGCTACCTACACTGTGGCCCAGAGCCATATTATTAGCATCGGCATACCTTGTCCACTGAATTTAATCATTTCTAACAACTATCTTTAGATGCCATCATAAATGAAGGGAGAAGTAACAAATAATTCATGCCGAAAATTGTAAACAAAAGCGGAGTGGTGGAGTGGCTGGGCCAAATGCAGATTCATACACGTTTGAAAATGTAATGTTGTCCCTCTGCCCAGCTACCACACAGGTCTAAAAGTATTATTATTAGAGCACACATAAAATATGCAATAAATGCCAGACAACAAGTTTACACTAACTTATATTAAGTTAGCAATAGAAATAGGCATTAAAAACACAATAAAAGGTAAGATGCACACAGAGTACACTTATTATTTACCTTAAAATATTAATATTTATGTGTGAGAGGTGAGTGGCAGGGTGTTTATTGAATAAAATCAGAATGGCACACCATCATCCTCTAACTTGGCACTTAAACCAAGAAGTTTATGACTCCTCTTTTTATCACAGCTAAGATCACAGCTAAGCTTAGACGCCATAGTCAATGAGAACCAATTAGTCAACGAAAGAGTAAACGAGAGAGAGAACGAGATACAGAGTTCAGACAAAGTAAAAACACAAACTGAACAGATAGTGGGCGACCACTTGGTCAAGCAAAATTAATGTGTATTAATATGTTTGTAAAACTTTTACCTCACAATATTTTTTTTATTATAATAATAATTACCTCACAATACAAATACTCTTACATTGTGTAGAAGTTAGTACAGAATAAACAAACAGCAACACTCCCATTCTCATGCAACACACCATTTTCAGAGTGAATGAAGATGATATTATTATTATCATAATAAAAAAGCGCTAAACCCACAAGGGTCATGAATTGCTATATATAGAGTGAAGGCATATGAAAGGAATATTTTTCTACAGTTATCCCCCAGCGTTTGACTAGAGAAAACATAATTCTTCCAACACTACCTATACAGCTGCTTTGTAAACAAATCTCATATTTACGTCAATTTTTATTCTACGAGTGTATCATGTTTATATGCTATGTAAAGTGTTTCTTATATAATTTTGTGGAAAATATCATAGATGGATTAATGAAAATGTCTATATTAATGTAAAATAAGACATTTAATGTGCCCAAAAGCAATTATTATTACGTAGTATTGGCGTCGTGAGTAGAGAGATTTAGCGATTTTAATGTGTACCTGCACACCAGCACAGTGTGTAAGCATATTTAGGTACAGGTATAATAAGTATAGTTATCAGAGTACATATAAAATATGCAATAACTTTAAAACACTTGAAATTTTGGAAAGTTCCCAGACATAATGGATGTGGTCATGGAGAATGTAAACAAACCGGGTGGGGCACACCATATTTGAAAGACCGCTTGCCGTATAGCAAGTTTTGGTCATAATTTGACATCGCCGTATTAGTGGAATGCCGTCAGGCGAAACATTGTAAAGTGGGGCCCTACTGTATATGTCATGCTGAATAGGTAAAACTTGCAATTTTGGCTTAAATAGCAATGCTCTTCTTGCCAAATAAGGCAAGTGAGAATTTGTGTATGCAATAATTACACAAAAATCATTCTGAACCTAAAGAAAAAAATATACAGTATTTCATTGTTTGTTTATTATTAAATTATTGTAAACTTATCTAAAATATATTTAGCTGGATTAGGCTAAATTAAATTGTGCTTGTTATAATAAAGTTAAGTAAGTTTTCTAAGGTTCTTTTGATACAAAATTATTACTTTTTACATTAACATAAATGAAGAAAATATATCAGTTTTACCTATTCAGCACAACATATATATAGCCTCTCCTCACTTAACGACAGAGTTCTGTTCCTAAGACCACATCAGTAATCGAATTCGTTGCTAAACGAGGAGCATACCATAATGGTAGTGAGTTTGTGTCAATCATCTTTGATATTACTTTAATGTCACCTTTGCACCATTTATAACATTTTTAGTATACAGGAGACCCTCATATTACACGGATTTATTTGGCACATTTTGGTTATTATATTAATGAAAAATTGAAGCAAACTTTTATACAATACTTCGTAAAATTAACTTAACACAGTTCAGTTTGCAGGAGTGGGAGTAATTCAGATGGACTCTGACTCCAACCTAGCAGTACCAAGCTTCTGGAATAAATTTAACATTGCAGATGCCATTAGCTATGCTAGAGATGCATGGAATGAAGTGCCCCAATCAACATTAAATGAAGGCTGGGGATAGTTATGGCCTTCTGTAGTTAATTCTTTCATTGGTTTTTTTCCCTTGCTTGAGTCAGATTTAGGAAATTGTTCTGCTGGCAAGGAGATAACCAGGTGATGGCTTTGAAGATATGAAGGAAGATGTGAATGAGCTCTTAGAAGATGATGATGAAGACAGGAGACCAAAGGAAATGTTGGCAGAGTACGATGCACAGATACAAGGGAGCCACATAACAGAAGATGAAGAACCTAAAGAAAAACAGTTAACATTGCAGCAGTTACGTGAGCAGTTTCATGTTGCTGCTAAACTAGCAGACTTTTTCACTGAAGAGGACCCTGACAAATCTAGAAGCAATGCTTTGAAACAAGGTCTAGAGCAGCTGATGATGCCTTACCATCAGCTGTATAATATACTGCAGGGTTAAAGAAGCCAGAGATCCATTACAGAATTTATGCACACTCCAATACAACCATCGACTTCAGTAACAGAACCTCAACTATCCACTTCTGCTGACAACCAACAACTATCCACCTCAGCCCAGTAGGGCCACACCATGCATCTCCACTCTCCTCACAATTACTGACATACACTAGCAACCACAATTTAAGGTAAATAATATTTCTGTTGCATTTGTAGTCTTAAGCAACAAAAACAACATTATCATTTTTATTTTTGTAAGATGTGGATGTCTAAAATAAGTTGTTTGGCTTTTTAGGGGGTCCCAGGAACATAACCCTATTTTTCTCACAAGTTCTTCAGTTTATATAACATGGATTTATCTAACATGGCATTTTCAGGAATGTAACTACAGTGTAAGGGTCTACTGTATTTTTAAATGCTTATACAGTAGTGCATTGTATTTTTTTTTTATCACACTGGCCGATTCCCACCAAGGCAGGGTGGCCAGAAAAAGAAAAACTTTCACCATCATTCACTCCATCACTGTCTTGCCAGAAGGGTGCTTTACACTACAGTTTTTAAACTGCAACATTAACACCCCTCCTTCAGAGTGCAGGCACTGTACTTCCCATCTCCAGGACTCAAGTCCGGCCTGCCGGTTTCCCTGAACCCCTTCATAAATGTTACTTTGCTCACACTCCAACAGCACGTCAAGTATTAAAAACCATTTGTCTCCATTCACTCCTATCAAACACGCTCACGCATGCCTGCTGGAAGTCCAAGCCCCTCGCACACAAAACCTCCTTTACCCCCTCCCTCCAACCTTTCCTAGGCCGACCCCTACCCCGCCTTCCTTCCACTACAGACTGATACACTCTTGAAGTCACTCTGTTTCGCTCCATTCTCTCTACATGTCCGAACCACCTCAACAACCCTTCTTCAGCCCTCTAGACAACAGTTTTGGTAATCCCGCACCTCCTCCTAACTTCCAAACTACGAATTCTCTGCATTATATTCACACCACACATTGCCCTCAGACATGACATCTCCACTGCCTCCAGCCTTCTCCTCGCTGCAACATTCATCACCCATGCTTCACACCCATATAAGAGCGTCGGTAAAACTATACTCTCATACATTCCCCTCTTTGCCTCCAAGGACAAAGTTCTTTGTCTCCACAGACTCCTAAGTGCACCGCTCACCCTTTTCCCCTCATCAATTCTATGATTCACCTCATCTTTCATAGACCCATCCGCTGACACGTCCACTCCCAAATATCTGAATACATTCACCTCCTCCATACTCTCTCCCTCCAATCTGATATCCAATAGAGGAATAGAGGAAATCAGCTCTAATATACATTATTTAGGTATGCATACTGGTCAGAGAGCCCATTGCAAGTCCGAGTCATCAGTAAACAAGTACACTGCTAAGTGAGGAGTATGTATGTGTTTCATTACCACAATATACAACACACAACTATCACTACACCACAACACAAAATTATCACAACACACAAAACCATCACCAAAACACAACACAAAACTATCACCATAACATGACACACAAAACTTTCACCACTGTACACATCACAAAATTATCATCACCATATACAACACAAACATACCACAATAACACACCACAAAATTATCACTACAACACTTAACTATCACCAGAGCACACAATATACACTATCACCACAACACCCAACACAAGACTATCACTACTGCACACACTTTCTTTTATTATTAAATTTTCAGTAAATAGCATACTTAAGTAAAAGCTATATCAGTATTATCCTCAAATTTTAATCTATAACTAAAAGTTAAATTGTTCAAGATGTTTGGATTCAGGCTTGCAAAAGACTTGAACTTGGTCTCCCTGGAAATAATTGAGCTGGAAACATTTGTGGAATTCATATCAGATCTGTCATTAAAGGGATCTGGAGTAACAGTGTCTGTTCCTTTCAATGCTAAGGCTCAGTTCATTTGCAATAAACTGGACAATTTTCAGCTTAGTTGAGAGGTGAAAATATTACGCAAAGCTCCTAAAACTTGAAAAAATATATCGATAGCCTGCGTCACATACCCAAATGTGGTATTGCATTCTGTGGAGAGGAGGTTTTGAACCCACAAACAGGCAAATATGAACCCTACTTCTATGGGTATTGACCACCTATCTGTCCTCAACAATTTCACATTGATTTTGGCCGAAAATTCAATATGAGACCTATGGACTGCCTTAAGATTCAACTTTAAGACATGCACTTAAGGAAGCTCCAGTGCTGTGTAACAAAAAATACAAAAAAGGATGATTGTTATAATCATAAGTAAGCACTAAACCCACAAGGGTAATACAGCCATGGACCAGAAGAGGATGAGAGGCTAAGCTTTGATTAAAAAAAAAAAGATGGCAGCAGGGATCAGTAGCAGTGGTCTGGCACTAAGAGGGTTTCCACTCATGATGTTAGTGACTGTCTTGAACAAGTGTGCAAGGTTGGATAAGGAAGCTGTGAACCCACTATTATCTGAGTCCTTCAGCCAAACACCTTTGGAATCCACGAACCAAGTACAGACTGGCACTAAAAGGATTGCAGTCATGATATTAGTGACTCCATCATGAACAAGGATGTAAGGTTGGATCAGGAACCTGTGGACTGAGCACCATTCATGTCCCAGGACCGATCACCATCGGTGTCCATGGTTAAAATACCATTAACTTCTGTTGACAAGGCACCATTAATTACTCATAAGAAATCTGAATCCAAATCTTGCGATCACAATAATTTCTATAGGAGGCAAAGGTTTTACAATCGTGATGTTAACCAACAGCACTACAAGCGCAATTCCAACCAATGTCGATGACCCTACAATGAATGCCAATGGTCCTACAACTGTAACAATTACTACCAGCAAAAGCCCCATGATCATAATAATTATTACCAGAAATGGCCCTACGATCATAATTACTACCAGCAACAGCCCTACAATTGCGATGGTGGTTACCATGGCAAACCTCAACGCAGACAAGGACCATATGATTGCAGGAACAACAGTAAATATACTGAGCTGATTGGCAAAACTACATCAGCCTAAGTTGAGTGTTATGGACAGAATATTGTTTTAATGAAATGTGTTTATGTTTAATTGATATTTTGCATTTACTATAATAAGGCATGCATTATTATAATCAAAACTAGGTGCTAAACCCACAATATAAGGCACACATTTTTTTTAATTATATTATGGATAAAAGTATGATGAATATATACTGTTAACAATATTAATTTTGAAGCTCTAGGACTGTATGGGTCATAGAGCTCTTTATGCACTAATGGTAAATTAGATGGTAGAGCTTGAGAGAATTAAAGCCCCCCCAAAAAAAAACTGTAATGTCGAATGAGCAATTTGGATTATTATTATTATTATTATTACAGCTAAATCCATAGGGGTCAAACATCTCTTGGAGATTAGAGGTATGATTTGATTCATGGAAATGGAAATTGCTCTTTTTCCAATGATGAAGATTATTATGCATTATTGTAATCATAACTAAGTGCTAAACTCATCCATGGATGAAGAACTCCTTACTGGCAACAAGAAATAGTTTTTTTTTTTACCTGTTAGAGGAAACAATGGCAAGTGTTGTCTTTATTTTGAGCTGGGATGGTCACTGAAGTAGAAAAGGTTGAGGAATAATAGTCTTAAGGTATTTGTTTGTAGTGTGGCAGTGGTTTGTACACTGGATGGAAATACAGAGTGTCAGTAAGGTTGGCTTTAGGGTCAGACACCAAAAGAGTGCCTGAAAGTGATTCTCAATTCTGAGGGACTATGGGCATGCCAGGTTGATTAAGAGTGCTGTAGTTACTTGACTACAGCACTATGAATCTAACTGCTCATAATTTAAATAAAAAGTAACAGGAACAGCACTGAGGATAAGAAACCACATACCCACCTGAGCCATGATAACCCTCAGTATAGCAGGCAATGCTGAGACTCCATGGAAACCACCTAGTACCCTATCTAATGTGCCAGAATGGCACCTCCAGAATTGGCTGAGTTAGACAAGCAAAAAGTACCTGATTAGACTAGAACACTTATGTGCAGTTGACATTCAATCAATAAGAGAGAGGATGACCAGAAATGCAAGGAGTCGTACAACTCCAGCTGCCACTCATGCTTCCATAGGAAACTTCCAGTAATCCTTTGGCCATCAGAGGGGTCAGCCAGCACATTCCAAAATAATAAAATTCCAATTTCACAAAAGCACTAAAACAGAAGGGTGCCTTACAAAAGGCATGACAATGATCCCTTTTCCTTCAGCCAAGGAGCTATATTTCACAAGAGGGAAATTTTTCCAATAATGAGGCCAATGGAAAGAGGTGGGAAAACTGGGTGAGTATTTAGATTCAGTCTGAGGATGGGGACAAGAAGTCAAATGACCTCTTCCTTGAAGGGAGGTTAAAATTGAATGAAGACAAATTTAAGTTATCAGACACAAAAAAATATATCAGTATAATAATCAGTATAACAGTAGTATCTTAAAAAGTAAAGCTGAAGCATGAAGAGAAGAGGAACACTTTAGTGAAATTTTGTGCCCAAAAGGAACTAATAAATTATGCTACTGAACTGATAAGAAAACCAAATGAAAATATACTTACACTTAAAAAAATTAATTATGGGTGGGGATGTTGCAGCTGAGAGGGTCATCTAAACTGTGAAGTCAGCATGTTTCTGGCAAAACAGTGATTTGAATGAATAACTGTGACAGCACTTACTTTTTTTTTAAGTCACCCTACCTTCATGGAAGACAGTCACTGTCTTAATTACTGACCAAATCAAGACATAGTGTATACAGTGGAACCCTGGTGTTTGAACTTGATTGGTTCCTAGGTGGTGTTCAAACTGCAAAAAGTTCAAAGTCCGAAACAGTATTTCCCAGGCTTTAATTATCAGCCTCACACACTGGAGGATGTTGAACCGATTCTTCCAAAAGATCATAGTTAAGTCAGTGTCAGAGGTCACTTCAAAGCTCTCTTAAAACAGGGCTTTCCTTTAAAGTTTTTTACAACTGGAGCACTTTCGAACTCCAGAAAAATGTTCAAAGACCGGGTCATTTTTTTCTGAACAAAATTGTTTGGACTCTGGGTTGTCCAGAGTCTGATATGTACAAACACTGAGGTTCCACTGTATTTAATATTTAAAGCATTCTAATTTATATGGGAAACCAAGTTAATGGTGTCCTTATAAATAACTACCTGTTCATATGAATTAACAATTGTTTTATTCAACATATTTATAGATGGGCTTGTAAAAGAAGTGTTGGAGAGAGGGATTGTGTTGAAAGGTAATAAATTTGATACACAGTGGAAGTTGTCACAGTTGCTTTTTGCCAACGACATGTATCTTTTGGGAAATTCTGAAGAAAAGTAACAAAAGAGGATGGAGAAATTTGGGAGAGTAAATAAGAGAAAATTAAAAGTGAACATAAGAAAGAGCAAGGTGATGACAAAAAATCTAGGCAGTGAAAAACTGGATGTCAGATTGAAGGAAGAGAAGGAGTACGGAGGAAGTAAACATATTCAAATATTTGGGAGTGAACCTGTTGGCAGATGGATTTATGAAAGATGAGGTGAACCACAGAATTAACGAGGTGGAAAAGGTGGGTGGCGCATTGAGGCATCTGTAGGGACAAAAAACTTTATCTATGGAAGCCAAAAAAGGGAATGTAAAGAGTATAACGGTACTAACTTTGTTATATGGGTGTGAAATCAAGAACTTTGAATGTTGCAGCGAAGAGGAGGTTGAAGGTAGTGGAGATGTGTTGGAGGGCAATGTGTAGCATAAACATTATGCAGAGAATTCAGGGCTTGGAAATAAAAAAGTGGGGGGTAACCAAAAGTATTATTCTGAAGACAGGATGGGTTGCTGAGGTAGTCTGGACATTTAGAGAGGATGGAGCAAAACAGGATGACTAAGAATCTGGGGTGGAGGAATAAAAGGGTAGGGGTCATCCTAGAAAAGGTAAAGGGGAGGGACTAAAGGTAGTTTTGAGTGCTAGGGAGCCTGGACATTAACAGTTTGTATGTTAGATATTATATTCACAGGGCTGCACTAAGCCCACAGGTATCATGTAGTACTTGGTGAATGGGAGGTAATGGGGTCTGATTCACGAGATACACCCATTATCAAAGAAAAAGGAGTTAAGCATCACAAATATTGAAGGAATTAGGTATGACTTGTGTCCATTATTCCTGATTCATTTTATCTTTGGAAAAAAATAGGATGATACAGTCTAAGACTAAATTGTATACAATATTTATTAATAAAGCATACGAGTAATATGGCACTGGTGATGATACAGTTACATTAAGTGGGGCAGTGTGATCATGTACAAATTACAATTAGTTCGTTTGTCCTTAATCATCACATTTGTCTTCAATGTCCATTATGCCAACAAGAGAGATAAATGCAGTTTAGAAGATGTTTACTCTGTTCCTTAGCAGATATGTACACTGATTATCACTCACATGTGTACTACCTCACTAGTTCACTCCTCCCCAACTAGCTCAGTTGCCAATTACCTTGGCCAAGTGAGTATATGTAAACACTTAACCATTGTAATTATCAATGGACACCAGATGCCTTCCTCTAAGCAATTCAGTTTTGTTCTGTAAAAGCTGAAAAGCAAAACTTGACGTACTGATGAATTTTGTAAAATATATGTACTAAGGAATTCAACAACTGAACATTCAAGAAGACTTAATATTTATAATTCAGATTAACTATGCACAATTACATTAACCAATTACTTAATAATGCTTCTTAACCGGCTATTCTGCTTTATAAAACATTCTGTCACGTGAAATATAATTTACTTATTTATTATTATTATAATTATTATTATGATTATATATACACATATACACAAACACATGAGGTACTGGTACCTTCTTCCATGATTACAAATAATACAACAATTATATCTGCATGGCATAACTGTAAAATCCTATCTTGGAATAAAGCAAGCATAAAACTTGCTATGCACTGTATATATTAGTCATAGACATTATGATACATGTCATACATGTCAATTATTGCAAACATGTGTATGCCATCAGGCTTACTCAGTTATTGTGTAGTTCACCAGTAAACAAAGTTCTTACCATTAACATATAACATCATTCACAGACATAAATGCATCATAATAGAGGTTATCTGGCACAGAGACCTGTGAGGTCCATATCGTGTAGCTGCCAAGGGCAGGGAGACGGGAGGAGAGTGACAGGTCACGTTAGCTAATCGGAGTACACCTCCTGTTTTATACAGTAGAACCAAATGTGGTTACATCACAAGTCCTAGTGCCACCATGGAGACACGACTTGACTATAGTCGACCTGAGTCCTTAAAAAGTAAATGTGGAGCATCATAAAACATGATTGTTTCCTACCGGATATTCAGAAACAGGCATTCTATTCACCAAAAAATGCAATATATGTCCAAGGAATTATCCCAAATGCCTCGCATACTGGCGGAATGAGTTTGTCACAAAGCCAAAGAAGCCTATAACAAAAGAATTAAACATTTTTATTAAGTAGGCTCAGAGGGCATAATGACTTGGATGAGCATTTACTTTGACTATAACTTCCTTGTAGAGACTCTCTACATATTTTTGTCACACATCTAATAAATAAAAGAGAAGTCTCAATAGTCCTCAAATTTGGCTCAAGGTTTTGCTTAATTTATCATTTAAGATGCAGTTAAATTTGGTCCTCAAGTCGTGAATGGAATATTGCAATTATATGCGCTAAGGCATATATTACAAACCATGATAAGCATGGCTCTAAGCTGAACAGTTTCAGAATAATATGCCAAAAGTATTAACAGTCATTTCACTTTTATTCAATACTTTAATGATTTTGCCATCACACTAAAAGGTGAGTAAATGTATAAATCCTGTAGTTTCCTTTGATCATAATACCCTCTTTTCAGATACAAATACAGATGTCAGGCAGATTATTTGATTACAACGTACGCAATGGCACACTGCCAGATCACCTGCATAAACATCTACTCTTAGATCATAGCTCAAGCTCTAATTGCAACACTAATATGTTTTTCACAGAAATATAAAGTTTTATCCTCTTTTATTGATGATAGCCCATGAAACTTCAAATATATCCACAATTAAATTATAATATAGATCTCTCTGTCCAAGGTGCAACCAATATAAAAATACTATTCTAGTTAAAATATCATATGGTGAAAGCAGAATGTAACTGCTAAACATTCATACAAAATACTTTGGTATGTGTTTTGAGCACAGTTTCTGCATCTCCGACACTGAACTGAGTGATGCGCACAATGGCCAAAATAATGAGGTAAAATACTTCAGTCCTCATTTTGCTCTTATTAAGAAATACAGAGGGGTTTCCAAACTTACAAACGAGTTGCACTCCAGTTTTTCAACTTACACATGTATTTGTATAGAAAATGCTAGTACAAAGAATGGCTGTTTCACACATGTTCATACTGTGACTCAACAGATGCAATATTTTATTTTGTTCGTAAGTGACCCATTTCTAGGTAGTAGGTTGGTAGACAGCAACCGCCCAGGGAGGTACTACCGTCCTGCCAAGTGAGTGTAAAACGAAAGCCTGTAATTGTTTTACATGATGGTAGGATTGCTGGTGTCCTTTTTTCTGTCTCATGAACATGCAAGATTCCAGGTAGTCTTGTTACTTCTACTTAACTTAGGTCACATACACATACATGTACAAGCAATTAACACACCCCTCTGGTTTCTTCTATTTCTTTCTAGTTCTTATTCTTGTTTATTTCCTCTTATCTCCATGGGGAAGTGGAACAGAATTCTTCCTCCGTAAGCCATGCGTGTTGTAAGAGGCAACTAAAATGCCGGGAGCAAGGGGCTAGTAACCTCTTCTCCTGTATATATTACTAAATGTAAAAGGAGAAACTTTCGTTTTTCCTTTTGGGCCACCCCGCCTCGGTGGGATACGGCCGGTGTGTTGAAAGAAAGAAAGAAGTGACCCATTTGTAAGTGTGGATGTGTGTAACTTTAGGCATTTGTAAGTTGGGCATCCTCCTGTGGTGTGTAAGTAGGTATACGAGGTATACGAGACCAGTGTCAAATTTCCAACATGCAAGTGTTTATATCTCCATCACCATACCAGAGTTCGCAGCCATAATAACCATCACTATTCAGCTTCACTGACTCGGGTTTGTCTCTGTAGCTTTGTAGTATTTTCATTACTAAAGCTCACACACATTTCCAAATGTGTCATTGCTTAGGGCACCTGAGTCATCACAGAAGAAAGGTTAACTTCAAGGAGATACATAAAAACCACTGAAAGTGTAATTAAAAGTTTACTTGCATGTGCTTTTTCTTTCAAGCCATATACTTGTCATCCTCATATATTGTAAACAAAATGCCAATATATACCTTCACTATTTAACTAAAATCACTGAGAAGGTTGACAATACATGACGATGAATTGTAATGAATTTCATGAAGCACCAGAAATATTTATGCACAAAATAAACTGTACAAAGCTAGAGTTGCTCCCAGCCCACACCCGTCTCCAAACACTCCTCCTTACCCCTTTACCCTGGGTCCATGGTGAACACTTGCCGGATAACAACATCAGTATAGTATGCATGTGTAGTGTCAAGACTGCTTACATGAAGCAATCGATTTGACACTAATGCAGGAGATTGGTTTGCGTCTTCTCCTTTTGTTGTGAGCACCACGAGTCTCCTGGAGATCTGCGGGAGACATATCGGGGCGATTTTCTGCCTGGATTCTTGACTCTGTTATAGATAAAAATAGTAACAACTTTTAATTCCTGAGGTTTTATGTCCTAATTACATTAATTTCATTGGAAAGACTTCAAATTTACCAGTGCATTAAATTTTCTTTCTAAAACCTTTAATTGTGCGAATCCATGCAATAAGTGAAGAATGGTTCTTCTAACTGACTTCAAGATTTAACCTCTGGTATATTCACAGAAAGCAAAGTTTGCATTGTTATTAGGTAATTTTATTAAATTATGGACAAAGCTTTGAAAAATCAAACTATAGCATTAATCAATTTTATAGCAAATAGATAGACTGATATTCAATTAGTAACCTGAACTCAAAATATTTTCAGTTCAAAGAGGCTGACTAGCAACTGAAGTATTATTACTTTTATATAAAATTTACTAAACCTGTAATAATGGTACAAAATTGCAAGGCAGAGGAATATTGCAGTCAAGGGAATAATGAAGTAAAGGAAAAATAAGTGTGAAGGATGATCTCACTCATGGGCCAAATAATTCAGTCTTGGTAAAGAAATCATAGTGTGTTTACAGAGAAGGGCAGCCAAGGGCATGAAAAAATTATATAAAAAAAAAATAAAAGGTCAGAAACAAATTATACAAACTTGTTGCTAAACAGGACAATCAATTAAAAAATGATGAACTGTCAACAAGACTTGACAGCTGTTGCAGAGACATGTCATTACTACGTCCAAGTCTTATATGGCCATTACAGTTGAACCACAAAAGGTCTGTTTCATAATTTACATGGTTTGATTATACATTTTTACTGAAGAATACTCAGCATATAGTTTCAATTACTCAGTTATTCTTAATGTCCATTTTTATTTTATTTGCCACACAACTAAACTAAAAATAATTATAAGATTTCATTCAAAATATGCTCATTCTCTCTCATCAATGTCAATATTAAGCAAAGCCAAACAATAAGATGGCAAAAAACGTTTAAATAACTTGTACATGTTAAATATTCTAATATTCATATTGTTAGGACGGGATGCTCAAATTCCTTGGATAAAGAGCTCTTCACCTGAATCAAGGTTGATGAAGGGTCTGCCAGGGAAAAAAAAAAAAAAAAAAAACATACTACGAGTCAGTGTACAGTGTGAACTGGGACCCTTAACATCCAAGAGTACAAAAACAGCAAGGGTGGTAGGAAGCTCTGCAAGAAATACCAACAACTGCTTGGTGTCTGGACATAACCTGGGTCCTCACCAATGATCACAACAGTGTTCACCTCACCCTCACTCTTCAACCTGTCAGTGGAGACCTTGAATCACCCACTATGAATAGAATCATGGTCAAGGGACACAGCCAAGAACATCACTGAGACTCCAGTATTATACGAGGAAGGCATGGGAAAACCACCTTCTCTGATTGCAATGCATTCGGTCAACAACACTGCATCCAAACATGAAGCCATCCACTGTCAGGTGAAACTCACCTCCAGTACTCTCCACAGAGGGCATTGGAAGAACCCGGCCTCCCCAACAGCACACACATCCAGGCCACACTCCAGGAGAGCAGCCCACATCCAAACATGGAAGGGCAAGAAGTCTCTCTTTCGACTGGAACCCCCCACCTTCGTTGAACAGACCATAACATAAGCCAGAGTGCCAGCCCTGTGCTGTACCTGAAAAACAGGTAGCGCAAACTCAGCTTTTCATGATGGAGATCCAGCAAGAGTTCACCAGTGTCTACAGAGACTGTCAACAGGGGATGCTTGAAATATTCAAATGCAAAAACAATCTCCAGGCAAATGCAGCATGGAAAGGGGAGTGACAGTTGCATACAGGCAGAGCACTGTCAATCTGCTCCCATGGAGTGGCTAAGAAACATTAAAATGTCTGGAGCTCATTATTCATGAAGAGGTACAGAGCAAACACTATCCCATAAAGGTGAATAGGCAATAAGACTGCCAGGAAGAATGAGCTGGGAAGCTAGCAGAGCATATAAAAAAATAAAGTGCCTAATTAAGAACCCAATCCAAGGGAGGTAAAAGGAAGTCAGATACACCTGCTAGTTCACAAGAATAAACACAACTTAGACAAGTACAGAGGCACCTGTGATGGATGGTGACAAAAACTAAAATGTCTCCTTTATCAACCAGGCTATGAGTGTGGGTAGAATATACTGGTACCCATTTCTTCTCCTGGAGACCTAGAGTCAATGGGGTATGCTTCCTGAGATTCTACCTGTGACTGGTTTTGAGGGCTCTTCTACCCCCTGCAACTCAGCACAAGGTTCGGCTCCCCTGTTGACCGCCTGGTCAACCAGGCTGTTTATGCTAGCAGCCTGCAGGGCAGCATAGACATCACAACCTGGCTGGTCCAGCACTTAGGGAAGGAAGCTGTCCGGCTTCTACAGGAACCTTCTATCTTTGTTCTGGCAATATTTCTGATATCTACTGGTAGTAACATGAAGACTCTTGGAATACAAATGCTGAAACATTGCTCTCTGTACTCAAGGCCTCTCTGCTCTTTACTGGATTTATTCCAAACTTTCTCCCATATCTTTTTATCCAATCATAGAACATATTTGTAAGTATTACTTTCAAAGGATAGAGCTAGACCAATAGAGAGTATACAATGACTGGAGAATGGGAGACAATCAGATTTGATTCTAAGAAGAGTGTAGCATCAATTCCTAGGATCAACAGCTTTTCAGTGGCATCAAGGCACCTACCTTCTCCTTTGAAGGGTCACAGAATATAATGCAATAGGGTTGTAGGTGTAAAATATACAACTTTGAACACACACAAAAATCCATATACAAGCAGAAACCAGAAAAATAAAGAAAATATAGAGAAGGAATTAATTATAAGAAATGAGAGTAAATGAGACATTCATATTGAATGTAATTACAGTATACATGGTTCAATGAAAAAAAAAAAGCCCAAGAAGTTGAAATTTAAAAAAAAAAAAAAAAAATTATAAAAAAAAAAGACAAACCATTCAGTTCATGCTCGGTGATTAATTCATCCTCAGATTCTGAATCATAATAATGGTAGCGCAAGGTACGGGACTATAGTGATGCTGTGACGACTATCATCACCACCCACTGACACTTCTTCTTCTGTGCGGGGATGCTTCTTGCAACACCAGCTGTTGAAGGAAACATACAAGTAAATAAATGCTGATAAGTGCTGAACAATTAATGTACAGTATTAACTTTTTTATTTTTTAACACAACAACCATTTCCCACCAAGGCAGGGTGACCCAAAAATGAAGAAACACTTTCATCATCACTCACTCCATCACTGTCTTGCCAGAAGCATGCCAATACTACAGCTCAAAAACTGCAGCATATTTTCACCCCTCCTTCAGAGTGCATGCACTTTACTTCCCACCTCTATGACTCGAGTACTGCAAACCAGTTTCCCTGAATCCCTTTGTAAATGTTACCTTGCTCACAGTTCAACAGCACATCAAATCATAAAAACCATTTGCCTACACTCACTCCTGTCTAACAAACTCACACATACTGGCTGGAAGTCTAAGCCCCTCACACACAAAACCTCCTTTACCCCCTCCCTTCAACCTTTCCTAGGAAGACCCCTACCCTGCCTTCCCACCACTGCAGATTTATATACTCTCCAATTCGATCTATTTTGTCCCATCCTCTCTAAATGTCCAAACCCCCTCAACAACCCCAATTCAGCCCTCTGGATAATACTTTTAGAACCCCCCTTACCTTCTAATCTCCATGCTATGGATTCTCTGCATAATATTCACACTACACATTGCCTTTTGACATGACATCTCTACTGCCTCCAGCCTTCTCCTTGTTGCAATATTCACAACCTAACAAATCAACTCCCAAATATCTGAACACATTCACTTCTTCCATACTCCCTCCCTCTAATCTGATCTCCAATTTTTTGTTTCCTAAATTTTTTGTTATCCTCATCACCTTGCTCTTTCCTACATTCACTTTTTATTTCCTTCTTTTACATACCCTCCCAAATTCATCCACTAACCTCCGGAACTTCCCTTCAGAATCTTCCAAAAGCACAGTGCCATCAGAAAAGGGAAACTGTGAAAACTTCCACTTTGTGTTCAATTCCTTACCTTTTAATCCCACACCTCTTGCCAGTACCTGAGCATACATTTCTCCTACAACCCCATCTATAAATATATTGAACAACTATAGTGACATCACACATCCCTGTCTAAGAACTATTTTTACTGGAAAATAATCTCCCTCTCTCCTACATACCCTAACCTGAGTCTCACTACCCCTGTAAAAACCTACCACCCATTCTATACACCTGCAACATCTGCTGCATTACTCCCCTACCCACCCTATCAAATGCATTTTCCAAATCCATAAAAATCTAAATACTGTTCATTTATATGCTCCAATGTAAACACTTGGTTTACACATCCCCTACCCTTGCTAAAGCATCCTTGTTCATGTGTGATCCTTCTCCCCATTATACTCTCAATTCTTTCAATAATAACTACCACACAGCTTACCAGGTATACTCAACTCTTACTTTCTCTCTTTTGTCCCCTCTGCCTTTATACAAAGGAACTATGGATGCTCTCTCCTAATTCCTATGTACCTCCCTTTTTTCATACATTTATTAAATAAAAGCACCAACCATTCTAAAACTACATCCCCTCCTGCTTTTAACATTTCTGTCTTGATCCCATCAATCCCAGCTTCATCCTCTCTCATTCTACCTACAGCCTCAGGTACCTCCCCCAAACTCACATCTGGCTCTTTCTCACTCCTAAAAGATGTTAAACCTGGCCAATGCATGAAATTACTGCCTCCCTCTCTTCATCAACATTTTACAGTTCCTTAAAAAACGTATTCCCACCATCTTCCCAAAAACTTCATCTCCCTGTCTACAAACTCTCCTATTCTGCTTTTAACTGTCAAATCTATTTGTTTCCTAGGCTTTCTTAACCTATTTATCTCACCCCAATTTTTTTTCTTATTCTCAGCAAAATTTGTTGACAATGCCTCATCCACTCTGTCATTTGCTCTCCTTTTGCATTCCTTCACCATTCTCTTCACATCTCTTTTACTCTCCATATACTCCACCCTTCTTATATAACTTATAAAGATCTGTAGTATTATTAAATGATTTTTCAATGTTGTTTGGAGATGCAGGTTAGAATCACATGATATCCTAGAGGTCTTAACCAATGCAAAACCCAAGCAAATGATGATACCCTTGAGGTCACTCGTTCTCTCTCTCTAGGCTGGAATATTGCTGTGTACTAATGGCCCCCTTCAAGGCAGGCAAAATTGCTGAGCTGGAAAATGTACAGAGAACCTTCACAGCTTATATAAACTCAGTCAAGCACCTAAATTACCAGGAGAACTTAAAGTCCCTAGAACTGTACTCATCAAGATGTCAGTGAAAAAGACACATCATACTCCATTTGAAAGATACTGGAGGGATTGGTCCCAAACCTGCACACCAAAATTACTACTTATGAACACAAGAAGCTTGGCAATAAATAAAATGGATATGGAAAACAGGGATAAAAAAGAGGATATGGAAAATAGGAATAAATAAAGAGAATACAGAAAACAGGAATAAATAATAGGATATGGAAAATAGGAATAAATAATAGGATATGGAAAACAGGATTAAATAAAGAGAATATGGAAAATGGGAATAAATATAGAAAACATGAATAAATAATGAGGATATAAATAAAGTGCTGAAAATACCTAACAAAGACAGGACTCAAAACAATAGCTTCAACCTGGACAGGTTAAAATTTAGGAAGGATACAGAAACATATTGGCTTGGCAATAAGTATGTAGAGTGGAACAAACTGTAAAGCGGAGTAACTGAAGTGAGTACTCCTACTTTGGGTAGCTTTAAAAATAGGTTGGACAGGTAAATGTGTGCAAGCAGTTGAGTAAGAGTAAGATCTGTCAAACATGGGCTAGTAGGCCTACTGCAATTATCTCTATTCTTATGTTCTAATACAATAATTTATGGTATAAGCAAGCCCTGAAAATGATACACATCACAGCATTCAATATTTGGTTCTTGCAGCTAAAGCAGAAGCTAGCTACAATAGGTAAATGTAATTCAATGGAACTCACTCATGAACTTTGACTTGATCCAATGACATGCGCTGATAAGGATCCTTCAAAAGCATCCCTTCTAGCAAGGAAATAAGCACAGGATCCAGTTCTTCGGGTAAAACTAAAGGCTTCTCACATATATTTTCAAAGAGACGGAACATGTTTTCCCCTTCAAATGGATATTTTCCGCTGGTTAAGTTAAATCTGAAAGAAAAAAAAAACAGTATTACAAAGTAACAAATACGGTTACCCTACAATATTTTCCAAAATGGTTTTTGGGACTTGACAAGCAATTGGAGTGTGAGTAGGGTAATATTTTGTAAAGGGATTCAGGGAAACCAGTTATCCGGACTTGAATCCTGGAGGTGGGAAGTACAGTGCCTGCACTCTCAAGAAGGGGGTTGGAATATTTGCTGTTTAGAGTGACATCTAAACTGTCATATCTGCACACCTCTGGCAAGACAGTGATAGCGTGAATGATGCTGGAATAGTTTGCCTTTCGGGTCACCCTGCCTCGATGGAAGACGGCTAGTGTGTTAAAAAACAAAATCCAAAATAAAATACAGTGGACCCCCGGTTAACGATATTTTTCCACTCCAGAAGTATGTTCATGTGCCAGTACTGACCGAATTTGTTCCCATAAGGAATATTGTGAAGTAGATTAGTCCATTTCAGACCCCCAAACATACACGTACAAACGCACTTACATAAATACACTTACATAATTGGTCGCATTCGGAGGTGATCGTTATGCGGGGGTCCACTGTACAAGCTTCCCAAACAACACTGTATATTCCTACACAGAAATCAGACCAGACAAATTGATACTAAATGATTAAAATGAAGACTAGATCTCTAACAGAAGGGAGAGAAAAAACAATCATTTATATGGGCATCATAGAGACAAGGTCACTTTACAGACAGAAATGTTTAAATTAATAGGTCAAAAATATAAGTAAAGCAAAATGAGAACAGGAAACCAAAGCTGCAGGGGAATCCAAGATAAATCATATAGGACTAAAACAGAATGTATAGGTCTACTTAACTCAAGTAGGTCATTCCACAAAGTCATCCACAAGTTCAAAAATTATTTTTTTAATACACTGCCCATCTCCCACAAAGATTAGAGATCTGACAAGAAGGAAAACACTTTCACCATCATTCAATCAATGTCCTGCCAGAAGCATACAGACATCACAGTTCAGGTGACCCTTCCAATCACAATATTCCCAACCCTCTTTCAGAGAGCAAGCACTGTAATCTGGCTAAATGGTTTTCCCAAATCCTTTCATAAGTGATACCCTGTTCACACTCTGACAGCACGTCAAATCATAAAAACCACTTGCCTCCACTCACTCCTATCTATTCTGCCAATGATGGGATGCTCTACTGAACCCCCTTTTTATACTTCATGGCAATATAAGGTTCATTTACATATTTATTTTGTGCTTCATAATAGGCTAGCCTCCTACTTCTGATACATTCAGAGTGCCTTGCAGTGTGGATGGACAAGGGATGCCTGTAAAAGTCAGCTCGATTACTGAGCTCTGTCACTGGTAGGTCCTACTGTGAGAATAAAGATATGTTTGCAACATTTACTTCATTTTACTAGGAGATATTTTTGCCTACTGGGGGGCTTTGTCAAGCAAATGATTTGAATGATAAGGCCCCAGCGGATAGAACTACTAATAAAATCCTAATTGCTGCATTTGTATCTTAATTTCCACAATTTTTCAATTTTTATGAAGATATTATATATCAGTCCCTGCTTTTTGCTGCCTTGTAATGGTTTTTAACCCTTTGACTGTCGCAACCCCAAATCCTGAAGTGTCTCCTGGTGTCGCAAAATATTTGAAAAAAAAAAAAAAAAAATAATTTTTTTTCTTATGAAGTGATAGAATCTTTTCCCTATGGTAATGACACCAAAAGTATGAAATTTGATGGAAAACTTACGGAATTACGCTCTCGCGAAGTTAGCAACCTTGGCGATATTTACGAATTGGCGCTTTCATCCACTTTGAGCCCTATTTTCAGCTAATTCCATTGTTCCAGTCGACCAAACTCACAACTATTTCTTTAGAATTCCATCTGTTCTATCAATTGAGTACAAGAAACTGCCCATTAACCAATTTCAACTACCCAATAAAGTGGTCAGCAACTTGCAATTTGACTAATTTCACGCAAATTAAAAATAAGGCATTTTCAAAATAGGGTCCAGAATGAACAATGCAGACATTCCTGGCTCAAAAATAACATTTTCTTTGTTCATCAGTCACGTCTCCGGGCCCCTCTGATATTACTCTTGCTTTCTATTTTGAATTTTTATTTAAACAAAAAATAGAAGATTTACTGTTATGCAGACTACTGCAATATTGTAATAATTGTATAAATAACATCAACCCATTCATGACTGCATATTAAAATGGCTAGTTGGACATTTATTGGACAATGACATCATTTGTTTAATCTTGAACATTGGCAAAAATCAAACATTTCCCCTACTTTGAGCTCCATTTGAAGGTCCTTTTCATAGTAAAACCAATCAAAATCACCTCTATTTCTATAAAATGTTTTTCATTCTATCAAATGTGACTACGAAAACGAGAATATAACTATAAAAACTACACAAAAATACACCTCAAAGTCGGTGTCTTAATCCAAAAACACGGTCGGAGTTTTTTTTTTTCTCATTATACACTGCATGCTGCAGGATTTTTTTATATGGTGCACACTGACCACACAGACCCATTCTCTCATATGTGGGCCTACCAGCTTTCTTCTGCTTGATTTGAAGCCGCTAGAATTTTTGAGTATACAGTGGACCCTCGACCAGTGATGGCATCGATTAACGATAAATCTGACTAGCGATACATTTTATCGCAAAAATTTTGCCTCAATTAGCGCTGAAAAACTCGGCCAACACTATTCGTTCCGTCTGAGACGCGTCCACTTCTGGCCAGTGTTTACAAGCCAGCCAGCCACCGCGGTCGCTTCCAAGCATACAATCGGAACATTTCATATCATCACAGCCTTTTTAGTGATTGCACCTGCAAAATAAGTCACCATGGGCCCCAAGAAAGCTTCTAGTGCCAACCCTACAGCAAAAAGGGTGAGAATTACTATGGCTATGAAGAAAGAGATCATTGCTAAGTATGAAAGTGGAGTGCATGTCTCCATGTCTCCAAGCTGGCCAGGCTGTACACAAAACCCCAATCAACCATCGCTACTATTGTGGCCAAGAAAACGGCAATCAAGGAAGCTGTTCTTGCCAAAGGTGCAACTATGTTTTCGAAACTGAGATCGCAAGTGATAGAAGATGTTGAGAGACTGTTATTGGTATGGATAAACAAAAAACAGATAGCAGGAGATAGCATCTCTCAAGCGATCATATGTGAAAAGGCTAGGAAGTTGCATGACGATTTAATTAGAAAAATGCCAGCAACTAGTGGTGATGTGAGTGAATTTAAGGCCAGCAAAGGTTGGTTTGAGAGATTTAAGAATCATAGTGGCATACATAGTGTGATAAGGCATGGTGAGGCTGCCAGTTTGGACCAAAATGCAGCTGAAAAATATGTGCAGGAATTCAAGGAGTACATAGACAGTGAAGGACTGAAACCTGAACAAGTGTTTAATGGTGACACTGACAATGTTGTGAAACACTTTAGGAATGTCATAAAGGAACGGGAGGTACAGGCCTCTATGGGCAGATATGTTGTGCGACAGAGGTCCAGTGACTCTCAAGCTGGTCCTAGTGGCATTAAAAGAAGAAGGGAAGTAACCCCAAAAAAGGACTTGCCACCTCAAGTCCTAATGGAAGGGGATTCCCCTTCTAAACACTAAGACCATCAACACACTCCCCTCTTCCCATCCCATCAATCATCACCAGATCTTCAATAAAGGTAAGTGTCATGTAACTGTGCATGTCTTCTTCAGTTTGTGTGTATTAAAATTAATATTTCATGTGTTAAAAATTTTTTTTTTTCAATACTTTTGGGTGTCTTGCACGGATTAATTTGATTTCCATTATTTCTTATGGGGAAAATTAACTTGACTAACGATTATTTTGACTAACGATGAGCTCTCAGGAACGGATTAATAGCGTTAGTAGAGGGTCCACTGTATACAGGTCAAACACACTGGCTCGTAAGACGTATATATATGACCGAAACAGTCAAAGGGTTAAGTAAAGAAGTATAGTATATTGTAAAGTTTAAATATTCCTGTGGTTGTAGCATTTGCCAATTCTTCTTGCAGCTCAATCCAGTGATCTATCACTCTGCAAAGAAATTTTTTTTAAAAGCTCTTTCGGCAGCTCTTTTCTGGTACTTGCGTAAGTTTGCAACGGCAGGGATTCTTGGCCTAAGAGGAAGCCACTGCATTGGCTTACTGCATCCTGGTGCAAGCTTTGCCCATGGCTAAATATAGAGATTTCCTTTTCACACTAATTCTTTCATAACCCTTTTCATGAGTAGGTAAATATTACTGCTGGAAAAAAATTTGTGAGTTAACAGTGAATTTTCAGGTGTCTGTTGAAATTGCCCTCATATATTTCTTGGGGTCCTTTACATACTGTGGTTTCATTAGAGTCCAACAGATGAAAACTGAGTTTTGAATACTAAGATACTTGCTTCTGAGTCAGAGAGAATAGGGGCCTCTGGATTTCCACCTCCCCCAGCTGTGATGTTCTCACTGATAACTAGACCTGGTCAGGTGTACATGCTCAGCACACCTGAGTTATTGTTGAACTGAACAACAGCACAACAAATGAATAGCACCTGGTGAGTGGAGGCAAACTAGGAGCACAATTGAGTACCTAGATCATACTGCATTCAAAATAGTTATATACAGCCTCTCCTCACTTAGCCATGTACTCATTTACCAACGACTCGGGCTTGCAATGGGCTTTCTGACCAGTATGCATACCTAAATACACGTAATATATATTACAACTGACTTCCTCTATTCTGTTTATTACAATATACAGTACACTGAAGGATGGGTGTTAATGTTGCAGTTTAAAAACTGTAGTGTAAAGCACCCTTCTGGCAAGACAGTGATGGAGTGAATGATGGTGAAAGTTTTTCTTTTTCGGGCCACCCTGCCTTGGTGGGAATCGGCCAGTGTGCTAATAATAAAAAAACAGTACACTACTGTATAAACATTTAAAAGTATACTAAAAATGTTACAAATGGTGCAAAGGTGACATTAAAACAATATCAAAGATGGATGACACAAATCTTCTACCCTTATCGTATGCTCCTTGCTTAGTGACAAATTTGTTTGCCGATGTGGTCTTAGGAACGGAACTCCATCATTAAGTGAGGTGAGGCTGTACATCACTTTACATAAAAGCTAGAGTAAAACTAAAAATGCTTCATTGAAGACTTACAGGGTACAGCCAGCACTCCAGACATCGACCTTAAACCCAGGAAACACTCTTGTTCCACCAGCTACTTCTGGAGGCTGGAAAAGGGGTGAACCTTGACTAGTGGTTATCTCATCACTTCCTGTTGTTATATCCAGTTGCTGCAAAGGAAAATGAAAGGTTCTCTAGATTATTATTATTGTTATTATTATTATCATTATTATTTATTTTTTATTATCACACTGGCCGATTCCCACCAAGGCAGGGTGGCCCGAAAAAGAAAAACTTTCACCATCATTCACTCCACCACTGTCTTGCCAGAAGGGTGCTTTACACTACAGTTTTTAAACTGCAACATTAACACCCCTCCTTCAGAGTGCAGGCACTGTACTTCCCATCTCCAGGACTCAAGTCCAGCCTGCCGGTTTCCCTGAACTCCTTCATAAATGTTACTTTGCTCACACTCCAACAGCACGTCAAGTATTAAAAAAACCCTTTGTCTCCATTCCCCTCCTATCAAACACGCTCACGCATGCCGCTGAAGTCCAAGCCCCTCGCACACAAAACCTCCTTTACCCCCTCCCTCCAACCTTTCCTAGGCCACCCCCCACCCCCCCCCCTTCCTTCCACTACAGACTGATACACTCTTGAAGTCACTCTGTTTCGCTCCATTCTCTCTACATGCCCGAACCACCTCAACAACCCCCTTTCCCCAGCCCTCTGGACAACAGTTTTGGTAACCCGCACCTCCTCCTAACTTCCAAACTATTCTCTGCATTATATTCACACCACACATTGCCTCAGACCACACTCCCTGCCTCCAGCCTTCTCCTCACTGCAACATTCATCCCCATGCTTCACACCCTTAAGCTTTGGGTAAACTATACTCTCATACTTCCCCTCTTGCCTCCAAGGCTTTTTGTCTCACAGATCCAAAGGGCCCACAACCCTTTTCCCCTCATATTCATTTCACCCTCTCTTTGACCATCCGCGACACGCCACTCCAATATTGAATCTCATCCTCCAAATCTCCCCCCAAGAATAATCTTTCATCACCTAACTTTTGTTACCTCAAAACACCCCTTCTGTTTTAAATTTTATTTTTTTTGGCACACCCTACGTAATCATCCCCAACTCTGCAATCTCTCAAATCCCAAGATGCACAGTGTCTCAGCAAAGGCAATGTGACAACTCCACTTATGTGTGATTCTTTATTTTTATCCACGCTCTTGCAAGACCTCGCATTTACTTCTTACAAACCCTCTATAAATATATTAAACAACCACGGTGACATCACACATCCTTGTCAAAGGGCCTACTTTTACGGGGAAATAATTTCCCTCTTTCCTACATACTCTAACTTGAGCCCACTATCCTCGAAAAAAACTCTTCACTGCTTTCAGTAACCTACCTCCTACACCATACACCTGCAACATCTGCCACATTGCCCCTCTATCCCCCTGTCATACGCCTTTTCCAAATCCATAAATGCCACAAAGACCTCTTTAGCCTTATCTAAATACTGTTCACTTATGTTTCACTGTAAACACCTGGTCCACACCCCCCCTACCTTTCCTAAAGCCTCCTGTTCATCTGCTATCCTATTCTCCCGTCTTACTCTTTAATTCTTTCAATAATAACTCTACCATACACTTTACCAGGTAAAACTCACAGACTTATCCCCCTATAATTTTTGCACTCTCTTTTGTCCCTTTGCCTTTATACAAGGAATATGCATGCTCTCTGCCAATCCCTAGGTACCTTACCCTTTTCCCATACATTTATTAAATAATTGCACCAACCACTCCAAAACTATATCCCCACCTGCTTTTAAATTTCTATCTTTATCCCATCAATCCGGCTGGCCTTACCCCCTTTCATTTTCCCTACTGCCTCACAAAACTTCCCCACACTCACAACTGGCTCTTCCCTCACTCCTACAAGATTTTATTCCTCCTTGCCCTATACACGAAATCACAGCTTCCCTATCTTCATCAACATTTAACAATTCCTCAAAATATCCCTCCATCTTCCAAAAACCTCTCCAATAACTCTCCATTTAATAACTCTTTCTCTCCTTTTTTTTAACTGACAAATCCATTTGTTCTCTATGTTTCCCTTTAAAACTTGTTAATCTCACCCCAAAAAACTTTTTTCTTATTTTTCAACAAAATTTGTTAAATAACATCTCACCCACTCTCTCATTTGCTCTCTTTTTACATTGCTTCACCACTCTCTTAACCTCTCTCTTTTTCCCCATATACTCTTCCCCCCTTTGCATTACTTCTACTTTGTAAAAACTTCTCATAGGTAGTAGGTTGGTAGACAGCAACCACCCAGGGAAGTACTACCGTCCTGCCAGATGACTGTGAAACAAAAACCTGTAATTGTTTTGCATGATGGTAGGATTGCTGGTTTCTTTTTCTTTCTCATAAACACGCTAAGAATAACAGGGATATCTTGCTACTCCTACTTACACTTTGGTCACACTTCACAGACACGCACATGCATATATATATATACATACATCTAGGTGTTTCTCCTTTTTCTAAATAGCTCTTGTTCTTTTTTATTTCTTCTATTGTCCATGGGGAAGTGGAAAAGAATCTTTCCTCCGTAAGCCATGCGTGTCGTATGAGGCGCCCAAAAATGCCGGGAGCAATGGGCTAGTAACCCCCTTCTCCTGTATTACAATTACTAAAAAAGAGAAGAAGAAAAACTTTATAAAACTGGGTTGCTTAAATGTGCGGGGATGTAGTGCGGATGACAAGAAACAGATGATTGTGATGTTATGAATGAAAAGAAGTTGGATGTCCTGGCCCTAAGCGAAACAAAGCTGAAGGGGGTAGGAAGTTTCAGGGGGGGGAAATAAATGGGATTAAATCTGGAGTATCTGAGAGAGTTAGAGCAAAGGAAGGGGTAGCAGTAATGTTAAATGATCATTTAAATGGAAGGAGAAAAAGAGAATATGAATGTGTAAATTCAAGAATTATGTGGATTAAAGAAAAAGGTTGGATGCGAGAAGTGGGTCATAAAAAAGCGTGATGCACCTGGAGAAGAGAGGAATGCAGAGGAGAGAGAGAGATTTTGGGAGATGTTAAGTGAATGTATAGGACCCTTTTTTGAACCAAGTGAGAGAGTAATTGTGGTAGGGGACTTAAAATGCTAAAGTAGGAGAAACTTTTAGAGAGGTTGTGGTAGGTAAGTTTGGGGTGCCAGGTTTTAAATGATAATGGGGCCCTTTGATTGAACTTTGTATAGAAAGGGGTTTAGTTATAGGTAATACATATTTTAAGAAAAAGAGGATAAATAAGTATACACGATATGATGTGGGGCAAATGACAGTAGTTTGTTGGATTATGTATTGGTAGATAAAAGATGTTGAGTAGACTTCAGGATGTACATGTTTATAGAGGGGCCACAGATATATCAGATCACTTTCTAGTTGTAGCTACACTGAGAGTAAAAGGTAGATGGGATACAAAGGAGAATAGAAGCATCAGGGAAGAGAGAGGTGAAGGTTTATAAACTAAAAGAGGAGGCAGTTAGGGTAGATATAAACAGCTATTGGAGGATAGAGGGGCTAATGAGAGCATAGGCAATGGGGTCGAAGAAGGTATGGGGTAGGTTTAAAATGTAGTGTTAGAGTGTTCAGCAGAATTTTTGTGGTTACAGGAAAGTGGGTGCAGGAGGAAGAGGAGCGATTGGTGGAATGATGATGTAAAGAGAGTAGTAAGGGAGAAAAGTTAGCATATGAAAGTTTTTACAAAGTGAAGTGATGCAAGGAGGGAAGGTATATGGAGAAAAAGAGAGAGGTTAAGAGAGTGGTGAAGCAATGTAAAAAGAGAGCAAATGAGAGAGTGGGTGAGATGTTATCAACAAATTTTGTTGAAAATAGAAAAAGTTTGGGTGAGATTAACAAGTTAAGAAAGCCTAGAGAACAAATGGATTTCAGTTAAAAAATTTGGGAGGAGAGTTATAATGAGATTAGAGGTTTGGAAGATGGGGATATTTTGAGAATTGTTAAATGTTGATGAAGATAGGGAAGCTTGATTTCGTGATAGGGCAGGAGGAATAACAATTTGTAGGATGGAGGAGAGCGTTGTGAGTGTGGGGAAGTTCGTGAGCGTAGGTAAAAGAAAGGGGGTAAGGCAGCCGGAATGATGGATAAGATAGAAATGGTTTAAAGCAGGTGGGATATAGTTTTGGAGTGGTTGGTGCAATTGTTTAATAAATGTATGGAAGAGGGGAAGGTACCTAGGGATTGGCAGAGAGCATGCATAGTTCCTTTTTATAAAGGCCAAAAGGGGGTAAAAGAGAGTGCAAAATTATAGGGGGATAAGTCTGTTGAGTGTACCTGGTAAAAATGTATGGTAGAGTTTTAATTGAAAGAATTAAGAGTAAGCGGAGAAAAGGATAGCAGATGAAACCCAAAGGGGGCTTTAGGAAAGGTAGGGGGTGTGTGGACCAGGTGTTTACAGTGAAACATATAAGTGAACAGTATTTAGATAAGGCTAAAGAGGTCTTTGTGGCATTTATGGATTTGGGAAAAAGGGGTTTTGACAGGGTGGAATAGGGGGGCAATGTGGCAGTGTTGCAAGTGTATGGTGTAGAGGTAGGTTACTGAAAGCAGTGAAGAGTTTTTACGAGGATAGTGAGGCTCAAGTTAGAGTATGTAGGAAAGAGGGGAAAATTTTTTCCCAGTAAAAGTAGGCCCTTTGACAAGGATGTGTGATGTCCCGTGGTTGTTTAATATATTTATAGATGGGGTTTGTAAGAGAAGTAAATGCGAGGGTCCCTTTGGGAAGAGGCGTGGAGTTAAAAGATTTAAAAAATCACACACAAAGTGGGAGTTGTCACAGCTGCTCTTTGCGATGACACTGTGCTCTTGGAGATTCTGAAGAGAAGTTGCAGAGATTGGTGGATGAATTTGGTAGGGTGTGCAAAAGAAGAAAATTAAAGGTGAATACAGGGAAAAAGTAAGGTATGAGGATAACAAAAAGATTAGGTGATGAAAGATTGAATATCAGATTGGAGGGAGAGAGTATGGAGGAGGTGAACGTATTTAGATATTTGGGAGTGGACGTGTCAGCGGATGGGTCTATGAAAGATGAGGTGAATCATAGAATTGATGAGGGAAAAAGAGTGAGTGGTGCACTTAGGAGTCTGTGGAGGGCAAAGAACTTTGTCCTTGGAGGCAAAGAGGGAATGTATGAGAGTTATAGTTTTACCAACGCTCTTATAGGGTGTGAAGCGTGGGTGATGAATGTTGCAGCGAGGAGAAGGCTGGAGGGAGTGGAGATGTCATGTCTGAGGGCAATGTGTGGTGTGAATAATGCAGAGAATTCGTAGTTTGGAAGTTAGGAGGAGGTGCGGGATTACCAAAACTGTTGTCCAGAGGGCTGAGGAAGGGTGTTGAGGTGGTTCGGACATGTAGAGAGAATGGAGCGAAACAGAATGACTTCAAGAGTGTATCAGTCTGTAGTGGGGGGGAAAGGAAGGGGGGGTAGGGGTCGGCCCAGGAAGGGTTGGAGGGAGGGGGTAAAGGAGGTTTTGTGTGCGAGGGGCTTGGACTTCCAGCAGGCATGCGTGAGCGTGTTTGATAGGAGTGAATGGAGACAAATGGTTTTTAATACTTGACGTGCTGTTGGGGTGTGAGCAAAGTAACATTTTATGAAGGGATTCAGGAAACCGGCAGGCCGGACTTGAGTCCTGGAGATGGGAAGTACAGTGCCTGCACTCTGAAGGAGGGGTGTTAATGTTGCAGTTTAAAAACTGTAGTGTAAAGCACCCTTCTGGCAAGACAGTGATGGAGTGAATGATGGTGAAAGTTTTTCTTTTTCGGGCCACCCTGCCTTGGTGGGAATCGGCCGGTGTGATAATAAAAAAAAATAAAAAAATAAATATTATGATCATGAGAGAAAGGCTATGCCTGAAAAATGTAATGTAAATATATCTGTGCATGTCACAAGAGGCGACTAAAATGCCAGGAGCAAGGGGCTAGTAACCTCTTCTCCTGTGTAAATTTACTAAATTTAAAAAGGAAAGCTTTTGTTTTTCTTTTGAGGTCACCCTGCCTCAGTGGGATACTACTGGTTCGTTGAAATAAAAAATGTATGCTTGTACAACTGTATGGAAATTTGTTAGTACATATTGTTTTGCAAATACATACAGTGAATTTATGTTAAGAATGATTAGTTTTTGTTACTGTATGCACCACACTTAATATCTATGCATAACATAATGCCTATAATTGTTAGGTAACATATATTATGTGGTTCTTCAACCTTAAATAGCCAAAATATTGATCATGAGATTTCAATAATACCATATAAGGAACTAAACAAACTCAGATTTGTGAAAAGGGAATCAACAATCTGGTTTCAGAAATGGGTAAAAAGTTAAATATGGCTGGCTAGTGTAGTCAGCTTAGGAGCTGAATACAATGGAAGTACAGAAGCCACCAAACATAGTTTCAAACACTCACACAAACTAAGTAGCATTTACCTGATTCTTCCATTAATTCTTCCAGATGGATACTTTGTCAATATTATTGATAATTATAATATGCACTAGCCTAAAGGCATAGCATTATCACCCATTACCTATAAAGCTGCTCATTTTAATGCTCTTTGTACACACATACAAAATATTTCATACCAAAAATTACAAAATGGCAAAGATGCCAACATTAATTGTAATATTTCCTTTTCCACTTTCTTAACACTGGCAACAACTTATCAAATTTTTTAAAAAAGTTCACATTTTGTAATGTTTCTTGCAATTGTGCAAGCCTCTCCAGACATACCCATAAAATGAAAAAAATGTCATGAACACTTACTGATGTTGAAGAATATCCCACATGTAGACAGGAAAATACCATTTGAAAAGAAATTAAATATTTCAGCTCCCATCAACAGTATACTGCTGTTGAGAGCCTCAGGTGGTGGTGATGGTGGGGTGAAGTAGCAAACATTAAAAGCAGGGCAAGGCTACAACTGCTGTTGTTTTGTCTATATGTGGGAACCCTTCAGCACATGCCCATAAATTTACTTCATACATCTTAAATCAAAGACACATAGACAGAGTAAGCCTTTCTCAATGAGAGCTACATCTATATTATTATCAATGGCAATGTAATAAAGCTCTTGCTAACCAAAACAGCATTTTAAATAAAGGCTTAATGTCAGTGTGTCATCTTACTGCCTATCTTTCTTATATCCTGCTATCATTGTAAGTACACTTCCCATGTAAAGGAAGTAAAGGAGGGCCCCGCATATACAGCTCCCTCTTTGTTGGTGTTCCATGTTTTTGTTGGTTTTCGATTGAGGCACTTCATTATGTCCAGTGCTCTTACCACTTTTCTGCCATTTATGTATAACACCTGTGTACAACAGTTGTTTAAGGTACGTATTGCATGTACTGTATATTTTACTTGTTTATGTAATGAGCACTTAATAAATGATAGTGTAAACATGTTATCAGGCATTTCAGATGCAACTCTAATGAAAAAACACACTTTTTCCACCACCAGCAATTTTTGCTTACTGTACACGGCCGAGAACCTCGAAGCCATACAAATAGGACCCTCCTGTACCTCTTTTTAACCCTTTCAGGGTCCAAGGCCCAAATCTGGAGTCACGCACCAGTGTCCAAGAATTTTCAAAAAAAAAAATTTTTATTTTTTCTTATGAAATCGTAGAGAATCTTTTTGTGAAGGTAATAAAACAAAAAGTACGAAATTTGGTGGAAAATTGACGAAATTATGCTCTCGCGAATTTTGATGTGTCAGCGATATTTACGAATCGGCGATTTTGCCGACTTTGACTCCCATTTTAGGCCAATTACATTATTCCAATCAACCAAATTCTTAGCTATTTCACTAGTATTACTTCTATTCTATCGATTGAGCACAAGAAATCGCCAAGTCAACTGTTTCAACTACAAAATAAAGTGATCGGAAATTGTTAATTTGGCCAATTTAACACAAAGTTCAAAATATTCCAATTTCAAAATAGGGTCCAGAATGAACAATGTAGGCATTCCTGGCACTAAACTAACATTTCCTCTGTTCATTAGTTATGTTTTGAGGCTTTACAAATAAATTCCATTTTGATTTTTTATTCACATAATGAATTTTTATTCACACCAAAAAATAGAAGATTTACTGTTATGCAATACTGTAATAATTGTATAAATATCATCACCATATTTGTGAATGTATATTAGACCCACCAGCTGGCGTGTATTAGACGTGTGAGGTCGTTTGTTTACTCTTGAATATCGGCAAAAATTTAACATTTCTGCTACTTTGAGCTCAGTTTCAAGCCATTTCCAGTGCTAAAACCAATCAAAATCATCTCTATTTCTGTAATATGTCTTCCATTCTATCAAATGAGACCAAGAAATCGCAAATACAACTATAAAAAACATACGAAAAAACACTGCAAAGTTGCTGTTTTAATCGAAAAATCATGATTTCATTTTTTTTCTCTCATTATACACAGTGTGCTGCAGGATCTGTTTTATGTGGTGCACACATACCACATAGATGTATTCTCTCATATCTAGGCCCAAATGTACCACTCACAGTTTATCAGAGTGAGCTGAGCTCATGGCGTAGATCTACGGTTTGGACCCTGAACGTAAAGCCGTAGATCTACGGGACGGACCCTGAAAGGGTTAAAGAAAAAATGAGGTGGGGATATTGCAATTTGGAGGAGCATCTGAGCTGTAATGTTGGCTCACCATGGGCAAGACAATGATGGAGTAAGTGGTGGTGAAAGTGTGTCTTGTTTTCTGGGTCACCCTACATTGGTGGGGAAGAGCCTGTGGGTTAAAAAAAATAACTGAAGCAAGCTGAAGCTATGGCTCACTCACCTCAGCCACACCAAAATCTGAAATCTTGAGACTGCTGTCAGTGCTGAGGAGAAGGTTACCAGGCTTGATGTCTTTATGTACAACACCTCTACTATGTAGGTACTCCAGCCCCTCAACAAGCTGCACAAAGTACCTGCCAGAAAACACACATTCTACTTAAGTTCCACAAAATATATAGACTATAGATTGTAAAAATTATAGAGGAATAAGTTTACTGAGTATACCAGGAAAAGTGTATGGTAGGGTTATAATTGAAAGAATTAGAGGTAAGACAGAATGTAGGATTGCAGATGAGCAAGGAGGTTTCACAGTGGGTAGGGGATGTGTAGAGCAAGTGTTTACATTGAAGCATATATGTGTACAGTATTTAAAGGTAGGGAAGTTTTTATTGCATTTATGGATTTAGAAAAGGCATATGATAGAGTGGATAGGGGAGCAATGTTGCAGATGTAACAAGTATATGGAATAGGTGGTAAGTTACTAAATGCTGTAAAGAGTTTTTATGAGGATAGTGAGGCTCAGGTTAGGGTGTGTAGAAGAGAGGGAGACTACTTCCCAGTAAAAGTAGGTCTTAGACAGGGATGTGTAATGTCACCATGGTTGTTTAATATATTTATAGATGGGGTCGTAAAAGAAGTAAATGCTAAGGTGTTCGGGAGAGGGGTGGGATTAAATTATGGGGAATCAAATACAAAATGGGAATTGGCACAGTTGCTTTTTGCTGATGATACTGTGCTCATGGGAGATTCTAAAGAAAAATTGCAAAGGTTAGTGGATGAGTTTGGGAGTGTGTGTAAAGGTAGAAAGTTGAAAGTGAACATAGAAAACAGTAAGGTGATGAGGGTATCAAATGATTTAGATAAAGAAAAATTGGATATCAAATTGGGGAGGAGGAGTATGGAAGTAGTGAATGTTTTCAGATACTTGGGAGTTGACGTGTCAGCGGATGGATTTATGAAGGATGAGGTTAATCATAGAATTGATGAGGGAAAAAAGGTGAGTGGTGCGTTGAGGTATATGTGGAGTCAAAAAACGTTATCTATGGAGGCAAAGAAGGGAATGTATGAAAGTATAGTAGTACCAACACTCTTATATGGGTGTGAAGCTTGGGTTGTGAATGCAGCCGAGGAGGTGGTTGGCGGCAGTGGAGATGTCCTGTCTAAGGGCAATGTGTGGTGTAAATATTATGCAGAAAATTCGGAGTGTGGAAATTAGGAGAAGGTGTGGAGTTAATAAAAGTATTAGTCAGAGGGCTGAAGAGGGGTTGTTGAGGTGGTTTGGTCATTTAGAGAGCATGGATCAAAGTAGAATGACATGGAGAGCGTATAAATCTGCAGGGGAAGGAAGGCGGGGTAGGGGTCGTCCTCGAAAAGGTTGGAAGGAAGGGGTAAGGGAGGTTTTGTGGGCGAGGGGCTTGGACTTCCAGCAGGCGTGCATGAGCGTGTTCGATAGGAGTGAATGGAGACGAATGGTATTTGGGACCTGATGATCTGTTGGAGTGTGAGCAGGGTAATATTTAGAGAAGGGATTCAGGGAAACTGGTTATTTTTATATAGCCGGACTTGAGTCCTGGAAATGGGAAGTACAGTGCCTGCACTCTAAAGGAGGGGTTCGGGATATTAGCAGTTTGGAGGGATATGTTGTGTATTTTTATACGTATATGCTTCTAAATGACAATTTTCTTCTTCTTATTCTTTTTAGTAATCTTTACAGGAAAAGGGGTTACTAGCCCATTGTTCCCGGCATTTTAGTTGACTTTTACAACACGCATGGCTTACGGAGGAAAGATTCTTATTCCACTTCCCCATGGATATAAAAGGAAAAGTAATAAGACCAAGAACTATTAAGATAAAATCAAAGAAAACTCCGATGAGTGTGTATAAATAAACGTGTACATGTATGTGTAGTGTGACCTAAGTGTAAGTAGAAGTAGCAAGACGTACCTGTAATCTTGCATATTTATGAGACAGACAAAAGACACCAGCAATCCTACCATCATGTAAAACAATTACAGGCTTTCGTTTTACACTCACTTGGCAGGACGGTAGTACCTCACTGGGTGGTTGCTGTCTACCAACCTACTACCTGACGATCTGTTGGAGTGTGAGCAGGGTAATATTTAGTGAAGGGATTCAGGGAAACCGGTTATTTTCATATAGTCGGACTTGAGTCCTGGAAATGGGAAGTACAATGCCTGCACTTTAAAGGAGGGGTTTGGGATATTGGCAGTTTGGAGGGATATGTTGTGTATCTCTATACGTATATGCTTCTAAACTGTTATATTCTGAGCACCTCTGCAAAAGCAGTGATAATGTGCGAGTGTGGTGAAAGTGTTGAATGATGATGAAAGTATTTTCTTTTTGGGGATTTTCTTTCTTTTTTTTGGGTCACCCTGCCTCGGTGGGAGACGACCGACTTGTTGAAAAAAAAAAAAAAAAAAAAAAATGCTTCTAAACTGTTGTGTCCTGAGCACCTCTGCAAAAACAGTGATTATGTGTGAGTGAGGTGAAAGTGTTGAATGATGATGAAAGTATTTTCTTTTTGGGGATTTTCTTTCTTTTTTGGGTCACCCTGCCTCGGTGGGAGACGGCCGACTTGTTAAAAAAAAAAAAAGCTTTGAACATAAGAACATAAGAAAGGAGGAACACTGCAGCAGGCCTGTTGGCCCATACAAGGCAGGTCCTTCACAATCCATCCCACTAACAAAATATTTGCCCAACCCAATTTTCAGTGCTGCATAAGAAATAAGCTTTGATAATTCTTTTTACTCATGTGCAAGTCCCACTCAAATCCAACCCCTCTCACCCATGTTTTTCTAAAACCTAAATTTGAAACTACCCAAGGTTTTAGCTTCAATAACCCTACTAGGTAGACAGTGTGGTATAAACACTGATCAATGAAGAGGTAAATCCCCTATGGATGGAAATTTAAAAACAGAGATTGGCCTGTAGAGTCTGGACCCAAAGATTCTCTTTAGTAGATCTTATGTGATCTAAGTTTGGTGGAAGTGATGGAGGAGGAGGAGGAAGAGGTGATGAGATGGAGGTGGAGATGGTGGAGGTGGAGGTGAAGATGGCGGAGGTGGAGATGGTGGATGAGGTGGAGGTGGAGGTGGTAGATAAGGTGGAAGTGGAGATGGTGAATGAGGTGGAGGTGGATTTGATATAGGTAGAGGATGATGATTAGGTATAGGTAGAGGAGACAGAAGAAGGAAGAAGAGGAGATGAGGTGGTGGTGGCTGAAGAGAAAGGGGAAGAAACAGAGTTGTGGAGAGGCAGCAAACAGAAAATGCAGTGTGGGGTTAGCAAAACTGAGCGGGCATTGGCAAGAAAAAAAAAGCCTACAAAGAGTTTGCCTCATCAAATATTTATCCTAATTATCATATATAGTGTTGAGAACCTAATATCTTTTGGTACTGATCAGGAAAAAACTACAAGGTACAGTGGAACCTTGGTATACGACCAGCTCCCTACTCGAAAAAATCTCGGCACTCGGCCAAACAAATACAACCTGCCAGAACTTCGCAGTAAACCATTTCATGTTTCTTCACATTTTTTGATATTAATTGTATAAATAAGTCACCATGGGGCCTACAAAGATTAATGATAACAGCCAACCAAACAGAAAATTGGTTGGGAAGAACTTGTTCGATATTCAAACGGAGTGGCACTTGAACAGTCTCCTGGAATGAATTAAGGTCGCATACCGAGGTTCCACTGTATAACCATACATTAAATATAATTGGAGTCAGTGAAATGTAAGTGGTTTTTAGGACTGAACAAGGCATTCAGGAAAATCAGTTAGCTAGACTTGAGTCTTGGTGGTGGGAAGTACAGTGCCTGTACTCTGCAAGTGGGTTGGGGATGTTGCAGTTTATAGGGGTATTTGAGTTCTGACGTCTGCATACATCTGGTATAACTGCTGTTGAATGAATGATGGCGAGCATTTCCTTTTTTGGGGTCAATCTACTTAGGTGAGAAATGGCAGTTGTGGTAAAATGGATCAGTATGCTTAGATATTTGACCTTGTCATATATATAGGGTGTTTCACTCACAGGAGGGCTCCATCCAAGTTGGTACTCCCATAGTTGCAACAGTTTTGTTTGTAAACATGTCTGTAATAAACAATAACTTGGGGACTCCTACTCGCAGGAGGCCCCAAGTTATTGTTTACTACAGACATAGTATACAAATAAAATGATTGCAACTACAGTAGTACCAACTCGGGGTCCCCCACGAGTGAAACACCCTGTATGACATTAAACAGTGTGTTCAAAAATATATGTAATCAAGATATACAAAGCATAGGGAAATGATACAGATCACATCAAGGAAAAGAGGCATGGATGGCAAAACAGGTGATGAACAAAAAAGAATGCTACATAAAAAATAATACGGTGAAAATAGGATATAAAACCAGAATGCTTTCATGTGCTTACACACCAGAGCTAAGGGAAATGTCCTACGAAGAGAGGTTAATGAAAATCGGCCTGATGATACTGGAGGACAGGAGAGTCAGGGAGACATGATAATGACATACAAATTACTGTGTGGAATAGACAAGGTGGACAGAGACAGGATGTTCCAGAGATGGGACACAGAAACAAGGGGTCACAATTGGAAGCTGAAGACTCAGATGCATCAAAGGGATGTTAGGAAGTATTTCTTCAGCCACAGAGTTGTTAGGAAGTGGAATAGTCTGACAAGTGATGTAGTGGAGACAGGAACCATACATAGTTTTAGGACAAGGTATGATAAAGCTCATGGAGCAGGGAGAGGGAGAACCCAGTAGCGGTCAGTGAAGAGGCGGGGCCAGGAACTGAGTCTCGACCCCTGCAACCACAATTAGGCGAGTACACACAGATCTTCAGAGGAATGATTGCTCTGAAGATGGAGGTGTGCAAGCACATGACAGTGCTCAGGTTTTATTCCCTATTTTCACTGTGGTATTTTTACATGTTTGGAATCACGCATTTCACTGTAATTTCTTCCACAAGGAATACTATATTTACAGAACATATCAGTAAGAAAATGCCTGTATAACACATGCAGTAAAATAATCACTTTACTTATGGGGCAAGCAATAAATCATAGCTGTCATACAGCACTTGGGAAATGGGAGACAATCAAACCTAATCCAAGAAAGGGAAGTAACAACAAAGAATAACAAGGCACAATACCATGACTGGAACAATACACAAATAACCTGCACACAGGTGTGACTAGTAAATGGTCCAAGTTGGGCCAAAACATCACAGTTTCAGACTCCTATGTGCGGGTTATTTGTATAATGCAGTGTCAACATCTTGAGAGGTGGTGAGAGTGAATGGTGACCGGCATCACATTAACTCAGCTTCGGTGAGTGGAGTGCATGATGATAATCATGATGAACCATACTGGTGAGGAAGAGTCTAGTCACTAGCTCTTGAGGAAGTCTAGGCACACTGACTGAGAAAGAGTCTAACTACTGAGACAGAAGATGTATATGAATGGACAATGTATTTGATCCATAAATCAGAATCAACCCACTAAACTGCTAACACACACAACTTAGAAAATACTAAACAAAAAAGGTTTAGTTTGTTACATATTAAAACAAACTATACACAAATCAACAGAACTACACCCAACAATCAGTACTAAACTGAACTCACACCAATGGAAAACAATGTTTTACTGTTAAGTAAAAAAAATATCACATAAAAAGACAATACAAGAGGTTAAAATAAATAACAATGTAGATAAAAGAATATTCAAGTGATTGTTGTATAACAATGTAGACAAAAGAATATTCAAGTGATTGTTGTAAAACGCATTTCCTACCACACTCACATGTGAGCTTGCCAGATTGGAAATTTTTTATCCTTGGCTCTATCCAGCATTTCTTGGAGCCCAGTAACACAGAATTCCATGACCATATATATCTGAAAGCAGAAACCCGAGTTAGCTTTAACAAACGGCATTTCAAAGAAATATTAATCATAAACAAGCTAGCTTCAGCAAAATTATTTTAACCCTTTCACTGTCTACCACATAGACAGTCAGATTCAGGTTCTTTAATTTTTATTACTTCAGCATTTATTGTTATGGCTTAATTATATGCAGTACAATAAACTTAGGCTGTTTATTCATCAATCTAGGATCAACCTGAATCCAATAAAGACAGTTTAAGTTCAACCTAGATACCAATACCAGACTGAACTTTAATAATGTTAGGTCATTACATTGTACAATAAATGTACTGTACTCGGGAAATTAATATGGTACAGTCAATACAACTGTTCAAAGACAATGAAACAATGATTTTGAACCACTCCTGTACAACAAAATTCTTTGGTAAAGTGCTACTAAACTGATTTTGCTTCTGAATACACTTCATGTGTTGGGGTGTAAAATTTAACAGCAATGAGAATAATTACTATCCTGATTATTCAACCTGAAGAGTAAAAGGGTATAAAAGTAGAACCAAAAACTTGGAAGGAGGAACGGGAGAAGAACAAATATAAAATTAGAGTTGATTTTATTAGCAAGATAAAGAGAACACATACCTGTTCACATTTTGTCACTAACAATCCTGTTATGCTTATTTTATCTGTTTTATAAAAACTGAGAAATTTTTTAATACTGAATCCATCTTAATCATCAACTTGTAAAATGAAAAATCCACAATTCATTACATATTTCTATCATGTAAGTATAAAACCCCAACACATGCACAATGTTTCATGTATTGTACAGGTACAGAAATACAAACACATTTTGTAAAAAAAAAAAAAGAAGGGAAAGATGTTATCTCATAAGTATCAACTTTCTAAAAAAATATTCACTCATTTTTTAAAGGAAAAAAACAAGAGACCACACATACACCCAACTACCACATCCAAAACAAACAAATAAATACATTTAATAAAAAGATAAATCCCTTATCTACTTACCTTGGCTGAGCTACACCAGCCATCCAGTGTTGCTCATGGACATCTCTGTTATTACACTCTTAAACCGGTACCTACACAAACTTACACCCAAGCGCTGAATTGGGCATGACAAATTTACACAACACTCAGGTTCAAATTAGACCCCACATGACTCAATTTATGTCATCAGAACATATTACTCTAGATCTGGCAAATTTATTTCCACCCAGAAAATAAAAACTTAGTTCCACTGATGCAAAAAGATGTACTGTATTTAGATTCATTTTGACAGTCAGGGGACAGAGATGCACTGTCTACATATCAATATTATTGTAGACAACAGTGACAATGGCAACAATTATGATATGTATATATAAAATACATAGTAATCCCTTGCTTTATGTGAGTTCACTGAACATAAATTCACTTTCATACAATAATAAATTATACTAGTATTTCCCTATGTGCTATATAAATTTATCCTATGCTTAAAGTGGGATTCAAAAAATTCCTAAAATGAAGAAGTAGGCAAGGATTACCCGAGTGAGATTACAATAGCTGCCATGACCCTGGAACATATCTACTGCATTAAGATAGGGACACCTATACAGTAGGGCCCCGCCTAACTGCGTTCTGCTAATACTGCAATTTCAAATTATGACCAAAATTTGCTATATGGCAAACAGTCTTTCAAATATGGCGCACCCCACCCGGTTTGTTTACATTCACCGTGAGCACATCTGTTATGTCTGGAAACTTTCCAAATTTCAAGTGTTTTAAAGTTATTGTGTATTTTATATGTACTCTGCTAGGTAGTAGGTTGGTAGACAGCAACCGCCCAGGGAGGTACTACCGTTCTGCCAAGTGAGTGTGAAACGAAAGCCTGTAATTGTTTTACATGATGGTAGGATTGCTGGTGTCTTTTGTCTGTCTCATAAACATGCAAGATTTCAGGTACGTTTTGCTACTTCTACTTACACTTAGGTCACACTACACATACATGTTCAAGCATATATATATACACACCCCTCTGGGTTTTCTGCTATTTTCTTTCTAGTTCTTGTTCTTGTTTATTTCCTCTTATCTCCATGGGGAAGTGGAACAGAATTCTTCCTCCATAAGCCATGCGTGTCGTAAGAGGCGACTGAAATGCCGGGAGCAAGGGGCTGGTAACCCCTTCTCCTGTATATATTACTAAATTTGAAAGGAGAAACTTTCGTTTTTCCTTTTGGGCCACCCCACCTCGGTGGGATACGGCCGGTGTGTTGAAAGAAAGAAAGATATGTACTCTGATAATTATGCTTATGTGTACCTGTACCTAAATATACTTACACACTGTGCTGGCATGCAGGTACACATTAAAATCACTAAGAGTCTCTCTACTTATGACGCCATAGTAATATGCACTGCGTATATAATAATAATCTCTCTCAGGCACATTAAACGTCTTGTTTTGCGTTAATATAGACATTTTCATTAATCCATCTATGATATTTTCTTCATCCCTGATCAGAAAGTCTGTCATCTGAGCTATTTTTAACAATTTTGAAGAAACTCATAAAAAAAAAAAATTAAGCACAACACTTATATAACCCATCTAGTACTTCTCAGCAGTATTTAGATTTGATCTTTTTTATATGAAACAAGTATAACTTGACAAACAATCAAGAGTCTATTAGAACTAGCCCATCCCAATCCAATTTTTCTGAAATGTTGATTGTCTGTGAAGGTACACGCATACAGGCAGTCAACGGTCATGTTTCCAAGATGGATTGCAATTTAAATGTTCGCGAAAAATTTTCATGGACATTAATATGGAACTTCCCAGTAACAAACAACTTTCATGTTACAGTACCAGAAAATATTTTATCTACATGTATATGAAACTCACAATGGATGTGTCAAACACAGTATGCAAAATAACTGTTAAACCTCCACATTTTAAAAAGAAGTACTGTAATTGTTAAGCAACCTGAACTAAGGTGGAGGAACAACAGAGATATTGTAGTGAATTTGGCAACGTTTGATAAATAATGGCATACTTACACAATTTTAATTCCAAATGAAGACATATACAGTACCATGCTTTGTACTTCTTGTTAATAAGAAATGAGAGATAGTAGACTACATAATATCTCTCCACTCATTCAGCTCCGACACAAACTGGCATTTGATCTATATCAACAATATAAATGTTAAAGTTGAAGCAAATACAGTACACTGAATCACTCCATACTTCTTACTTTGCCCTTTTCGTCATTGTGGTATACATGAAATAAACTAATAACATTGCGGTGTTTCAGTCTTCGTAGCAATCTTATCTCGCGCTGAACATTCTGATCTCCATTCGGAATCCTCCTCAGAGTTTTGCGTTTCATAATCTTGACTGCTCTTCGCTGGAGGGTGTCTGAATCCAGGCATTCTTTGACCTTGCCGTAGCTTCCCTCTCCCAACTTGTCACCCATAACATACTTGCCAACCAACTGATGGGAGAAAAAGAAGGAAAATATACAGTACTGTACTCTATACATGACAATTTAATGGTTCTTTAACAAAGTAAACCAACACAATTCCCTAAAAACTAAAACTGAAGTTAAGTGCGAGATCTTTTAACAAACAAAAATATTTGAGCAACAATAGAGAAAATACATTTAACTTATTATGTATCCAGCCCTCGTCAAATAGTACAGGAAATTCCCAACTTTCAAATGAGTTGCATTCTCAATGTTTCAACTTACAAACGAGTACTATGTAACCCTGAACCTAATGGTCTATAAAAAAAAAAATAATGGTACAGAGGATAATTATGTACCACTCAAATGTTTATAACTGCTGATCTACATTTAAATAATTGAGTTACATAATAATTTTCTCAATATTTAATTTTGATATATTTTAAGTGTCAATCATTGTAACTATAATAAAAATAATAGTTTATTTCAATCTTACAACAAAGATGTATGCAATAAACTAAAGAACAATGGTAAGCATGACATTTTTTGTAAATTTAGACCAGGATTAAGATTACTAACACTAAAGATCCACATGATTGTAAAGTTATGATTATGAGTCTAATATTGACTGGAAGTTAAAAATCTATAATAGTTAACATATAACTGCAATTAGCACATTGAATAGTGCTTTATGAAATAGCAAAAAGGTTAGTTACAATTAGTTAATGTTCAATAAATTTACTGCAAGATAGATTAAAACAGCATTAGGCATACATTATACACAGTATTTGTTTTGGCCTAACTTTGAATTTAGAAAGTATGTTGCAATTTTTTTAGTTTGTCTATTAAAGTATTCCACATTTCTGGGCCTTTAATTTGTATCACATTTCTATACATGTTCAACTGAACACAAGGATATCAGAAAGGCATTTATTTCTGGTGTGATGTGTGTGTGTTCTGCTACAATTTTCCAGGACTTATCTTCAATCAGCAACACAATTAGTACAGTGAAGCATTAAGAACATGTGAAGCAAACAGTAGTATGCATAAATGACATTTATATTTAGTAGTTTTATGTATTTTAATGGGGACATAGCGAGTTGCCTATAATTACAGTTTCTGATTGTTCCAAAAACTGCCTTCTGTTGGGATATACAGTGGACCCCCGCTTAACGATCACCTCCCAATGCGACCAATTATGTAAGTGTATTTATGTAAGTGTGTTTGTACATGTATGTTTGGGGGTCTGAAATGGACTAATCTACTTCACAATATTCCTTATGGGAACAAATTCGGTCAGTACTGGCACCTGAACATACTTCTGGAATGAAAAAATATCGTTAACCGGGAGTCCACTGTAATTGGTTAGAGTTAAGTTGCTGAAGTGAATCCCCAGGCACAGATCCTATATTTAAGGCATGGGTAAATGAGTGAAAAGTAGAGTAATGAGGGCTGTGGAACATAATAGCAAAATTTGGAGAGATCTCTAGTCTTAGAGATTTTTGTTGATATGCATTGGATTTTATTTTTTTTTTTCAACAAGTCGGCTGTATCCCACAGAGGCAGGGTGACCCAAAAAGAAAGAAAATCCCCAAAAAGAAAATACTTTCATCATCATTCAACACTTTCACCTCATACATAATCGCTGTTTTTGCAGAGGCGCCCAGATACAACAGTTTAGAAGCATATACGTATAAAGATATATAACATATCCCTCCAAACTGTCAATATCCAAAACCCCTCCTTTAAAGTGCAGGCACTGTACTTCCCATTTCCAGTACTCAAGTCTGGCTATATAAAAATAACCAGTTTCCCTGAATCCCTTCACTAAATATTACCCTGCTCACACTCCAACAGATTGTCAGGTCCCAAAAACCATTCGTCTCCATTCACTCCTATCTAACAATCTCACGCACGCTTGCTAGGAGTCCAAGCCCCTCACTCACAAAACCTCCTTTACCCCCTCCCTCCAACTTATTCGAGGACGACCCCTACCCCACCTTCCTTCCCCTACAGATTTATACACTCTCCATATCTTTCTACTTTGATCCATTCTCTCTAAATGACCAAACCACCTCAACAACCCCTCTTCAGCCCTCTGACTAATACTTTTATTAACTCCACACCTTCTCCTAATTTCCACACTCCAAATTTTCTGCATAATATTTACACCATGCATTGCCCTTAGACAGGACATCTCCACTGCCTCCAACTGCCTCCTCACTGCAGCATTTACAACCCAAGCTCCACACCCATATAAGAGAGTTGGTACCACTATACTTTCATACATTCCCTTCTTTGCCTCCATAGATAACGTTTTTTATCTCCACATATACCTCAATGCACCACTCACCTTTTTTCCTGCATCAATTCTATGGTTAACCACATCCTTCATAAACCTATCCGCTGACACGGCAACTCCCAAATATCTGAAAACATTCACTTCTTCCATACTCCCTCTCTCTATATGACATGAACATTAACCCTGTCAGGGTCCAGAGGCCAAATTTTAAAGAGTGCATCAGGGTCCAAGAATTTAAAAAAAAAAATTTTGCTATTTTTTTTTTTTTAAATGGTAGAGAATTTTTTTCTGAAGGTAATAAAACAAAAAGTATGAAATTTGATGGAAAATTGACGAAATTATGCTCTTGCGAATTTTGATGTGTCAGCGATATTTATGAATCGGTGATTTTGCCAACTTTGACTCCCATTTTACGCCAATTACATTATTCCAGTCGACCAAATTCTTACCTATTTCACTAGTATTACTTCTATTCTATCGACTGAACACAATTAATCGCCCAGTCAACTGTTTCAACTACAAAATAAAGTGATCGGAAATTGGTAACTTGGCCAATTTAACGCAAAGTTCAAAATATTCCAGTTTCAAAATAGGGTCCAGAATAAACAATGCAGGCATTCCTGGCACTAAACTAACATTTCCTCTGTTCATTAGTTATGTTTTCAGGCTTTACAAATGAATACCATTTTGATTTTTTATTCACATAATGAATTTTTATTCAAACCAAAAAAATTGAAGATTTACTGTTATGCAATATTGTAATAATTGTATAAATATCATCACCACATTTGTGAACGTATAATAGACCCACCAACTGGCGTGTATTAGACGTGTGAGGTCGTTTGTTTACTCTTGAACATCGACAAAAATTTAACATTTCCGCTACTTTGAGCTCAGTTTCAAGCCATTTCCAGTTCTAAAACCAATCAAAATCATCTCTATTTCTGTAATATATCTTCCATTCTATCAAATGAGACCAAGAAATCGCAAATACAACTATAAAAAACATACAAAAAAATACTGCAAAGTCGCTGTTTTAATCGAAAATCACGGTCTCAGTTTTTTTTCTCTCATTATACACTGTGTGCTGCAGGATTTGTTTTGTGTGGTGCACACATACCACATAGATGCATTCTCTCATAGCTAGGCCCAAATTTACCACTCACAGCTTATCAGAGTGAGCTGAGCTCATGGCATAGATCTACGGTTTGGACCCTGAACGTAAAGCCGTAGATCTACGGCACGGACCCTGAAAAGGTTAAATGATATGAACATTAAATTCCAGTTTGTTGACTAGTATTAGACCTTTGAATTTCTCTTCTTTTTTAATCTCATTGATCCTAATGTCCAACTGTGGACATGGTTTATCCCCCAAAGATAAACAGAATTTTTTTCAGCACCATGGGTGAGTTTGTTGGTAATCATCCATCCATTGATTTTTTTTAGTTTGTCATTTGCTACAGAGCTTGTTTGCAAGGAGTCTGAGTTACACATCTTAAAGGTAGTGTCATCAGCAAAGTGTATGATTTCAGATGTTGGGTGGCATTTGATAGGTCATTGATACAGACGAGGCAAAGAAGAGGGCCCAGAATGCTATCTTAGGGGATACCTAAGTTCAATGGTAAGGTGCTACACGAGGTATCATTAATGGTTGCATGCCATTCATTTAAGTATTACTGGAAATATGTGCAACAGTGCCCTCTGAGTCCATAGTGATTATGAGTGGCAGTGTGTCAACAGCATCAAAGTGTTTTGCAGGTCTTTAAGGTGCTGAACTTGGGTAACTGTTGCTCACTGTATGTAATTCCTATAAGTGTTCAGCATCCTTAGAAAATCATTAAAATGATTAAAGATTAAGGATTTTATTTCTTTGCAAAGGATGAGTCAGGGGACTCCCCCAGTAAATGCAAACTGCAGTTGAACATGCATACCCAGAGTCGTTTATTCCAGGATCTCATTACAATTGGACCAATTCTACTGGCTCACCCGTCTCGTATTAAACAGCAAACCTCAAGTAACCTGAAGTGAGGCAGCATTAGTTTATGCAAGTGTGAGCGATAGAGAGCAAGAGCAATGCAGAGCATGAACGACTGAAAGTCCAAGGGATCAAGGGTGCAAATGACAAAGAATGCAAGCAACCAAGAGTCCAAGCGAAGGAGAATGAGTGATGAAATGTGAGCAGTGGAGTGTGTTAGCAATGGAGTGTGTCCCTGATGGTGTTTGTGAGGGATAGGGAAATAACAAACTGAATTATTTGTTGTATTATAGTGTGTTGGATAGGGAGAAAACATGGTGTATGTGTAGTAATGGAGAGTTCCATAAATATGAAACTCTCTACAAGAAGACGCAAAGCATTCCCTAGCTGTCAAAATATTGTTAAAATACACTTCCTGCATCTAATGTAAATTTTAAAGCAGACTGCATAGTATATCTATCATCTATTGCAACCTGCTTATCCAGCCCAAAATAGCTGTCATGTATCTTTATGCAATTACTGTCACCACTTTAACTCAAACCCTTCCTCTTCAAGGATTATAACCAAAATTGTCAACAATCTATGTATCAATCTCTGCTCATCAACATATTACAGTATATTAAACCCAGCAAGCAAATAATCAAACCTTCAGCTACTGCATATACATTTTTTTTTTTTTTATCACACTGGCCATTCCCACCAAGGCAGGGTGGCCCGAAAAAGAAAAACTTTCACCATCATTCACTCCATCACTGTCTTGCCAGAAGGGTGCTTTACACTACAGTTTTTAAACTGCAACATTAACACCCCTCCTTCAGAGTGCAGGCACTGTACTTCCCATCTCCAGGACTCAAGTCCGGCCTGCCGGTTTCCCTGAACCCCTTCATAAATGTTACTTTGCTCACACTCCAACAGCACGTCAAGTATTAAAAACCATTTGTCTCCATTCACTCCTATCAAACACGCTCATGCATGCATGCTGGAAGTCCAAGCCCCTCGAACACAAAACCTCCTTTACCCCTCCCTCCAACCTTTCCTAGGCCGACCCCTACCCCGCCTTCCTTCCACTACAGACTGATACACTCTTGAAGTCACTCTGTTTCGCTCCATTTCTCTCTACATGTCCAAACCACCTCAACAACCCTTCCTCAGCCCTCTGGACAACAGTTTTGGTAATCCGCACCTCATCCTAACTTCCAAACTACGAATTTTCTGCATTATATTCACACCACACATTGCCCTCAGACATGACATCTCCACTGCCTCCAGCCTTCTCCTCGCTGCAACATTCATCACCCATGCTTCACACCCATATAAGAGTGTTGGTAAAACTATACTTTCATACATTCCCCTCTTTGCCTCCAAGGACAAAGTTCTTTGTCTCCACAGACTCCTAAGTGCACCACTCACCCTTTTCCCCTCATCAATTCTATGATTCACCTCATCTTTCATAGACCCATCCGCTGACATGTCCACTCCCAAATATCTGAATACATTCACCTCCTCCACACTCTCTCCCTCCAATCTGATATCCAATCTTTCATCACCTAATCTTTTTTGTTATCCTCATAACCTTACTCTTTCCTCTATTCACTTTTAATTTTCTTCTTTTGCACACCCTACCAAATTCATCCACCAATCTCTGCAACTTCTCTTCAGAATCTCCCAAGAACACAGTGTCATCAGCAAAGAGCAACTGTGACAACTCCCACTTCATGTGTGATTCTTTATCTTTTAACTCCACTGCACATACATACAACATCAAATACGTAGTTTTAAGTCATCGTTTCAGTCTGCCTGAAAAGCTCTGCGTAACCAGGGGATTTATTACATGTAAAAACTGCATACTGTTTACAGGAAAGCCTCTGAACTTTGGCATCCCTCTTGTCAGTGTCCTGATATTTCAGCAGTTATCAATTAAGCATTGTTTATGTTTGGTGCTTTTTTCTGCCTTTCCGCCTTTTAGGGCCTGACACATGCAACAGCTCCGTCAGGGAAGGGCATTGTATGTACTGCATATTCATTTACTTACATATCGTTTTTCTAGGCCTAGACGCATGAAGCACTTAACATATGATAGTGTAAACATTTTAGCAAGTGTTTTATATGTGTTCGATAGTGGAAAGAATGCTATTTTCCACTCTCAGCAATTTCTGTTTATCAGGGGGTCAGGAACTTAACTGCCAAAAACAACAGGGCCCTCCACCACTGGGGTGGTGAATATATTTATTGTAAGAACTCTGAATAAATGAAGAACGAGTACAATTGAAAACAGCTGCATTAGCGAAACACTGTAAGCTGAAGCACTGTAAAGCAGGGTTTGCTTGTATACATTTTTTTAATACCAGAAATGAGTTTATAGTTGTATTTTTATACTGTAATGGCAAATTAAAAAATATGGTAGTCTGATCTGTAAATGACACACTATTATTTGAATGAATTATTGCAAATGGAGAATAATTCTGCTCTAATAGTTTGGCTGGAAACATTTTAAATAGCAAATTTAAAAAATATACAGTCCCTCCTAACTTAACGACTGAGCTCTGTTCCTAAGAGTAGGTTGGTAAGCAAACTGGTCATTAAGCAAGGAGCAAACCATTCTGGTAGTGGGTTTGTGTCAACCATCTTTAGATATTTTTTTATGTCACATTTGCACCATTTATAACATTTTAATTATATTTTTAAATGTTTATACAGTATTGTACTGTATACTGTAATAAATAAAATAGAGGAATCAGCTCTAATATATGTTACTACTAAGGTCTCCATATTGGCCAGAGAGCTGGTCGTAACTCCGAGCGGTCAGTAAACAAGTACATCGCTAAGTGAGGAGAGGCTGTATGCAGTCTGTATAGTACTATGACATTTTGCAACATACAATCAAGAAGGGCTAGATGAGAAACCACTAAGATATACTATTTATTTAAAGTGAACAGAAGCTATTACCAAGGAATAACCCACACCATGTTATCACCTCCACTATCTGATCATTACAGAAAACCCTCTATTAATGGATTTTGAATGCACTTCTGAAATACAGGGCAAAATTTGCAGAGTCAATCAATTCAGAAACAAGGAACAAAGTGGGACTGGTTACAGAACTGCCCATTGTTATTGTAATCATGGCAAAACAGTCTCATCCCTATCCACCACAATCACAACAAATACCAGGCACCTGCTTCCCCCGTTAGTCCATAAAATTAAGGGTTTATTCTAAAATGGAATCCACTCTGATTTACATCCATGAACCCAATCACCACTGGGGGCACACAGGTAAATATATGAATAAGTAAATACATGAATAGGTAAATATATGAATAAAAAAAAGCATGCCAATAGTTGCCAGATCAGGATTTTCCTACGGCTACAGATTAAAATCATCATAAATATAACAACTGAGCATTGCCTAGTCTTTGGTACCTTCAAAGTTAAAATGTAGTCAGTTACATAAAATAATCAACTGTCATTAGAGCATGTATTCTGTATACAGCATCATCAACATCGAACTAGCTGCATGGGAAATTAAAAATAAATGTAAAATTTGTTTAAACAGAAATTACCATATATATTTTGAATAAGCTTGACAGAACATTCTGTATGCAGCAGACCTGAAAATAATAAAATTTCTGAGTTGAATATTTAAGCAAGGCACAAACAAGCAAACTGCATAAGTTTTAATGCACAATATATAAAGAGATGGCTAACTAAAAATGTAACAAACAAATACATTACAATACATTCTAAAATGAGTCTTATATACCTTAATGAATTAAAAAAAAAAATGGCCAGCCATGCACAACACTTCTACTCTGTAATTGATTTCTAAGGCTTAAGAAGGCTGCAGCCTTGCCAAAATTATCTTCAGAACATTTACCAAGCAAAGCACAACTGACAACTGCCACAGTCTAAGGTCTAATATTAAAAAATATTTAAATTTGTTAGTTGTTCACCAATAAGGTTGAATGACACTTAAGGTTTGATAGCTTTGCACACTGTAAGGAGGCTCAGGTATTTTGTATTTATATATAATTGTCATGCTTTATAGTGCTTAAAATAAGATCAGATAAATAAATCCTTCCTACCTACTCTAATTCAGGGTGGCATGAAACTGAGTAAAGAAAAACTTATAAATGCATAAATCACACGCTAATCCTGATATAGTGCATTTATTCTCGCACCTTACCACATACAAGTAAATTTGTTTCATTTTATCGACTCTGAAAAAGAAAATTTTAAGTGAAAATTATGAAGCACACAAGAATTGTTTAGGACCAGAAGCTTATGGATGAGCAAATAAAATGCATCATTCATTTAATAAGGATTGTAACAATATGAAATTAGAATGCACGTACTGTGAAGGATAAAAGTACAAATGAATGCAGAGTAGCAAGGTGGAGAATAGAAAGGTTTTGTAAGAAAATGAAAACAGTCACAGCTCAAACATCAGGTTAGAAGAGAAACACTTATACGTATTCATCTTTTAGGAGCGACTTGTGGACTATACAGATCCTTGGGCCCAAAATATATTCTGCATCATTAAAAACACCAGTACATAAGTACATCTAAACACAATTAAAAAATCAGTAAAATAAATGTTAACACTCACAATAACTTCAAAACCTGTGCCTCCTTGAGCAATCTCATTTTGTTTGTAGGACAAAAAACTTTGGGTCATTTCTTGAAAAAGTCTGATAGCAGCATATAACAAAGAATTCCACAGCTTATCAGTTTAGCTGATATATAAAATGTTGAAACGCTCAGTTCCAAAATTTACTCGAGAGAAAGAGAGTACTATACTGTAATTATGAGCAGCAGGTAAAAAAGGTATAATGAAACCTCAAAAGAAGAGAGCAACAACTCCTGCTGTTTCTTGAGATGATGAATCGTGAAAAAAATTGAGAGAAGCTACAGTTACAGAGCTTATTAATAAGATAACATAGACTCTATTCTCTCAAGCATCAACATAGGGCAAAAACTGAGGTTAATTTGGAAATAATATTGAAAATGTGAAAACTGTCTCTTGAGATTTAGGTTATTGACTTAATGTGCATCAAAGCTTTGTGAATGATGATTTAGCTAATTTAAAACTGTGGATTCTCCATGAATACTCAAAGAGTGCTTTAACCCTTAAACTGTCCAAACGTAGATCTACGTCCACGTGAGGGGGGCTCCAAACGTAGATCTACGTTTTTTTTTTACATGCTTTCAAATGGGGAAAATCAAGGTCGGAGTGCTACGCATGTGAACGTAAATCTACGTTTGGACAGTTTAAGGGTTAAAATAATAAAGGCTAGTAAAGCTTGCCAAAAAGTAAAGAATATTCTGCTGTTTTCTTAAGTGATAAATGAAAAAACTGGATTTTGAGTCAAACTAGAATGGAACTTAACATGACTGCTTCTCTCCCACTAAAGGCTGTAACCAATATCAAAGCTTTGAGTAGAAATGAGGGTTCAGTGTCCACAGAAAAGGAAAATTTTGTGAAAGAAGTGCACTGAACTGAGTCCTCAGCCCTTGTGTGTATGTAATGGAAGAAAGTACAGTGGACCCCAACTTAAGATATTAATTCATTCCAGAAGTCTGTTCGGGTGCTGTTACCAAACGAATTTGTTCCCATAAGGAATATTGTAAATTAGATTAGTCTGTTTCAGACCCCCAAAAATACACGTACAAAAGCACTTACAAAAATAAACTTACATAATTGTTCAAGTTGGGAGCTGATCGTAAGGCGGGGATCCACTGTATTGGGAATACTGACGAGTTGTAGATGATAAAGACAAAAGCAGTAATTAGAAACTTTATTTAAGCCAACGTTGCGTCTGAACAAGACTTGAATAAGTCTGCCGTGCAAGCTAAACACTGCTCGTATCTTTATCAACTAAAATGTGTGAGTATGCTGGAAGAAATACAGCTAAGGCCATTAAAAAAGAAAAAGTGTATGGAATAATATGGACTTTAGGAACACTACAGGCATTAATAAAAAAGACAAACAGAAGTTTCATCACTTGGTGAATACAGTAACAACATTCAAGTCTAGCACCAGTAAGCCAGAGGTCACTGCTGAAGTGCCAATAACTGGCAATTCTATTGGGAATTTTGCTTCATTAAATTATATACAATGTATGTTCTTTTCCCATCAAAGCTGCCCTAAACTTTAAATTGTCTATCAGAAAAGTTCCTTTATTATATGGCAAGTGACTTTACATGAGTGAACAAGATACTCCAATGAACAATGACATTGCTCGCCCAAGAAATTATCTTTCTTTCTTAACATACGTTTTAATGGAATATCTTTTGTCATATATTAGGTTATGGTTAGTTGAAAGCTTCAACTTCATCACCCGACTCACTTTTAATAAACTTCAAATCTTGAAGTATACTCATCAGGAGTACAATATGAAAGCCCACTATGCCATTTCAGGTCACTAAATTTACAGCGTTTTACCAGAAAGTGACTTTATACAACCTTGAGCAATGTTGTAAGCAAGCCTTGTTTAACATCACATGTACATTTTCTTAAAACATACCACTTTAACCCTTAAACTGTCCAAACGTAGATCTATGTTCACATGCATAGTGCTCCAAATGTAGATCTACATTTCTTTTTACATGCTTTCAAATGGAGAAAATTAAGGTTGGAGTGCTATGCGTGTGAACATAGATCTATGTTTGGACAGTGTGAGGGTTAAAAGAGGCAACTTGAAAGGAAGATCGTGGTTCAAGGAACAAATTTGATCTAAAATATATGACAAAACGTTATGCCTTCCCAAAGACATAACTGTATTATGCTGTTAATACTAATATGTACTTTATTATAGAATAGTACTGCAGCTGCATGTAATGCTAACCAAGTACACATAAAGGTTTTATGGAGTAATGTATAGTATTTTATTTTTGAGACTAGCCACTGCTTTCATAGCATTTTACTTATGGGCCTCCTACAAACAGAAATATGTTTTTTTTTTTTAGTAGTGCTATTTTTTTATGATTTGAAGCACAACCCCTTAAAACTACCCATAGAATTTTGTTCAAAATGTTCTTAATTTATTTCTCATGCCCAAAACTTTTTTCCTTCTAGATATTCTTTCTTATGAATGTCAATATTAACTTATTAGTGCAATACTTAAAGAGGCAGGTCCTCTGAAACACAAAATGAGCTCCAATCTGAAACAAAATTTATTAAGAAGGCATAATTTTGCATTATTTCCTAATTCTAAAGCAGTGGAACCTCGAGAAAAATAACCATAAATCTGGGAAGTTTGACTTTACAATACAGAGCCTTGGACTAATAAATTATCAAAAGTTAATAATAATAATTCATGTTATGTGCTAAACCCATGTGGGTCATTCAGTGCAAAACATGGTGGAGGCTTGATCCTCCAGTTCCTGAGTGTGAAACAGATGTACCTATTTATACTCATTTAGTTGTCTATTTTCATAAGTTAAAAGGAACATTAAGCAAGGGTAGTACCAAGAAGCTACCTAAGTCATAACCTAGCAAGTTTATTTAGGTATAGGTACACATAAGTACAATTATCATACACAGTAACATATGCATAAATTACGTAGGATAACCCAAAAAAAAAAAAAAGGTCAGACAAAATGACTTATTTCCACTGGGGTAATTAATTCTCAGTATCTTAAATAAAATTTGTTATATCTAGACTACTTGCACTGCACAGTGCCAGCAACTGTATATACCATCATGCAACACACAGTTTAGAACTTAATCTAGTGTAATAGCTGATAAACTTTAGTGAAGTGTAGATGTAAGTTTATTTTGGACCTGGCAACACACACTTTAGAATTAACTTAGGGTAGCTTAATTTATTTTAATGCTTAATAAACTTTGGCGAGGTGTGGATGTAAGAAAGATTATATAAGTAAGTTTATTCTGGTACAGGTACACATAAGAGCATTTATCATACCTAATAACATACATGTAAATTACCTAGAATAACCCATAGAGCCAAAAGTGACTTAATGCACTGAGGTCCTTGATGTGTCCCTGTTACCCGGACAACAGTACCACAATCCAAAATAATTTTCTGCACTGCAGAAATTCCATGGCACTGTATAAGCATCTTTATTCATTTATATACAGTCTTCCACATATATTAATATCTCAATAAAACTGCAAATTTCTACAGGCATGACATGACTCCTGAGGCCACTCTCTAGAAGTGAAAACTAAGATAAATATATTAAAACTTAACATAGATAAGCAGTGATAGGGTCTGTATTAACCTTGCTTATCTCTGGGCCACAGTAATGCATGCAAATTCCAGTTGAAGGAAAAAAATCACGTATCCAAGATTCCGTAGATGCATCGACCTGTCCCGTTGGTGTTTTGTAATAGCTTAATTACACTAATCTATCGTTGATAATTACGTTACTTCCTCTAGTTTACCTTGTACTTTCGTTTTGGAGGACAGTAGATGATCTCATTGGAGTCGATCCTCTGGATGAGTAAGGCATCATCGTCACCATCAAACTCCATAAACCTGTCAGTGGCCAGGTGGCGCTCCATGGCTTGGTCACACCTGCTGCACCACCATCACTAGTGGCCCTGGCCAACAACTTTGAGAGGCACTAGTGTCAACAGGAGAGCCACAACACCCAGCCACTAGTGTCAACAAGAGAGCCACAACAACCGCCCCTACACCACTCATCTTCTTGATGTAAACAAGTGACGGTCGTGGTGGCCATCATCATCACCACAGAGAATGGTGCCTCCAGTGACGGTCGTGGTGGCCATCATCACCACAGAGAATGGTGCCTCCAGTGACGGTCGTGGTGGCCATCATCACCACAGAGAATGGTGCCTCCAGTGACGGTCGTGGTGGCCATCATCATCACCACAGAATGGTGCCTCCAGTGACGGTCGTGGTGGCCATCATCATCACCACAGAGAATGGTGCCTCCAGTGACGGTCGTGGTAGCCATCATCATCACCACAGAGAATGGTGCCTCCAGTGACGGTCGTGGTCGCCATCATCACCACAGAGAATGGTGCCTCCAGTGACGGTCGTGGTGGCCATCATCACCACAGAGAATGGTGCCTCCAGTGACGGTCGTGGTGGCCATCATCATCACCACAGAGAATGGTGCCTCCAGTGACGATAGTGGTGGCCATCATCATCACTGCAGAGAATGGTGCCTCCAGTGACGGTCGTGGTGGCCATCATCACCACAGAGAATGGTGCCTCCAGTGACGGTCGTGGTGGCCATCATCACCACAGAATGGTGCCTCCAGTGACGGTCGTGGTGGCCATCATCACCACAGAGAATGGTGCCTCCAGTGACGGTCGTGGTGGCCATCATCACTACAGAGAATGGTGCCTCCAGTGATGGTCGTGGTGGCCATCATCACCACAGAGAATGGTGCCTCCAGTGACGGTCGTGGTGGCCATCATCACTACAGAGAATGGTGCCTCCAGTGACAGTCGTGGTGGTCATCATCACCACAGAGAATGGTGCCTCCAGTGACGGTCGTGGTGGCCATCATCACCACAGAGAATGGTGCCTCCAGTGACGGTCGTGGTGGCCATCATCACCACAGAGAATGGTGCCTCCAGTGATGGTCGTGGTGGCCATAATCACTACAGAGAATGGTGCATCCAGTGACGGTCGTGGTGGCCATCATCACCACAGAGAATGGTGCCTCCAGTGACGGTCGTGGTGGCCATCATCACCACAGAGAATGGAGCCTCCAGTGATGGTCGTGGTGGCCATCATCACCACAGAGAATGGTGCCTCCAGTGACTGTCGTGGTGGCTATCATCATCACCATAGAGAATGGTGCCTCCAGTGACGGTTCTGGTGGCCATCATCACCACAGAATGGTGCCTCCAGTGACGGTCGTGGTGGCCATCATCATCACCACAGAGAATGGTGCCTCCAGTGACGGTCGTGGTGGCCATCATCACTACAGAGAATGGTGCCTCCAGTGATGGTCGTGGTGGCCATCATCACCACAGAGAATGGTGCCTCCAGTGACGGTCGTGGTGGCCATCATCACTACAGAGAATGGTCCTCCAGTGACGGTCGTGGTGGCCTATCATCACCACAGAGAATGGTGCCTCCAGTGACGGTCGTGTGGCCATCATCACCACGAAGATGGTGCCTCCAGTGACGGTCGTGGTGGCCATCATCACCACAGAGAATGGTGCCTCCAGTGACGGTCATGGTGGCCATCATCACTACAGAGAATGGTGCCTCCAGTGACGGTTGTGGTGGCCATCATCACCACAGAGAATGGTGCCTCCAGTGACTGTCGTGGTGGTCATCATCACCACAGAGAATGGTGCCTTCAGTGACAGTTATGGTGGCCATCATTACCACAGAGAATGGTGCCCCCAGTGACGGTTGGGGTGGCCATCATCACCTGAATGAATGGGGCCTCCAGTGACAGTCATGGTGACCATAAATACCACAGAGAATAGTGCCTCCAGTGACGGTTGTGGTAGCCATCATCACCACAGAGAATGGTGCCTCCAAGTGACGGTCGTGGTGGTCATCATCACCACAGACAATGGCGCCTCCAGTGACGGTCGTGGTGGCCATCATCATTACCACAGATAATGGTGCCTTCAGTGACGGTCGTGGTGGCCATCATCACCACAGAGAATGGTGCCTTAAGTGACGGTCGTGGTGGCCATCATCACCACAGAGAATGGTGCCTCCAGTGACAGTCATGGTGGCCATCATCAGCACAGAGAATGGTGCTTCCAGTGACGGTCGTGGTGGCCATCATCACCACAGAGAATGGTGCTTCCAGTAATGGTCGTGGTGACCATCACCACAGAGAATGGTGCCTTTAGTGATAGTTGTAGTGGCCATCATCACCACAGAGAATGGTGCCTCTAGTGACAGCCGTAGTGGCCATCATCACCACAGAGAATGGTGCCTCCAGTAACGGTCGTGCTGACCATCATCATCACCACAGAGAATGGTGCCTCCAGTCACGGTCGTGGTGGCCGTCATCACCACAGAGAATGTTGCCTCCAGTGACGGTCGTGGTGGCCATCATCACCAGAGAGAATGGTGCTTCCAGTGATGGTCGTAGTGGCCATCATCATTACCACAGTGGATATTGCCTCCAGTGACTGTCGTGGTAGCCATCATCATTACCACAGTGGATATTGCCTCCAGTGACTGTCGTGGTGGCCATCATCATTACCACAGAAAATGAAGCCACTAAACAGCTGGTCTTCTCACCAGCTTCTAGCCACACAATAGAGCAAAAAAGTAATGTGACGGACCTTTGAGTGATAATGTCAGAGGGTCTCGTCTTCAAAGATCACAACAATGTATCTACAGTATGTGTTAAGAAAATGATAGGATGGATAATGAGAACCTTCAAAACAGGGATGCCATGCCCATGATTCTCTTCAAATCGCTTGTTCTCTCTAGGCTGGAATACTGCTGTAAACTGCCCCTTCGAGGCAGGTGAAATCGCTGACCTGGAGAGTGTTCTTTCACGGCACACGTAGTAAGTACAATTAGGCACCTAAATTACTGGAAAATGTTAAAGTCCTTTGATTTGTAATCCCTGGAATGCAGGCGATAGAGATACATGACAATATACACTTGGAAAATCCTAGGGGGATTAGTACTAAACTTGCACATGAAAATCACTCCCTATGAAAGCAAAAGACTCGACAGGAGATGCAACATTCCCCCGCTGAAAAGCAGGGGAGCCACAAGTACACTGAGAGACAACACAGTAACTGTCAAAGGTCCAAGACTGTTCAACTGCCTCCCAGCATACACAAGGGGGAATTTCCAATAGACTCTTGGCTGTCTTCAAGAAAACACTGGACAGACACCTAAAGTGAGTACCTGACCAGCTGGGCTGTGGTTCGTACGTCAGTTTGCGTGTGGCCAGCAGTAACAGCCTGGTTGATCAGACCCTGATCCACCACGAGGCCTGGTGTCAGACCGAGCCGCGGGGGCACTGACCCCCGAAACCCTCTCCAAGTATACTCCAGGCCTCCAGGTATACCCACCTGGCCAACACTGAACTTCACCAGCTTCCAATGCTTCTCTAACACGCTCTTGTCAGTTAGGTTAATGAAGTCTAAAGCTTATCGACTGCACGAGTGTCATTAAGACTTCACGAACTTGAACCTTCCCACCACCAGACAAGAATACTTCAATCCTTAAGAGATCCTGATCATGTAGCATTATGCCTAGAAGGGGAGCAGGCAGTGAATGGATGTCTAGGGCAATTTGGGTAAATTACTGGTTAGACAAGCGCTACCAGTACAAGGAACTTGGGATTCCATCCATTCATTGACAACTGGGAAAACTTATACACAATGGTGGGATAACATATGGCAAACATGATATGTATGCAATGAATGAGGTGAATCTCTCTTATACAGGCATGGTGTCCCGTAGCTCGATCGCTAAACAGTCAGCTCGCACATTAAGGGCCGGGTTTCGAATCTCCTCTGGTACGGCTGGAAAACATTAGGGACGTGTTTCCACAAGACATCTGCTGTCCCTGTCCCTTTTAACCCATCAGTTTAAGATGGGTACCTGGGTGTTAGTCGACTGGTGTGGGTCGCATCCTGGGAGAAAACTGACCTAATTTGCCCAAAATGCTCAGCATAACAAGTGGTTATGTCGTCGTAATGACACGATTGCAAACAAACCATACCCCCGGCCGGGATTGAACCCGCGGTCATAGAGTCTCTATGACCGCGGGTTCAATCCCGGCCGGGGGTATGGTTAAGTGGTTATGTCATTTATGTCAGCTAGGCCTGTATACCATGTACTTGTAGTAAATAAAGATATTGTATATTATTGTCTAATTCAGTCGAAGGAGATACCGCTTGATTGATTATATCAAGGGTAAATACAGTAGAGGGTCCGAGAGAGCAAAAAAGTTGCCATGAAATGTTAGGTAAATGTTCGCAAAATATGATAGCTGTGGAAAATTTTGATTTTTTTCTAAATTCAGCATGTGTAAATTTTAATAATACAATAATTGTGTAATAAAATATGATGCTGATTTGATTCTTTCGAGAAATTTCGAGTGAAGGAGGGTGTAGAACAGCTGCTGAGTGATGCCGGAAGGAAGATGCCATATTGAATTTAATGTGTGAACACTGACCGAATTGTGCACTGTAATCAGGCATTCTCAAAGGTCAATTGGTATATTTCGGCCTCAATCTGTAATTTAGAAACTGCTGACACGTTCCTGCTGAAGAAATGGGACAGGATATTTGCGGGACCTCAAGAATTACATGTGGATGGCTGTTACAAAAAACCCGATTCTAAAAGCTTAGAGATCTACAGTGAATACTAGAAAGAACTGCCCTTCTAGCATCCAGCCTGTTACTGGGTTTTCGTAACAAGTAGTCAGTATCCTTGTCCAATTATCCATTAGAATTCAGTATAATTCAATAGTTCCTTAGGATTACAACTGGTAGGCTACTAACTAGAGAAATTAAAATTTAATAAATTTATTAAGTCTAGAGGTATATTATCAAATTAAATTAAATTAAATTAATCACAGTTCTCAAAATAATATCAATCTCTCTCGAGTACAGTATTATTGTGCTGAAAGCACATATCACATTTATAATTCTCAAGTACCGTCTCGTACATTAACATTTAATAAGATATTACAAATATGTACAAGTTTATGTGTATGTGTGTAAGTGCTCTAAGTAGTTCACTATGTCTCAAGAATCTACTAGACATAAACAAGTGACTGACAAAGTCCTCAGATAAACTAACTTCTTAACCGACTGGCAACCAGAACAGTCTGATTGAACAATAAAAAGAATGTTAAGCCCAATAGCAATATAACAAGCAACTGCGACACAGAATCAGGAACAAGGAGATAATATAACGACACTAAGTAGGGACCATCAGCAGATCCTCCACAAGTCACAAAACTCCCATACTACTGAATCTAAGTTCAGCATAAGAAAATCCCTGACTGTGATAATACACAGATACCAGTACAAATTAGGTCATAAGCTATAGTTCAGGACCTGAGATGCTCAGAGTGTCTATGAGACACACAACCTCAGTACAACGTCGAAAATCACTAAGTCTATACAATGTTCTGTGAACAGAGTTCTATAGAACTAACAAGAATAATGAGACAGACAATCTGTCCAACCACCAAGCGAGTCTAGAGCAGACTAAATACTTCAGGTAAGGTGAGGACACCCCCCCCCTCGATCACGTGATAGCTCCATGGACAGTACTACCCAGCAACAGAGGCCGGCAGAATAACAAGCAAAGAGCGATAATTACAGTAGTTAGACAATCAAGACTTGAACTGAGCACATAATATGTAACATCTTACCTCACAACATAAGCTACGTCAAATAACAATATAAAGCAATACATTTACGATTTAGCTATTATCGCAAATATAAGCAATATAAAATTATATGAAAAGGTAATATACATTATATATATACATAATAATCATTGTAACCCATTCAGGAGTTGCAACAATGGCAGAAGATAATGGATACGACCATCACTCACAGGGAGGTGTGCCATTAGTCCTTTCATTTAGATCTCTAACTGACCAGTGTTGGGTCTAGGGGTCAGGCAGGTGTTGTGGTGTGATCCGTCTACAGTAATTAAATGGTAAATGGTAATACGAATTTCTTTTGTGTACCCAGCAAGCCTAATCATATACAGTCCACATTATTTTATAATTAACTATTGTGCACACCTACCAGACGTGCATACTCGTCAGGTAGGTGTGGATATATACTTTTTTTTTTTTTTGTAAAGTTCCGTGTGGTGGAAGGCCACCACAAGGTGGCCCACATGCTGGTCACTGCCTGACACTTGCTGAGCACGGTGTGTTCAGCTGGCTCGGTGGTGGGCATACGATAGTTTTCATGGCGTTGATGTCTTTGGGTGTCCGTGGGTGTCACCGTAGTGATGGATTCGTCTATTTTGTACGTAGACTGGTTCAGATGTTATCTGGTCCGCCAGGTCTCCTGGTAGATCACTTAGCATTCGTGGCATTGGGAAGTCATCCTGGTGAATGTACATCTTTTGCTGACGTGGTAATACTTGCATCTAGCTATGTAATTCCAGCAGCTCTACAACAGCTGTGCAGCAGCTTCACTGCAGTTGTGCAAGAGCTCTACAACAGTAGCTCTACAGCTGTGGGTCTCTCCTGTTCGCTCATCAGGTCAAAGACCAAAGAACAGCTATAAGAAATTAATCATGCAGAGATAAGAGTGTACTGCATGGTAGTGAGTCTTGTTTTACTAATAGCAAACGGATGTTAGAGCTTCAACAGTTCCTTGCGCTGAATGATCAACACCGCCTTAGCATGTATGTGGAAAATACTGTATATATTTTCCAGAAATACAGTAGTTATATGTAAATAGATGGCCATACTGTACTTAAAAGAATTATATTATGGAAAATGAGAAACTGGACCTGCGCCTGCGCAGACAACACTCGCCATTTTGTTTGAATTGGACACTAACGGTAGTGTATAATAGGAAGAATTTTCGTGCTCTAGAGGTTAAAATTGGGTTGACACCTCTCAAATAGGAGGCAAAATTGTTGGATGTGCATTCCTGCATAACTTGAGATATCAGGCGACTAGACAAGACAGCTCCAGGAACCTCAGATAAGTCTTATGTAGTAACCTGGCCAGTGTTATTTTCATAGATAGACAGTGAGGTTTTCTGAGTATGATACACATTAATCTCCAGTCAAATTGGTGAGTGTTATGATTAAGACATATTCTCCTTCTGCTATATAAATGTATATATATAATTCTTTATTAATTTAATATACAGTCCACAAATTTATATATTTACCAGCATTCCTGGTGATGTATATTTCATTTATAATTAATAGGTCCAGAGCAACTTGTGGTTATGACAGTGGTAGGTATCGATGGGGGACATTTTTGTGACCTAGGTGTCCCAAATTCCTACCTGTCTATGTAACTCTGATAAATAATAATTATCTTTGTTATTTACTGGTATGTACATTATGAGTTACATACAGATAAATGCAATTTTCCACAATGTATTTACAAAAAAAAATCGTATAATTTTATTATGCACTACATATACCTATCATGTGACAAAGTGTATATACACCGAAGGGTGAAGACAAGGCGCGTTGTTGAACAAGCTGTTATTGGGACAATGCTTCGCTGTGTAGAGCTTTATCAAGTCAGGGAACTTTAACAGAGCGAAAAACTGTCCCAATAAAATATTGATCTGTATTGTATCTTTGTTTTTTACTATTGTCGGCAGTATGCTATTGGAATACATAGAGAAGTGTGCATCTCTCTGAGGGACTGACCAGCTCGAAACTACGTCTTCAAGGACTAATTACATTGTCTTTATATCTCTACTGCTTCTGTTTCGGAATAAAGTTACCTAACTGTTGCACGTGTCTTGCCAGTTGAAACGAACGAGGCGTCATCACAGCAGCTGCACTGTGCTGCACAGGAGCAGGTGCATAGCACAGCAACAAATGCTAGACCTAGTGGCACCAGTCTAAGTTTACACCACCCTCATTCTGGATGGGGCCATGTCCTTGAACCCATTACACATCTCTTGTAATCTTTTGTCTACCGCTCACAGGGTGGATACGGATGCGTAGTAAAGCTATCCGACACTCTTCCTCCTGAAGCAACACCTGCTTAGTGGGTGGAGGATGAGGATATCCTCTAGTGTACCAGAGTTCATTAGATAATTACAGAGCTCAGAGCACCATGTCTTTTTCTTGCAATCAGACTATTTCTCAACTCTTTCTAACCTATATATGTCAAACAACAACGCTGTAGTGTATAGTGGAAAAAATAAACATGTTATTAGAAGACGGGGGAACTTAATCCACACTTCCTTGCTCCTACCATCAAGTGCTTCATTGTTTCCACATCAGAGATGCTGTTACAACCATCTGCCGATCCCTTCTTCCTTCCTTCTACCTCCTCTTTCCATACTCTCTCCCTTGCTTCTCCTTCTGCATCCTCTTTATACCCTTTTTTTCCTACCTATCCCTTCCATTATCTCTCCCTTGCTCCTCCTCCTCTTCTTACCTCCTCCTTCCCTCGTCTCTTCTTCCGCGTCCTACCTCCTGCCACTCTCCAGCACCTCGTCTGTTCTGCCAGTGATAAGTTATCTTAAATTTAATATAAGGGCAATGTGAGTTGAGGAAGGAGAGAGCTATTGCCAGGGGCAAGAGAGTCGGGATGAGGAGAAGAAAGTCGGCGGGTGTAAGGGGCAAGGGATTGTGGTGAGGGGGCAAGAGAAGTTGGAGACGGGCAGGAGAGGTGGTGAGGGGAAAGGGAGGATGATGAGGTGGAATGAGAGGGTTGTGAAAGGGCAAGGAAGATCGTGAAGGCCAAGGGAAGTGAGGAGCCATTTAGAATTATGAGGGTAAAGGAAAGTAGGGAAGGGCAAGGGAGGAAGGGGCAAGGGTAGTAGAGAAACCAGAGTTAGTGAGGGGCAAGGGAATACAGAGAAGGGCAAGAAAGTGAAGTTCAAGAGAGGTAGTGAGAAACATGGAGGGTTTGTGAGGGGGCAGAGTATAGAGGTGAGGGGCAAGGGACGGAGGTGAGGGACAAGGGAGGATAGTGTGGGGGCAAAAGAGGGCGATGAGGAACAAGGGAGTGCTGTGAGGGACATGGGAAGATGTGAGGGGCAAGGAAGGATTATGAGAAGAAAGGAAGATAGTCAGGGGTAAGGGAGAAAGTGAGAGGCAAGATATGGATATGAGGGCAAGGAAGGTAGTAGAGAAACAAGTGAGGTAGTGAGGGGCAAGGGAGTGTTGTGAGGGGGAAAGAGAGAGAGAGAAAGAGGCAAGGGCCAAATAGAGCAGTTGGTCATCAAGACTTTTCATCACTGTTGGCAAACCTGTTGGAACTTTATGTGCTAAGTAACAAAAAATAGAAGTGTAGGTGCTGAGTAACAGAAAATGGGAGTGTAATGCTTAGTAACAGAAAATGGCATTATAGTTCTGAATAACAGAAAATGGGAGTAATGCCGAATAACAGAAAATGTTAGTGCAGGTGTTGGGTAACATAAAATAAGAATGTATCAAAAAATATTGGACTGTGAGGCAACACTAAATTTTGCCGGAGAGTTAGGTTAGGTTAGATAAGGTTTGTCAGGTTTGTCATATACCTAAGACGCGGGTCTTAGTCATGTGATGACCCGCCGTTGGAGCTTTTGGTCATCTAACCGAGGCCTTCCGCTGGCTTACCGGTTCACCCTTTTAAAAATTATGAACATAGTTATAACCATAGAGAGGGGATTACTCAAACTCTCTTTAACCTTTACCTGGAGTTTACCTGGAGAGAGTTCTGGGGGTCAACGCCCCCGCGGCCAGGTATGTGACCAGGCCTCATGGTGGATCAGGGCCTGATCAACCAGGCTGTTACTGCTGGCTGCACGCAAGCCAACGTACGAACCACAGCCCGGCTGGTCAGGTACCGACTTTAGGTGCTTGTTCAGTGCCTGCTTGAAGACAACCAGGGGTCTATTGGTAATCCCCATTATGTATGCTGGAGACAGTTGAACAGTCTTGGGCCCCTGACATTTATTGTGTTATCTCTTAACGTGCTAGTGGCACCCCTGCTTTGAGTACAAATTTTGCATAAGGATTTGAGTTTTTGTCAGTGTTCCACTTCTCATCTTCAGCCTTTTCCTCTCAACCCAGCATCCCTCCTTTCAATTATTTATATCTTTTCTCTATTATCACTGGATGAAACAAACAGCATATTGAAATCTGTAATTCCGCGAAGCTGTAAGTTGGTTGTCATTTTTACTCTTCCGTGGTTGCTGTAGCACCGGTAATCTCTCTTCCAGTATTAATTGTTGCTTCTCCAAAACTATTCGTTGCTGCTCCAGAACTATTCGCTTCGGTGATAGTCGTTACTTCTGCAGCACTAGCCGTTGCTGCTCCTGCACTAGTCGTTGCTGCTCCTGCACTAGTCATTGCTGCTCCTGCACTAGTCATTGCTGCTCCAGCACTAGTTATTGCTATTCTGTTACTAGTAGTCACTGCTGTAGCACTGGTGGCTGACTAAGAATATAACTACTGCAAGTGGCCAGGATCCTGATGTAAGAGGACAAGTAAATCTGGTATTCAGCTTTGGAATCCTGGGTTTAGTAACACATTCATGTATTCCGGCCTCGGGTTTGACATTTCCGGGAGAACTTTTTTGCTGGACAATGGATTTCTTGAGTCGGTTTTCGTTTGAGTCAGGTAAGAGATCCTCTTGAAACAACAGACACAGTTTGAGTGGTGTACCATTAAATGTCAGTTTCTGGGAAACTGCGTCTCTGTCAGTTTCTATCTCCAGGCGTGTCAAGTCTTGGACCAAAATTCCTTAGAATATATTCAAGGATCCTGTGCATGCCCCGCCTCATCTTCTTCTTTCTTCTCTTGGGGTTCGTGGAAAAATTCAATTAAACTTGTCCGCCTCGTTCCTTTAAACATATTCCAGCTTCTGTTGGAGGAATGGTACATCCAAGCTGACTTTTTTTTGGGTTATCCTAGGTTCTCTACACATATGCTGCTATGTATGATAATCTATGTAACTGTATGTGTGTATACCTGAATAAACGTACTTACCTATAGGTTTCATATAATTGATCCTATACTGATACCCATGTTTAACTATATTACCACATCATTATACTGGAAACTGCCTTAGCTACATTACATATCCACTTCTCAACCTGCAGCATCAGTATCACTCTAAATTCTTTACCAGTTGTTCACCTACCCCTTTTCAATTCTCTAGGAGTGAACCATACTCACCGCTGGTTCATTCCCCACTCGTACCGTGGTTTGTTTGCAATCGTGTCATTACATTTCTTGAGTCAGCAAAGAGGTGCCATTGCAGGGTACCACTGCTGTGTAGTGCATAGTTTAGACTACACAGCAGCGTTGTAGACTCTTTACTACTGCTGTACAGTGTATAGTTCAGACTACACAACCGTGTTGTAGACTCTTAAACACTGCTATACCCCATGTGTATTTTCTATACCGGGGGTTGAGAACTATCGGCGTCCATACCTCTCACGGTTTTAGTTATCCTCAGTGGAGCCGTTTTTGCTGATGTAATTTTTTTTTAATATACCTATCAACTTTTCCTTTACGCTGGACTCTGCTGACATACTCATTGTGCTGAAAGAAGTCCAGTAACGTGTTTCACGAGCCTAGAGGAGCATTCTGCTTGGCAATCCGGTGTATTGATGGGGGAGGGGGGGGGGGGGTGGTGGAGCGCTAAGCACGTATGAAATAGCAAGTGATCAGGATTAGTTGGAAGTGGATAGGTGTTCAAATTCCCTTCAAGAGATCTTCACCTGCGTCAAGGCATCCAATCCCCCTGAACGGAGTTAAATGTATTGCAACACGAGGGTTTCTGAAGGAAAACAAGGAGTTTTAGCAATCTCTGATATAGAGATAGACAGTATAATAACCTCTGTGATATGTTATATCTTATTAATGAATATAAGATACCAGATGTATTAAACAAACTTCCTAAATTTGCTTTCAACAGATAAGTCAACTGCAGATATAAATGCAGATGTACCCTTTTGGGGGCCTACTTTCTAGGCCTTTTGCGTATCCATATGTTCTTGCACTGCCGTCCACAGGATGGATACGGAGTGCACAATAAACTAGCCGCTTCCCCGGCAAAATCAGTTGATCAATAATGCAATGAAAGGAGCATACAGTTTGTACTCTTAGTATATAAGCCGCAGGCTGAAGGGCACTCTTTGATGTCACCTTTTGACTTGTAATTAAGTATTACAGTGATTTTCCTGTTATTCTTCCCGCTCCTCGAGCTTTTATGCCGGTCTCTTGTGAGGTACTGTGTCAAAAGTCGCCCTAGAGTCCAAGAAAATGCAATCTACCCATCCCTCTTCCGTCTACTTCTGTTAACTTGTCGTGGAACTCCAGTAGGTTTGTGACACAGGATTTCCTATTCCTGCAACCATGCTAGTTGTCATGTATGAGCCCATTCCTTTCTAGGGGCTCCATCACTTTTCTTCTGATAATCTTTACATACTATACATGTCAGTGACACTAGTCTGTGGTTTAATGTTTCCTGTCTGTCTCTTTTCTTAAAAACTGGGAATACATTTGCTGTCTTCCACACCTCGGCAGTTGCCTTATTTCGAAAGATTTATTGAAAATTTTTGTTAGCACACAATTTTTGTTAGCACACACACTCAGGACCCATGAAGATATATTACCTACTGCCACGACCTTCGAGGTATCTAACTAATATAGCCGTTTCTTCACCTCCTCTCTGGTTGTGTGTAGTATGTTCAGCACTTGCTGTTGTATTCTTCCGTTTCTGTGTCCTATCAGTTTTTCTGTCCCCTCTGAGAATACCTCCCTAAATCTCGTGTTGAGCTCTTCACATACTTCCTGGTCGCTCCTTATAAGCTCCCCTCCTTCCTTCCTCAGCTGATTACCTGGTCCTTGACTGTTTTCCTCATAATGTTTACCTGGAGTTTGCCTGAAGAGAGTTCCGGGGGTCAACGTCCCCGCGGCCCGGTCTGTGATCAGGCCTCCTGGTGGATCAGAGCCTGATCAACCAGGCTGTTACTGCTGGCTGCACGCAATCCAACGTACGAGCCACAGCCCGGCTGGTCAGGTACCGACTTTAGGTGCTTGTCCAGTGCCTGCTTGAAGACAGCCAGGGGTCTATTGGTAATCCCCCTTATGTATGATGTAAACTTTGGATCAGATTGCTTTCGATGCTATGTCATTCTCGAAATGCCGCTGAACCTCTCTCCTTATCCATGCATATTCGTTTCTGGCTCTTTGGCTCAGCTTTTCGTGAGTCCATGCTCTAGCACACTTGGCTCTGGTCTCTCTCCACCTCTGGATAAACCATGGGCTCACTCTGGTTTTCCCATTGTTTCTATTGCCCCAGTGTGTAGTATGTGTGTATACTTGTAAAATATCAAAATTTATTGGTTAGTCACTAATCTGGAATTGACAAGAGAAGCTATCAGAAAGTTGTTGACAGGACATAGTCGTGTCCTGAAGAGTAGCGACGACTAGTGCTGGAAACGTCAAAGGAACTTTTAGTTAAATCTTATCCGAAGCTCACGGCTTTAGACAAGGGTTGTGCTCAAGGGATAAGGAAGGTTGAATAATCCAACCTATCTCCTCGCCTCTTCTTCTCTTTCCTGATAAACAGCAAGTAGGTCACAGAGTCCAAGAACCAGGGTAGGGGGCGAGGGAAGGGCTGGAGCGGGAGATATTGTGAATGGGGAGGGGAGTGGGGATCGGCAGAGGGACAGGAAGTGGGGAGATAGATGGGAGAGGAGAGGGAAGGGGGAATGGTATCCATGCTCTCCTTCAGGATCTTCCACTGTGATGTTTGTTTTAGACTCTCTTGACCCTGTTGCTGCGACGCGAACCTCCTTAAAAGAATCAAGTGCCAGTGTTTATTGTTCTGTATTTCATATTATCACATGATTATTGAATTCAGTTTATTAAATTTCCTTTGGAGCGAAAGGCCCAAATGGAAATAAGTCACTTTGTCTGACTTTTCTGGGTTATCCTAGGTTCTCTACACATGTATGATGATAATCTATGTAACTGTATTGTGTATACCTGAATAAACTTACTTATTTACTTGTGAATCGTACCTAAAACATACCAGAGTACTGTGCCGAATGTATAAGGTCAGTATCATGACGAGAGCTTCTTATGATTTACAGAACTTGTGTCCTCCGCCAGGATGAGCTTTCGTGAAGAGTTTGCATTCACGTCCCAGTGGAAATAAGGCATTTTGGCTGACTTTCTTGGGTTATCCTAGGTAATCTACACATATGCTGCTATGTACGATAATTTATGTAACTATTTATGCGTACCTATGGTTGAATAAATTTACTTACTTACACGTGACCCCATTGGAAATAAGTCACTTCGTCTGACTTTTTGGGGGGGATTATCCCAGGTAATTTATACATATGTTACTTGTGCATAATAATTTGTGTAGCTGTATTTATGTGTTCCTATACCTAAATAAACTTCTTGTGCTTAACATTATATTATTACATACAAACCACATTTTGTATACTACACAAAGAAATAAAACTTTGTTTTGTTTGTTTTGTTCTTGCTAGCAGATGTGTCTGCCATTTTGTCAGTCTTGCTAGCAGATGTGTCTGCCATTTTGTCAGTCTTGCTAGCAGATGTGTCTGCCATTTTGTCAGTCAAATAATCCATTTTCATTCAGTAGCGACTGTTATCAAAAGCTATAAAGTGAGGGGCAAACATGTCACGAAGTCGCATTATGGTCACTAATCACACAGGGCATCTGACCGAACAAGAATTTGTTAGATATAAGCAGGCGGCGTCAATTTTAGATCTACATGTGATAATACATATGTACAAGGTATACAGACATAGCTGACATCAGTGACACTGCAATATAGAAAGCTCCTAGTTATGCAGAGCATTTCGGGCAAATTAGGTCAGTTTTATCCCCAGGATGCGACCCACGCCAGTCGCCTAACACCAGGTATCTATTTTACTGCTAGGTGAACATGAACAGCAGGTATCTTAAGGAAAATTTCCTAATGATCCACCCATACCGAGGATCGAACCACGGACATCAGTGTGTGAGTTGATTGTGCTAGCGATAGAGCTACGGGTACGCAATGCCTCAGTTGTTGTGTACGACCCTGGCAGAGAAGATTCCAAGTTCAGAGTTGAATGACAATATCTTCAACATTCACAGGAGAGGCTACGAAGTGCCAACAAGAGCGCGGACGGCATTCAGTGTTGAAGAGCTTTGTAACTTGTGAGCTCATTACCTTTGTACCTAGTTCAGCTATCAAAACTTTGGGGGCCCAGTCCCTGGACCCATTACGTACCTCTGTAATCTGTAAATACCTTTGTAACTTGTCATGATTGTGACCAGACTTACCTGGAGTTCATTACCTTTGTAAATTGTGAGTTCATTACCTTTGTAAATTGTGAGTTCATTACCTTTGTAAATTGTGAGTTCATTACCTCTGTAACTTGCTCAGCTATCAAAACTTTGGAGTCCAGTCCCTGGACCAATTATGTACCTCTGTAATCTTTTGACTACCGCCCACAGGATGGGTATGGGGTGCATAATAAACATATTAAACTAACTAAGAGCTGGCTGGGTGAACAGTGCCATGGTACACTACGTACAGGAGCTGGCTGGGTGAACGATGCCATAGTACGTCACATACAGGAATGAATGATGCCATGATACATCACACCATAGAGATGAACGGCATTACAACTGAAGTATCATTTACATATAAGCTTTTATTAATGCTTATCATTCTCAAAAAAATTCTCATTGTTTATAAGTCTATGCGAATGTATTTACATTATGAAATAAGTGAACTAGTGTTTTAATATGGTGTTCTGGAGTCTGGTAACGTAGTTGGATAGACTGGAAGATGAAGACAAACGGCTAAAGACTAGCAACGTTTATTGAGTACACAAGCATATTAAAAGCCTGTCCAGGGGTTAGGTGTCGACGGGAGGTTAGGCAGGTGCAGCTTGAGAGAGATGAAAGGCAGCGTAGGTCTACCTCCATGCCTGACATCTGGTGGGAACTTTAGAAGCTAGGCCTAGGCCAGTAACTCTCTCTGGCGGGGAGTATATGAAAAAATTGGATAGACCTACTGTCTACATTATGCTCGGCCACGCACCTCAGGTCATCTCGACCTGACAACACAAGTGTGCAAGAAACGAAAAATTAAATTCACCCGCGGAACTGGCTTTGGCTTACCCCTATATAAATATAAACAATTCTAGCAGGCCTCGAAGAACTTTCCCACATGCTGTGTGGAAGAGAAAATAGTGTACTATTCTGCACAGTAGAGGATGGGTCCATGGGACGTCTTGACAGCACTGGAGCATAAATCTTATGCACAAGTGGTTCACAGGGCAGCACGTCACAGGGCTGCACGTTATAGGACTGCACGTCACAGGGCTGCACGTCACAGGGCTGTACGTCACAGGGCTGTACGTCACAGGGCTGCACATCACAGGGCTGCACGTCAAGGGGCACTGAACCATCCCGTAGACGATAGTACCAGAAAATGTTGTATTCGGTGCGGTAATTATCACCTGAATAAACACCTCAGAACAATGCTTCGAATATTGAACTTTATGTGATAAAGGCCCCTGAGGGTTCAATGACCCAATGGAAGATGTATACGAGACTGGGTGACCAGAGAACCGTTAAGTTCCTTTAAGACGGTCATGTCAGTGTCACACTCATTGAAAAAAACTGCTGCATTGCAGACAAAAGAAGCTACGGGGAGGACAGCCGTTCCTACAGTGATTTTAAAAATGCAAATCTCCATCACGACTAAAAGGGAAAAAAATAGCAGGTGAGGGGTGTGAACGACTACCACTGAAGGTAGAAGATGAGGGGTGTGAACGACTACCACTGAAGGTAGAAGGTGAGGGGTGTGAACGACTACCACTGAAGGAAGAAGGTGAGGGGTGTGAACGACTACCACTGAAGGTAGAAGGTGAGGGGTGTGAACGACTACCATGAAGGTAGAAGGTGAGGGGTGTGAACGACTACCACTGAAGGTAGAAGGTGAGGGGTGTGAACGACTACCACTGAAGGTAGAAGGTGAGGGGTGTGAACGACTACCACTGAAGGTAGAAGGTGAGGAGTGTGAACGACTACCACTGAAGGTAGAAGCTGAGGGGTGTGAACGACTACCACTGAAGGTAGCAGGTGAGGGGTGTGAACGACTACCACTGAAGGTAGAAGGTGAGGGGTGTGAACGACTACCACTGAAGGTAGCAGGTGAGGGGTGTGAACGACTACCACTGAAGGTAGCAGGTGAGGGGTGTAAACGACTACCACTGAAGGTAGTAGGTGAGGGGTGTGAACGACTACCACTGAAGGTAGAAGGTGAGGGGTGTGAACGACTACCACTGAAGGTAGCAGGTGAGGGGTGTGAACGAACTACCACTGAAGGTAGCAGGTGAGGGGTGTGAACGACTACCACTGAAGGTAGCAGGTGAGGGGTGTGAACGACTACCACTGAAGGTAGCAGGTGAGGGGTGTGAACGATTACCACTGAAGGTAGCAGGTGAGGGGTGTGAACGACTACCACTGAAGGTAGCAGGTGAGGGGTGTGAACGACTACCACTGAAGGTAGCAGGTGAGGGGTGTGAACGACTATCACTGAAGGTAGCAGGCGAGGGGTGTGAACGACTACCACTGAAGGTAGCAGGAGAGGGGTGTGAACGACTACCACTGAAGGTAGCAGGTGAGGGGTGTGAACGATTACCACTGAAGGTAGCAGGTGAGGGGTGTGAACGACTACTACTGAAGGTAGCAGGTGAGGGGTGTGAACGACTACAACTGAAGGTAGCAGGTGAGGGGTGTGAATGATTACCACTGAAGGTAGAAGGTGAGAGATGTGAACAACTACCACTGAAGGTAGCAGGTGAGGGGTGTGAACGACTACCACTGAAGATAGAAGGTGAGGAGTGTGAACGACTACCATCGAAGGTAGCAGGTGAGGGGTGTGAACGACTACCACTGAAGATAGAAGGTGAGGGGTGTGAACGACTACCACTGAAGGTAGCAGGTGAGGGGTATGAACGACTACCACTGAAGATAGAAGGTGAGGGGTGTGAACGACTACCACTGAAGGTAGCAGGTGAGGGGTGTGAACGACTACCATTGAAGGTAGAAGGTGAGGGGTGTGGACGACTACCACCGAAGGTAGAAGGTGAGGGGTGTGAACGACTACCACTGAAGGTAGAAGGTGAGGGGTGTGAACGACTACCACTGAAGATAGAAGGTGAGGGGTGTGAACGACTACCACTGAAGGTAGCAGGTGAGGGGTGTGAACGACTACCACTGAAGGTAGCAGGTGAGGGGTGTGAACGACTACCACTGAAGGTAGAAGGTGAGGGGTGTGAACGACTACCACTGAAGGTAGCAGGTGTGGGGTGTGAACGACTACCACTGAAGATAGAAGGTGAGGGGTGTGAACGACTACCACTGAAGATAGAAGGTGAGGGGTGTGAACGACTACCACTGAAGGTAGCAGGTGAGGGGTGTGAACGACTACCACTGAAGGTAGAAGGTGAGGGGTGTGAACGACTACCACTGAAGGTAGAAGGTGAGGGGTGTGAACGACTACCACTGAAGGTAGAAGGTGAGGGGTGTGAACGACTACCACTGAAGGTAGAAGGTGAGGGGTGTGAACGACTACCACTGAAGGTAGCAGGTGAGGGGTGTGAACGACTACCAGTGAAGATAGAAGGTGAGGGGTGTGAACGACTACCACTGAAGGTAGCAGGTGAGTGGTGTGAACGACTACCACTGAAGGTAGAAGGTGAGGGGTGGGTGAACGACTACCACTGAAGGTAGAGGTGAGGGTTGTGAACGACTACCACTGAAGGTAGAAGGTGAGGGGTGTGAACGACTACCACTGAAGGTAGCAGGTGAGGGGTGTGAACGACTACCACTGAAGGTAGCAGGTGAGGGGTGTGAACGACTACCACTGAAGGTAGCAGGTGAGGGGTGTGAACGACTACCACTGAAGGTAGCAGGTGAGGGGTGTGAACGACTACCACTGAAGGTAGCAGGTGAGGGGTGTGAACGACTACCACTGAAGGTAGCAGGAGAGGGGTGTGAACGACTACCACTGAAGGTAGCACGTGAGGGGTGTGAACGACTACCACTGAAGGTAGCAGGTGAGGGGTTGTGAACGACTACCACTGAAGGTAGCAGGTGGGGGGTAACGACTACCACTGAAGGTAGCAGGTGAGGGTGTGAACGACTACCACTGAAGGTAGCAGGTGAGGGGTGTGAACGACTACCACTGAAGGTAGCAGGTGAGGGGTGTGAACGACTACCACTGAAGGTAGCAGGTGAGGGGTGTGAACGACTACCACTGAAGGTAGCAGGTGAGGGGTGTGAACGACTACACTGAAGGTAGCAGGTGAGGGGTGTGAACGACTACCACTGAAGGTAGCAGGTGAGGGGTGTGAACGACTACCACTGAAGGTAGCAGGTGAGGGTTGTGAACGACTACCACTGAAAGTAGCAGGTGAGGGGTGTGAACGACTACCACTGAAGGTAGAGGTGAGGGGTGTGAACGACTACCACTGAAGGTAGCAGGTGAGGGGTGTGAACGACTACCACTGAAGGTAGCAGGTGAGGGGTGTGAACGACTACCACTGAAGGTAGCAGGTGAGGGGTGTGAACGACTACCACTGAAGGTAGCAGGTGAGGGGTGTGAACGACTACCACTGAAGGTAGCAGGTGAGGGGTGTGAACGACTACCACTGAAGGTAGCAGGTGAGGAGTGTGAACGACTACCACTGAAGGTAGCAGGTGAGGGGTGTGAACGACTACCACTGAAGGTAGCAGGTGAGGGGTGTGAACGACTACCATTTAAGTTGCTGACTCACATAACATACTGACAACAATGGTGATACAATATTATAAATAATTCAGCTTGGATTATGCGAGCCAAGAGCGACGCGGCCATGGGTGGTGATGGGTGGGCCACCAGCATGGGTGGGCCACCAGCATGGGTGGTGATGGGTGGGCCACCAGCATGGGTGGTGATGGGTGGGCCACCAGCATGGGTGGTGATGGGTGGGCCACCAGCATGGGTGGTGATGGGTGGGCCACCAGCATGGGTGGTGATGGGTGGGCCACCAGCATGGGTGGTGATGGGTGGGCACCAGCATGGGTGGTGATGGGTGGGCCACCAGCATGGGTGGTGATGGGTGGGCCACCAGCATGGGTGGTGATGGGGGGCCACCAGCATGGGTGGTGATGGGTGGGCCACCAGCATGGGGTGGTGATGGGTGGGCCACCAGCATGGGTGGTGATGGGTGGGCCACCAGCATGGGTGGTGATGGGTGGGCCACCAGCATGGGTGGTGATGGGTGGGCCACCAGCATGGGTGGTGATGGGTGGGCCACCAGCATGGGTGGGTGATGGGTGGGCCACCAGCATGGGTGGTGATGGGTGGGCCACCAGCATGGGTGGTGATGGGTGGGCCACAAGCATGAGTGGTGATGGGTGGGCCATAAGCATGGGTGGTGATGGGTGGTCCATAAGCATGGGTGGTGATGGGTGTGCAGTAAGCATGGGTGGTGATGGATGTGCAGTGAGCATGGGTGGTGATGGGTGTGCAGTAAGCATGGGTGGTGATGGGTGTGCAGTAAGCATGGGTGGTGATGGGTATTCAGTAAGCATGGGTGGTGATGGATGTGCAGTAAGCATGGGTGGTGATGGGTGTGCAGTAAGCATGGGTGGTGTATGGGTGTGCAGTAAGATGGGTGGTGATGGGTGTGCAGTAACCATGGGTAGTGATGGGTGTGCAGTAAGCATGGGTGGTGAGGGGATGTGCAGTAAGCATGGGTGGTGATGGGTGTGCATAAGCATTGGGTGGTGATGGGTGTGCATAAGCATGGGTGGTGATGGGTGTGCAGTAAATGGGTGGTTGATGGATGTGCAGTAAGCATGGGTGGTGATGGGTGTGCAGTAAGCATGGGTGGTGATGGGTGTGCAGTAAGATGGTGGTGATGGATGTGCAGTAAGCATGGGTGGTGATGGGTGTGCAGTAAGATGGGTGGTGATGGATGTTGCAGTAAGCATGGGTGTGATGGCGTTTGCAGTAAGCATGGGTGGTGATGGGTGTGCAGTAAGTCATGGGTGGTGATGGATGTGCAGTAAGCATGGGTGGTGATGGGTGTGCAGTAAGCATGGGTAGTGATGGATTTGCAGTAAGCATGGGTGTGATGGTGTGCAGTAAGCATGGGTGGTGATGGTGTGCAGTAAGCATGGGTGGTGATGGATGTGCAGTAAGTATGGGTGGTGATGGATGTGCAGTAAGCATGGGTGGTGATGGGTGTGCTAGTAAGCATGGGTGGTGATGGGTGTGCAGTAAGCATGGGTGGTGATGGATGTGCAGTAAGCATGGGTGGTGATGGGTGTGCAGTAAGCATGGGTGGTGATGGATGTGCAGTAAGCATGGGTGGTGATGGGTGTGAGTAAGCATGTGGTGGTGATGGGTGTGCAGTAAGCATGGGTGGTGATGGGTGTGCAGTAAGCATGGGTGGTGATGGGTGTGCAGTAAGCATGGAGTGGTGATGGTGTGTGCAGTAAGCATGGGTGGTGATGGTGTGCAGAGCAGGTGGTGATGGTGTGCAGTAAGCATGGGTGGTGATGGGTGTGCAGTAAGCATGGGTGGTGATGGGTGTGCAGTAAGCATGGGTGGTGATGGGTGTGCAGTAAGCATGGGTGGGTGATGGGTGTGTGCAGTAAGCATGGGTGTGATGGATTTGCAGTAAGCATGGGTGGTGATGGGTGTGCAGTAAGCATGGGTGGTGATGGGTGTGCAGTAAGCATGGGGTGGTGATGGGTGTGCAGTAAGCATGGGTGGTGATGGGTTGTGCAGTAAGCATGGGTGGTGATGGGTGTGCAGTAAGCATGGGTGGTGATGGGTGTGCAGTAAGCATGGGTGGTGATGGGTGTGCAGTAAGCATGGGTGGTGATGGGTGTGCAGTAAGATGGGTGGTGATAGGGTGTGCAGTAAGCATGGGTGGTGATGGGTGTGCAGTAAGCATGGGTGGTGATGGGTGTGCAGTAAGCATGGGTGGTGATGGGTGTGCAGTAAGCATGGGTGGTGATGGTGTGCAGTAAGCATGGGTGGTGATGGGTGTGCAGTAAGCATGGGTGGTGATGGGTGTGCAGTAAGCATGGGTGGTGATGGGTGTGCAGTAAGCATGGGTGGTGATGGGTGTGCAGTAAGCATGGGTGGTGATGGGTGTGCAGTAAGCATGGGTGGTGATGGGTGTGCATAAGCATGGGTGGTGATGGGTGTGCAGTAAGCATGGGTGGTGATGGGTGTGCAGTAAGCATGGGTGGTGATGGGTGTGCAGTAAGCATGGGTGGTGATGGGTGTGCAGTAAGCATGAGGTGGTGATGGGTGTGCAGTAAGCATGGGTGGTGATGGGTGTGCAGTAAGCATGGGTGTGATGGGTTGTGCAGTAAGCATGGGTGGTGATGGGTGTGCAGTAAGCATGGGTGGTGATGGGTGTGCAGTAAGCATGGGTGGTGATGGGTGTGCAGTAAGCATGGGTGGTGATGGGTGTGCAGTAAGCATGGGTGGTGATGGGTGTGCAGTAAGCATGGGTGGTGATGGGTGTGCAGTAAGCATGGGTGGTGATGGGTGTGCAGTAAGCATGGGTGGTGATGGGTGTGCAGTAAGCATGGGTGGTGATGGGTGTGCAGTAAGCATGGGTGGTGATGGGTGTGCAGTAAGCATGGGTGGTGATGGGTGTGCAGTAAGCATGGGTGGTGATGGGTGTGCAGTAACCATGGGTGGTGATGGAGTGTGCAGTAAGCATGGGTGGTGATGGGTGTGCAGTAAGCATGGGTGGTGATGGGTGTGCAGTAAGCATGGGTGGTGATGGGTGTGCAGTAAGCATGGGTGGTGATGGGTGTGCAGTAAGCATGGGTGGTGATGGGTGTGCAATAAGCATGAGTGCTGATGGGTGTGCAGTAAGCATGGGTGGTGATGGGTGTGCAGTAAGCATGGGTGGTGATGGGTGTGCAGTAAGCATGGGTGGTGATGGGTGTGCAAGTAAGCATGGGTGGTGATGGGTGTGCAGTAAGCATGGGTGGTGATGGGTGTGCAGTAAGTATGGGTGGTGATGGATGTGCAGTAAGCATGGGTGGTGATGGGTGTGCAGTAAGCATGGGTGGTGATGGGTGTGCAGTAAGTATGGGTGGTGATGGGTGTGCAGTAAGCATGGGTGGTGATGGGTGTGCAGTAAGCATGGGTGGTGATGGGTGTGCAGTAAGCATGGGTGGTGATGGGTGTGCAGTAAGCATGGGTGGTGGTGTGGTGGTGCAGTAACCATGGGTGGTGATGGGTGTGCAGTAAGCATGGGTGGTGATGGGTGTGCAGTAACCATGGGTGGTGATGGGTGTGCAGTAAGCATGGGTGGTGATGGGTGTGCAGTAACCATGGGTGGTGATGGGTGTGTGCAGTAAGCATTTGTGGTGATGGGTGTGCAGTAACCATGGGTGGTGATGGGTGTGCAGTAAGCATGGGTGGTGATGGGGTGTGCAGTATAACCATGGGTGGTGATGGGTGTGCAGTAAGCATGGGTGGTGATGGGTGTGCAGTAACCATGGGTGGTGATGGGTGTGCAGTAAGCATGGGTGGTGATGGGTGTGCAGTAACCATGGGTGGTGATGGGTGTGCAGTAAGCATGGGTGGTGATGGGTGTGCAGTAACCATGGGTGGTGATAGATTTACATACCAATTGCTGGGTTTTCCAATAATCCTAATTAAATTTCACATATTCCGCCCCCCCCCCCCAAAAAAAAAAACAATATCTTCCGATTTAATAATTAAAATTTCAAAATCAGGAACACAGTCAATAAAAAAATATTAATATTTATATTTATATCATACTTTAAATAAATTTTAAGTAACTGTGATTTATTGATTTAATTCGAGAATAGTTCAACAATCTTCCTTATAAGTTGAATGTACTTTTACATAATTACTTATAAAAGTGACCGATCAATACATGATCTTATAAGTAAGTATTTATAAGTCTCATCACGAAGCCTGATATATCAATATCATTTCGTGGTTATCCTGCCATCAAGGATTTTCCTTGATTCTGATGGAGGGCTCTTGATCCAAATGTCTGGTGTAAATGGCTGGTCTCTCAGGTATAAAGGATTGATTGGTTCTTGTCGGGTGTAAATGGCTGGTCTCTGCCAAGCGTAAATGACTGGCTCTTGACAGGTGTAAATGTATGGTCCTGTCAGGTGTAAATGAGCAGCCCTTCTCAAATGTAAATGTTTGGCCCCTTTCAGGTTTAGATATCTGGCACTCTGCCAAGTGTGTACAAAGAAACAACGAACCCGAAGATTTGGAGCTGTCCTATGATATCATAATATAATAATAATGTAATAATAATAATAATAATAATATAATTAATAATAAAGCATTGGACGCATGTGCAACAAATTAGTATTTTTTTGCCGACACGTTTCACCAACGAATGATTTTTACCAGTACAAAGGACAAACACAGTAGACTGAAGAGAATTAATATGAGGTAATCAGTCCCTCATCCAAGGAGCAGGTGTTCAGAACCTCAGTCTTGGTGAATCGGAAGTACAGGAGGAGTAAGGGTGTCCCGTTGCTCGGTTGGTAGCGCACTCACCTCAGTCATCGAGTATCGGTGGTTCCTGGTATCACGCAGAAATCGATATACATCTAGTTATTACTGGGGTGCCTGTATGGACCTCGGGGATCTTTCAGGTTCATATACATCTAGTTATTACTGGGGTGTCTGTATGGTCCTCGGGGATCTTTTAGGTTCATATACATCTAGTTATTACTGGGGTGCCTGTATGGACCTCGGGGATCTTTCAGGTGGGGTATGGTCCTCGGGGATCTTTCAGGTTCATATACTCCTAGTTATTACTGGGGTGCCTGTATGGTCCTCGGGGATCTTTTCAGGTTCATATACATCTAGTTATTACGGGGCCTGTTGGACCTCGGGATCTTCAGGTGGGGTATGGTCCTCGGGGATCTTTCAGGTTCATATACACCTAGTTATTACTGGGGTGCCTGTATGGTCCTCCGGGATCTTTTAGGTTCATATACATCTAGTTATTACTGGGGTGCCTGTATGGACCTCGGGGATCTTTCAGGTTCATATACATCTAGTTATTACTGGGGTGCCTGTATGGACCTCGGGGATCTTTCAGGTGGGGTATGGTCCTCGGGGATCTTTTAGGTTCATATACATCTAGTTATTACTGGGGTGCCTGTATAGACCTCGATGATCTTTCAGGTTCATATACATCTAGTTATTACTGGGGTGCCTGTATGGTCCCCGGGGATCTTTCAGGTTCATATACATCTAGTTATTACTGGGGTGCCTGTATGGTCCCCGGGGATCTTTCAGGTTAATATACATCTAGTTATTACTGGGGTGCCTGTATGGTCCCCGGGATCTTTCAGGTTCATATACATCTAGTTATTACTGGGGTGCCTGTTGGTCCCGGGGATCTTTCAGGTTCATATACATCTAGTTATTACTGGGGTGCCTGTATGGTCCCCGGGGATCTTTCAGGTTCATATACATCTAGTTATTACTGGGGTGCCTGTATGGTCCCCGGGGATCTTTCAGGTTCATATACATCTAGTTATTACTGGGGTGCCTGTATGGACCTCGGGGATCTTTCAGGTTCATATACATCTAGTTATTACTGGGGTGCCTGTATGGTCCCCGGGGATCTTTCAGGTTCATATACATCTAGTTATTACTGGGGTGCCTGTATGGTCCCCGAGGATCTTTCAGGTTCATATACATCTAGTTATTACTGGGGTGCCTGTGTGGACCTCGGGGATCTTTCAGGTTCATATACATCTAGTTATTACTGGGGTGCCTGTATGGTCCCCGGGGATCTTTCAGGTTCATATACATCTAGTTATTACTGGGGTGCCTGTATGGTCCCGAGGATCTTTCAGGTTCATATACATCTAGTTATTACTGGGGTGCCTGTATGGTCCCCGAGGATCTTTCAGGTTCATATACATCTAGTTATTACTGGGGTGCCTGTATGGTCCCCGGGGATCTTTCAGGTTCATATACATCTAGTTATTACTGGGGTGCCTGTATGGTCCCCGAGGATCTTTCAGGTTCATATACATCTAGTTATTACTGGGGTGCCTGTATGGTCCCCGGGGATCTTTCAGGTTCATATACATCTAGTTATTACTGGGGTGCCTGTATGGTCCCCCGGGGATCTTTCAGGTTCATATACATCTAGTTATTACTGGGGTGCCTGTATGGTCCCCGGGGATCTTTCAGGTTCATATACATCTAGTTATTACTGGGGTGCCTGTATGGTCCCCGAGGATCTTTCAGGTTCATATACATCTAATTATTACTGGGGTGCCTGTATGGACCTCGGGGATCTTTCAGGTTCATATACATCTAGTTATTACTGGGGTGCCTGTATGGTCCCCGGGGATCTTTCAGGTTCATATACATCTAGTTATTACTGGGGTGCCTGTATGGTCCCGAGGATCTTTCAGGTTCATATACATCTAGTTATTACTGGGGTGCCTGTATGGTCCCCGAGGATCTTTCAGGTTCATATACATCTAGTTATTACTGGGGTGCCTGTATGGTCCCCGGGGATCTTTCAGGTTCATATACATCTAGTTATTACTGGGGTGCCTGTATGGCCTCGGGGATCTTTCAGGTTCATTATACATCTAGTTATTACTGGGGTGCCTGTATGGTCCCGGGGATCTTTCAGGTTCATATACATCTAGTTATTACTGGGGTGCCTGTATGGTCCCCGAGGATCTTTCAGGTTCATATACATCTAGTTATTACTGGGTGCCTGTTGGACCTCGGGATCTTTCAGGTTCATATACATCTAGTTATTACTGGGGTGCCTGTATGGTCCCCGGGGATCTTTCAGGTTCATATACATCTAGTTATTACTGGGGTGCCTGTATGGTCCCGGGATCTTTCAGGTTCATATACATCTAGTTATTACTGGGGTGCCTGTATGGTCCCGAGGATCTTTCAGGTTCATATACATCTAGTTATTACTGGGGTGCCTGTATGGTCCCCGGGATCTTTCAGGTTCATATACATCTAGTTATTACTGGGGTGCCTGTATGGTCCCCGAGGATCTTTCAGGTTCATATACATCTAGTTATTACTGGGGTGCCTGTATGGTCCCCGGGGATCTTTCAGGTTCATATACATCTAGTTATTACTGGGGTGCCTGTATGGTCCCCGGGATCTTTCAGGTTCATATACATCTAGTCATTACTGGGGTGCCTGTATGGTCCCGGGGATCTTTCAGGTTCATATACATCTAGTTATTACTGGGGTGCCTGTATGGTCCCCGAGGATCTTTCAGGTTCATATACATCTAATTATTACTGGGGTGCCTGTATGGACCTCGGGGATCTTTCAGGTTCATATACATCTAGTTATTACTGGGGTGCCTGTATGGTCCCCGGGGATCTTTCAGGTTCATATACATCTAGTTATTACTGGGGTGCCTGTATGGTCCCCGAGGATCTTTCAGGTTCATATACATCTAGTATTACTGGGGTGCCTGTATGGTCCCCGAGGATCTTTCAGGTTCATATACATCTAGTTATTACTGGGGTGCCTGTATGGTCCCCGGGATCTTTCAGGTTCATATACATCTAGTTATTACTGGGGTGCCTGTATGGTCCCGAGGATCTTTCAGGTTCATATACATCTAGTTATTACTGGGGTGCCTGTATGGTCCCCGGGGATCTTTCAGGTTCATATACATCTAGTTATTACTGGGGTGCCTGTATGGTCCCCGAGGATCTTTCAGGTTCATATACATCTAGTTATTACTGGGGTGCCTGTATGGTCCCCGAGGATCTTTCAGGTTCATATACATCTAGTTATTACTGGGGTGCCTGTATGGTCCCGGGGATCTTTCAGGTTCATATACATCTAGTTATTACTGGGGTGCCTGTATGGTCCCCGAGGATCTTTCAGGTTCATATACATCTAGTTATTACTGGGGTGCCTGTATGGTCCCCGGGGATCTTTCAGGTTCATATACATCTAGTTATTACTGGGGTGCCTGTATGGTCCCCGAGGATCTTTCAGGTTCATATACATCTAGTTATTACTGGGGTGCCTGTATGGTCCCCGAGGATCTTTCAGGTTCATATACATCTAGTTATTACTGGGGTGCCTGTATGGACCCCGAGGATCTTTCAGGTTCATATACATCTAGTTATTACTGGGGTGCCTGTATGGTCCCCGAGGATCTTTCAGGTTCATATACATCTAGTTATTACTGGGGTGCCTGTATGGTCCCCGAGGATCTTTCAGGTTCATATACATCTAGTTATTACTGGGGTGCCTGTATGGACCTCGGGGATCTTTCAGGTTCATATACATCTAGTTATTACTGGGGTGCCTGTATGGACCTCGGGATCTTTCAGGTTCATATACATCTAGTTATTACTGGGGTGTCTGTATGGACCTCGGGGATCTTTCAGGTTCATATACATCTAGTTATTACTGGGGTGCCTGTATGGACCTCGGGGATCTTTCAGGTTCATATACATCTAGTTATTACTGGGGTGTCTGTATGGACCTCGGGGATCTTTCAGGTTCATATACATCTAGTTATTACTGGGGTGCCTGTATGGACCTCGGGGATCTTTCAGGTTCATATACATCTAGTTATTACTGGGGTGTCTGTATGGACCTCGGGGATCTTTCAGGTTCATATACATCTAGTTATTACTGGGGTGCCTGTATGGTCCCCGGGGATCTTTCAGGTTCATATACATCTAGTTATTACTGGGGTGCCTGTATGGTCCCCGAGGATCTTTCAGGTTCATATACATCTAGTTATTACTGGGGTGCCTGTATGGTCCCCGGGGATCTTTCAGGTTCATATACATCTAGTTATTACTGGGGTGCCTGTATGGTCCCCGAGGATCTTTCAGGTTCATATACATCTAGTTATTACTGGGGTGCCTGTATGGTCCCCGGGGATCTTTCAGGTTCATATACATCTAGTTATTACTGGGGTGCCTGTATGGTCCCCGAGGATCTTTCAGGTTCATATACATCTAGTTATTACTGGGGTGTCTGTATGGACCTCGGGGATCTTTCAGGTTCATATACATCTAGTTATTACTGGGGTGCCTGTATGGTCCCCGGGGATCTTTCAGGTTCATATACATCTAGTTATTACTGGGGTGCCTGTATGGTCCCCGAGGATCTTTCAGGTTCATATACATCTAGTTATTACTGGGGTGCCTGTATGGACCTCGGGGATCTTTCAGGATCGTCTTTAGACTTTAGCAAAGTAATGGAATATTTATTACTCTTGCCTGTTATTTTTAGCTTGCTATGACACCATTTATTTTTGTTGTGTCTCATTCATATCAATATGTTTTTTACTGTTTATGTGTGTTATTTTATTATTTATTGCCAAGATCGCTGCATGATTACTCAAGTCAAAATGCTTTTCAAATCTCAAAATTACTCTCTCTCTCACTCTCCTCTCTCTCTCTCTCTCTCTCTCTCTCTCTCTCTCTCTCTCTCTCTCTCTCTCTCTCTCTCTCTCTCTCTCTCTCTCTCTCTCTCTCTCTCATCTTCAATACATCCTTCACTTAAGTTTTCCGCTTCCTTATAAACCCTCTCTGTTAGGTATCAAATTTCTATCACCCACTTCTCCCCTTCAATACCCTCTTCCTTACTCTCATTTCCTTCTCCATTAGTACACTTCTCCAGTAGTACACTCCTGCAGTAGTATACTTCTGCAGTAGTATACTCTTGCAGTAGTATACTTCTGCAGTAGTATACTCCTGCAGTAGTATACTCCTGCAGTAGTTCAATCCTGCAGTAGTCGCCATTAGGATTGCAAACAATTCAGTTTGCAGTGTAGACGCCCAGTTGTTAATTCTTATGCCTAACTCGATAATAAATTTGTTGAGTTAGGCATAAGAATTAACAACTGGGCGTCTACACTGCAAACTGAATTGTTTGCAATCCTAATGGCGCTAAAGCTAACCTATGACACTGAGCTTGACTCTATCATCATTACTGATTCTATGTCATCATTGAAGGCTCTTGGCTCATATAATGACTCCAACAACATGCTCATTGGGGAAGCCAGGTATAGATACTCAAAAATTAGGGACAAGGAATTAATGTACAATTGCTATGGATCCCATCACACATTGGATTACTCCTTCATGATAAAGTTGATATGTTAGCCAAGAAGAGTATCCAGAAGGAGAACGTAGAATATAACTTTGGTATAACTGTGTCTAGCATTAGGAATAATATTAGGAGAGAAGTAAATAATGAAGATGATTGTTATTGGAATGCAGTTAGAAGCCTGAGTAGATCTATAACCCACTATGATAACATGAACGTAGATAAGTATGTTTATTGAGCAACTTGCAATGTGAACAGACTGACTGATGTTGTAGTGGCCAGGCTTAGGCTTGGTTACAAGTACTTCTGGCAGTTTGGGAGACACACAGATGATGATCAAACTAAATGTAAATTATGTAATCAGGCATATGGTCACTCTCTTGAACACTATGTGCTTAATTGTCCACTTATTGAGGAATACAGAGACAGACAGTATAATAACCTATGTGACATGTCAAGATATCTTATTAATGAAAATAAGATACCAGATATACTAAGCAAATTTCCTAAATTTGCTTGTAACAGATAAGTGAACTATAGATATGTAGATATAAATCCATATGTATTCCTGTTAACCCTTTGGGGCCTAGTTCCTAGGCCTTTTGTGTATCCATATGCTCTCGCGCTACCGTCCACAGGATGGATATGGGGTGCACAATAAACTAGCCACTTCGGTGGCAAAATCTAAATCTGCAGTAGTATACTCCTGCAGTAGTATACTCCTGCAGTAGTATACTCCTGCAGTAGTATACTCCTGCAGTAGTGCACTCCTGCAGTAGTATACTCCTGCAGTAGTGCACTCCTGCAGTAGTGCACTCCTGCAGTAGTACACTCCTGCAGTAGTACACTCCTGCAGTAGTGCACTCCTGCAGTAGTATACTCCTGCAGTAGTATACTCCTGCAGTAGTATACTCCTGCAGTAGTGCACTCCTGCAGTAGTACACTCCTGCAGTAGTATACTCCTGCAGTAGTGCACTCCTGCAGTAGTATACTCCTGCAGTAGTGCACTCCTGCAGTAGTGCACTCCTGCAGTAGTACACTCCTGCAGTAGTATACTCCTGCAGTAGTGCACTCCTGCAGTAGTACACTCCTGCAGTAGTATACTCCTGCAGTAGTATACTCCTGCAGTAGTGCACTCCTGCAGTAGTATACTCCTGCAGTAGTGCACTCCTGCAGTAGTGCACTCCTGCAGTAGTACACTCCTGCAGTAGTATACTCCTGCAGTAGTATACTCCTGCAGTAGTATACTCCTGCAGTAGTACACTCCTGCAGTAGTATACTCCTGCAGTAGTGCACTCCTGCAGTAGTATACTCCTGCAGTAGTACACTCCTGAAGTAGTATAATCCTGCAGTAGTGCACTCCTGCAGTAGTATACTCCTGCAGTAGTGCGCTCCTGCAGTAGTGCACTCCTGCAGTAGTATACTCCTGCAGTAGTACACTCCTGCAGTAGTGCACTCCTGCAGTAGTATACTCCTGCAGTAGTATATTCCTGCAGCAGTACACTCCTGCAGTAGTGCACTCCTGCAGTAGTATACTCCTGCAGTAGTACAATCCTGCAGTAGTGCACTCCTGCAGTAGTATACTCCTGCAGTAGTGCACTCCTGCAGTAGTATACTCCTGCAGTAGTGCGCTCCTGCAGTAGTGCACTCCTGCAGTAGTATTATCGCAAGGGTTCTTAAATGGAGATATCGTAGGATAAGGTAGACACACTTGTAGGATGGTAGGTGTATTGTCAGACTGAGATGAGGAATAGAGCCACAGTTGCCTTGCCTGTCTACGCCTGGAAGGTCTGCCGCCGAGTGAGGACGGGACAGAGGGATCACTGCCCATGTGTATCCCATGACGTCACACCAAGCCAAAGGCCTACAAGGGATCTCGTGTCTAAAGCACAGGGATGATACTAATATGCTATGCTATATAATACTGGGAATACAGGGATCAGCAACTATGCTGACAGTATACTCCTGCAGTAATGCACTCCTGCAGTAGTATACTCCTGCAGTAGTGCACTCCTGCAGTAGTATACTCCTGCAGTATTACACTCCTGCAGTAGTGCACTCCTGCAGTAGTATACTCCTGCAGTAGTACACTCCTGCAGTAGTGCACTCCTGCAGTAGTATACTCCTGCAGTAGTGCACTCCTGCAGTAGTACACTCCTGCAGTAGTGCACTCCTGCAGTAGTATACTCCTGCAGTAGTACACTCCTGCAGTAGTATACTCCTGCAGTAGTACACTCCTGCAGTAGTGCACTCCTGCAGTAGTATACTCCTGCAGTAGTGCACTCCTGCAGTAGTGCACTCCTGCAGTAGTGCACTCCTGCAGTAGTGCACTCCTGCAGTAGTATACTCCTGCAGTAGTATACTCCTGCAGTAGTATATCTCAGTAGAACTCTCAGTAGTACACTCCTGCAGTAGTATACTCCTGCAGTAGTATACTCCTGCAGTAGTACACTCCTGCAGTAGTACACTCCTGCAGTAGTATACTCCTTCAGTAGTGCACTCCTGCAGTAGTATACTCCTGCAGTAGTGCACTCCTGCAGTAGTATACTCCTGCAGTTGTATACTCCTGCAGTAGTATACTCCTGCAGTGGTACACTCCTCCAGTAGTTCACTCCTCCAGTAGTACACTCCTCCAGTAGTACACTCCTGCAGTGGTACTCTCCTCCAGTAGTACACTCCTGCAGTAGTGCACTCCTGCAGTAGTATACTCCTGCAGTAGTATACTCCTGCAGTAGTACACTCCTCCAGTAGTACACTCCTCCAGTAGTACACTCCTCCAGTAGTACGCTCCTCCAGTAGTACACTCCTGCAGTAGTACACTCCTGCAGTGGTACACTTTTCCAGTAGTACACTCCTGCAGTGGTACACTCCTCCAGTAGTACACTCCTGAAGTAGTACACTCCTGCAGTGGTACACTCCTCCAGTAGTACACTCCTGCAGTGGTACACTCCTCCAGTAGTACACTCCTGCAGTGGTACACTTCTCCAGTAGTACACTCCTCCAGTAGTACACTCCTGCAGTAGTACACTCCTCCAGTAGTACACTCCTGCAGTAGTACACTCCTCCAGTAGTACGCTCCTCCAGTAGTACACTCCTGCAGTAGTACACTCCTGCAGTGGTACACTTTTCCAGTAGTACACTCCTGCAGTGGTACACTTCTCCAGTAGTACACTCCTGCAGTGGTACACTTTTCCAGTAGTACACTCCTCCAGTAGTACACTCCTCCAGTAGTACACTCCTCCAGTAGTACACTCCTCCAGTAGTACACTCCTGCAGTGGTACACTTCTCCAGTAGAACACTCCTCCAGTAGTACACTCTTCCAGTAGTACACTCCTGCAGTGGTACACTCCTCCAGTAGAACGCTCCTCCAGTAGTACACTCCTCCAGTAGTACACTCCTGCAGTGGTACACTCCTCCAGTAGAACACTCCTCCAGTAGTACACTCCTCCAGTAGTACACTCCTGCAGTGGTACAGTCCTCCAGTAGAACACTCCTCCAGTAGTACACTCCTCCAGTAGTACACTCCTGCAGTGGTACACTCCTCCAGTAGTACACTCCTCCAGTAGTAAACTCCTCCAGTAGTACACTCCTCCAGTAGTACACTCCTCCAGCAGTACACTCCTGTAGTGATACACTCCTCCAGTAGTACACTCCTCCAGTAGTACACTCCTGCAGTGGTACACTCCTCCAGTAGAACACTCCTCCAGTAGTACACTCCTCCAGTAGTACACTCCTCCAGTAGAACACTCCTCCAGTAGTGCACTCCTCCAGTCGTGCACTCCTGCAGTGGTACACTCCTCCAGTAGAACACTCCTCCAGTAGTACACTCCTCCAGTAGTACACTCCTGCAGTGGTACACTCCTCCAATAGAACACTCCTCCAGTAGTACACTCCTCCAGTAGTACACTCCTGCAGTGGTACACTCCTCCAGTAGAACGCTCCTCCAGTAGTACACTCCTCCAGTAGTACACTCCTGCAGTGGTACACTCCTCCAGTAGAACACTCCTCCAGTAGTACACTCCTCCAGTAGTACACTCCTGCAGTGGTACACTCCTCCAGTAGAACGCTCCTCCAGTAGTACACTCCTCCAGTAGTACACTCCTGCAGTGGTACACTCCTCCAGTAGAACACTCCTCCAGTAGTACACTCCTCCAGTAGTACACTCCTGCAGTGGTACACTCCTCCAGTAGAACACTCCTCCAGTAGTACACTCCTCCAGTAGTACACTCCTGCAGTGGTACACTCCTCCAGTAGTACACTCCTCCAGTAGTACACTCCTCCAGTAGTACACTCCTCCAGTAGTACACTCCTCCAGCAGTACACTCCTGTAGTGGTACACTCCTCCAGTAGTACACTCCTCCAGTAGTACACTCCTGCAGTGGTACACTCCTCCAGTAGAACACTCCTCCAGTAGTACACTCCTCCAGTAGTACACTCCTCCAGTAGTACACTCCTCCAGTAGAACACTCTAGTAGAACACTCCTCCAGTAGAACACTCCTCCAGTAGTACACTCCTCCAGTAGTACACTCCTCCAGTAGAACACTCTAGTAGAACACTCCTCCAGTAGAACACTCCTCCAGTAGTACACTCCTCCAGTAGTACACTCCTCCAGTAGAACACTCTAGTAGAACACTCCTCCAGTAGTACACTCCTCCAGTAGAACACTCTAGTAGAACACTCCTCCAGTAGTACACTCCTCCAGTAGAACACTCTAGTAGAACACTCCTCCAGTAGAACACTCCTCCAGTAGTACACTCCTCCAGTAGTACACTCCTCCAGTAGAACACTCCTCCAGTAGAACACTCCTCCAGTAGTACACTCCTCCAGTAGTACACTCCTCCAGTAGTACACTCCTCCAGTAGAACACTCTAGTAGAACACTCCTCCAGTAGAACACATTCCTCCAGTAGTACACTCCTCCAGTAGAACACTCCTCCAGTAGTACACTCCTCCAGTAGAACACTCCTCCAGTAGTACACTCCTCCAGTAGAACACTCTAGTAGAACACTCCTCCAGTAGTACACTCCTCCAGTAGAACACTCTAGTAGAACACTCCTCCAGTAGTACACTCCTCCAGTAGAACACTCTAGTAGAACACTCCTCCAGTAGAACACTCCTCCAGTAGTACACTCCTCCAGTAGTACACTCCTCCAGTAGAACACTCCTCCAGTAGAACACTCCTCCAGTAGTACACTCCTCCAGTAGTACACTCCTCCAGTAGTACACTCCTCCAGTAGAACACTCTAGTAGAACACTCCTCCAGTAGAACACTCCTCCAGTAGTACACTCCTCCAGTAGAACACTCCTCCAGTAGTACACTCCTCCAGTAGAACACTCCTCCAGTAGTACACTCCTCCAGTAGAACACTCTAGTAGAACACTGCTCCAGTAGTACACTCCTCCAGTAGTCCCTCTACAGGAAGATGTTCCATTTGCTGTTACAAAAAACATGATATCTAATAAGCATGGAGATCTCCAGGTAATACTAGAAAGGACTGTCCTTCTAGCATCCTGCCTGTTACTGGGTTTTCGTAACAAGTAGTCAGTATCCTTGTCCAATTATCCATTAGAATTTAGTAAGATTCAATAGTGCTTCAGGATTACAACTGGTAGGCTACTAACTAAAGAAATTAAAATTTAATAAGTTTATTAATAACACAATTGTCTAGGCGTATATTGTCAAATTAAATTAAATTAATTAAATATAATATAGGATACAAGTTGGTACACTTCTCTCGTGTAAAGTAGTATTGTGCTGAAGGCACATATCACATCTTCATGGCTTTTAAGTATCGTCTGGCACATTGTTAACATTTAATAACATAATACATATATATACAAGTAAGTTTGTGTTCTTGTGTATAAGTGCTCTAAGTAGTTCACTATGTCTCAAGACTCGACTAGACTTAACCAGTGACTGACTAAAAGTCCTCACATAAACTAACTTCTTGACCAACCTGGCAATCAGAACAGCTTGCTTGAACAATAAAGCGACTGATAAGCCGAACAGCAATATAACAAGCAACAGCGACATAGAATCAGGATCAAGGATATAATATAACGACACTAAGTAGGGACCATCTGCAGATCCTCCACAAAACTCCCATACTACTGAATTTAAGTTCAGCATTAGAAAATCCCCGTCTGTGACAGTGCACAGATTCCAGTACAAAATAGGTCAGAAGCTACAGCTCAGGACCTGAATTTCTCAGAGTGTCTAAACGGCACACAACCTCAGTACAACGTAGAAAGTCACTAAGTCTAGACAATGTTCTGTGAACAGAGTTACACAGAACCAACAACAAGAAAGCGACAGAGACGATCTTCTAACAAGGGCCAGCAAGGGAGAGCTAGAGGCACGTCTTGTTGGAAGAACGTCACACAGACAATAAACAGCGCAGGTCAGGCAGATTACTCCAGGCGAGGTGTGATCACCCCCCCTGATCACGTGACTCTCCGTGGACTGCTGCTGCCCAGCAACACCGAGAAGCCGGCAGCGTAACGAGCAGAGAGAAAACACATTAGTTAGACAATGCTGTCAGCTACTTAATACTTGAACTATGAGCACTGAATGATATATATATGTTACATCCTACCTAACAACATAACTAAGTCAAATAATAATATAAAGCAATATATTTACGATTTAGCTATTATCGCAAATATAAGCAATATAAAATTGTATGAACAGGTAATATACATTATATACATTGTGACCCGTTCAGGGGTCGCAATATTTGCTTCTCCTAGACCAGGAGCCAGGTTTCCTGCCTTCACTATACCTTCCCTCCCTGGAGTTTACATGGAGAGGGTTTCGGGGGTCAACGCCCCCGCCTCCCAATCTGAGACCAGGCCTCGTGGTGGATCAGGGTCTGATCAGCCAGTCTGTTACTGCTGGCCGCACGTAAACCAACGTAAGAACCACAGCCAGGCTAGTCAGGTACTGACTTTAGGTGTCTATCCAGCGCCTTCTTGAGGACAACCAGGAGTCTATTGGTAACCCTCCTTATGTATGCTGGGATGGACCAGCAGGCCTACTGCAGTGCTCTTTCTTTCTCGAGTTCTTATGTTCTCTCATTCATTATCATTTCCACTCTTCCCTTCACTGACGCATTCTCTTCCTCTTACTGTCACTCCACCTCCTCAACCCCACCCACACCCCTCACTATCTGCATAATTCACCCCCCCCCCTCCCTTCTCATTTTCTGTAATCTTGCGTAACGGGGCACTCTGTGCATGCTTGCATCAGGTGATGCTTGTAATTAACCTTGTACCTGTTTGCCTCTCATCCCCCCCGTCCCTCTTCCCAGCGGTCCTTCCAGGAAGTAAGGGACGGGCAATAGAGTGACATCTGTCTCTCTCTCTTTCTCTATTCTTTCCCTTGTTCCCCCCTCCTACTCTTTCATTTCCTCCTCCCCCTTTATCTCTTCGGGGGGGAGGGGGGGAGTTTTTGTTTTCCATAACGTAACGACCAGGTAAAGTTGAAGGGGGGAAGGGGGGAGGGGGACGCAAAGTGCGGATTTACCCAGCTTGGTTGAATACAAATAACAATTCTTGGCGTCACTTGCTGGCCCCTACGGCTCATTAATTCCTCCACCCCCCCCATTCCTCTTCCTTACCCCTCCCTCATTCCCCCACGTCATCCCTTATTCCTTATTCTCCTCTGTTATTCACTACTACGTGCCAGGACACGCCCCCCTGAGGTGACACTCGCCAGCCAATCACAAGCCGCCGTTGCTATGACGTCAAGGGGCTGGGTTCTTTCTTTTTTGGGGTGGTTGTGTGTAGGGAGTGGAGAGTGGAGAGTGGGGAGTGGGGAGTGGAGAGTGGGGAGTGGAGAGTGGGAAGAACTTGATGGTAAAGTCGGGAGATGAATGCGCAGTTTGTGCTTTTCCTGTTACCGAGTACTTAGTTTAATACGCGGTTTATTAATACATCTACATGTATTAGTTTGCTGAACAAACTGGTAGCCAAGCAGATGATTTTTGTAAGGTGAAGTATATATGTGTGCATATATATATATATATATATTTACATATCGTTTCAGCAACAGATCCTACCTTTCAAAAATCAGAGTTGTGGCCGCTAGGCAACTATTACCAATGTGTGATTGGCTAGCTCTAGCAAGAGGTGGGCAGTGATTGGTTGACTCTGGCGGTGTGGACTTGGCCTTTTGTTGTGGTCTTGAAGGGTCCTGGTCAGGTGCCAAGGCCGCTACACTGTCTTGCTTAAGCAAGTGCATATGTTCCTCATTCTGAATGGCCTCAGCCTATTTATATCTCTTTATTTATTAGTTTCAGCTAAGGCATTTTTTTCTTTGTTATTGTTTCTGTGGAATCCTTATTTGAAAATATGAATATATCCTTTGGTTTATATAAATTAGATTAATTTATAACTAATAGAACTAATGTACAACTATGATAAATTTCTTTAGTGTTAAGTAGCCAGTAAGCCATTAAAGTCGGCCCATAATGCCTAAGTATAATAGAGGTTCTCTTTGCACTGCAACCCGTTATTGTAAATACATAACCGCAATGTATTATTTTCAAATAAATAAATTTGAATTTGAATTTGAATGCAGCCTAGCTCCTGGACCCATAATGTACCAAAGTAATCTTTTGACTGCAGCCCTTAGGATGTTATGGCGTATAGGGTGTTGTGTATTTTTTATACATACTGGGGATGATAGATTTAAGCCGGGGTTGTGCTGGAGTGTGTATATGCAAAGCATGGTAGACGCAGGCAATCAATGATAAATAAAAGTGGCAACTTTATCGATTGTATTAAACAAAAACTGCAAATATTTGCAAAACAAATCACCAGGTTCCTGGGTAATGGCAGGCCATCACTTGCTGGATCCAGGAAGGTCATCTAAAAGGCTTTCCGCTTTATTATGATCACTAATTAAAGTCTTCGCCGAAGACTTAATTAGGGATTGTCGGAATTTTTCTTCAACCATGATTTCTATGCGAAAACTTGAGAATGCCTCTTCTGAATGGCTTGAAACCTTCAATGTTTATATACTACACTTAGAGGAAGATTTGGATTGCTTTGGGACTGGGTTTCACTTCGCGAGTTTTATAAATAAAAATAGTATCTTTTAGATTTGGTTAAGCAAGGTTAGGTTACGTTACGCTACGTTACGCTACGTTACGCTACGTTATGTTACGTTACGTTTAGTTAAAATAAACTGTCCTCTAGCAATTGAAATTAACCACCTATAGAATACCACAACACCAATAAATGAGATATAAAGGCGATTAAAATTCCAGACGAGGGAATATAAAACAACAATTTGCAAGTCAGATAATCACTGTTTGTGGCTCCGTAAATATTCACCCATTTGACTGTCTTAGCAGCAATCAAATACTGTGTGTTATTAAGAGTATGGTATGGTATTAAGAGGACTGGAATTGTTAAAAGGATGATTATTTATTAAGGAGATGGATTGTTATTAAGAGGATGGATTGTTATTAAGAGGATGGATTGTTAAGAGGATGGATTGTTATTAAGAGGATGGATTGTTATTAAGAGGATGGATTGTTATTAAGAGGATGGATTGTTATTAAGAGGATGGATTGTTATTAAGAGGATGGATTGTTATTAAGAGGATGGATTGTTATTAAGAGGATGGGTTGTTATAAGAGAGGATTGTTATTAAGAGGATGATTGTTATTAAGAGATGGATTGTTAATTAAGAGGATGGATTGTTATTAAGAGATGGATTGTTATTAAGAGGATGGATTGTTATTAAGAGGATGGATTGTTATTAAGAGGATGGATGTTTTAAGAGGATGGATTGTTATTAAGAGGATGGATTGTTATTAAGAGGATGGATTGTTATTAAGAGGATGGATTGTTATTAAGAGGATGGATTGTTATTAAGAGGATGGATTATTATTAAGAGGATGGATTGTTAAGAGGATTGACCTACTAACGACAGCTAGTCACTGAACTAACACCAACTAGCGCTACACTAGCGCCTCCCCGAGGATTTCCAGACATCTATAGAAAAAATATGCTTTTCTTTTTTTTTGTAGATGAATGTTTCTCTCGGCGAAAGTTTGTGGAGGGAAAATCGTACACAAGAGTAAAAAAATTATTTATGTCAATGGATCAGTGGGGGAAAAAATGTGGCGAGCATAATTTGGGAATAAGTATTCGTGCGCTGATGTCATTATTGAGATTCATTTGTTTATTTTGTTTGGCGTTATGGCTGTTGTTGTGACGGTATTGTTAGTATTGTTGTAACGGTGTAGTTTAATTATGACTGTGTAGTTAGTCTTGTTCTGTTATGTTTGGGATAGTTAATAACAGTTGAGTTATCTGATACGTGTGCTTTATCACGCACAAGACTGTGTCTCTGATTACCCGGCCTTCATTGTCCTGTTTTAATAAGACGCCTTCTCTCTCTCTCTCTCTCTCTCTCTCTCTCTCTCTCTCACTATAGAAAGTTGCTGCGTAGTACCTAACTCTGAAGGACTCCTCACCTTTAAACTGTAAGGTCCACCACCTTCCCTTCCGTTACTCTCCCTCGCTGTCCTTCTCTCCTTCCCGTTACTCTCCCTAGCTGTCCTTCCCTCCTTCCCGTTACTCTCCCTCGCTGTCCTTCCCTCCTTTCCGTTACTCTCCCTCGCTGTCCTTCCCTCCTTTCCGTTACTCTCCCTCGCTGTCCTTCCCTCCTTCCTGTTACTCTCCCTCGCTGTCCTTCCCTCCTTCCCGTTACTCTCCCTCGCTATCCTTCCCTCCTTCATGTTACTCTCCCTCGCTGTCCTTCCCTCCTTCCTGTTACTCTCCCTAGCTCCCACTACTCTCCTTCATTGTTGCTCTTTCCAGTAACTTCTCCCTCCTGATGTTCTCCCTCACTGCCCTTCTCTCCCTGCCATTCCCTGTCCCTCCTGCTACTCTCTTTCTCACTGTTCCTATTCTATCTACTCCCCCATCCCCTTTACATTCCACCCATCCCCTCTACCCCCCATTGTCAGACTCAGAGATATAAACTCAGCCCCTTTAAAGTTTTGTTTGAACAGAAGAGAGGGGAAGGAGGGAGCGGGAGGAGGGAGGGAAGGGAAGGAAGGAGGGAGGGAGTTTCTATTTAAGAAAATTGAATGCTGCTACCATCATCAATAAGACAGTCACGCAGTAGGAACAAAAGCTGTGACCCTCAGCAGAACACACTTGTCCTGTTTCCTGACAAATCTGAACCTTCCTACCTGTTTCCCTGTCAAGTTCCATCACGCAGGATGGATCTCATACAAGACGTTGAAATCTGTCAGCATGAGCTGAAAGATTTCGGTGGGGGTAATGAGGATATCGTCCAGCATTCCAGCGAGGGTTCATCACCTACAGCAGCTTCAAACGTGTCCTTCCAGAAGAACTGGGGTTCCTATCACTTGGGAATTGCCATCTCTCATAATAGATTATCCCAAACATAGGAAGACTGAAACTTTTGATGAAGATATCTCAATCATCCCAGAGCGGGGACAAGTGAAATTATACATGGAAGAGAGAGAGAGAGAGAGAGAGAGAGAGAGAGAGAGAGAGAGAGAGAGAGAGAGAGAGAGAGAGAGAGAGAGAGAGAGAGAGAGAGAGAGAGAGAGAGAGAGAAACGAGGGTGAGGGAGATTTTGGGTTTCATAAGATATCTTGTTAGTCTAGTAAGACATATGTGAACCAGCCTGCTCAGCAGACTTCGTCAGTTAAATACAGAAGCTGTTTAACTATTGGAAATCTCAGAATCAGTGGAGATGTAACTATGAAGTGATTAGTCCCTCAACCTTGGAAGGGTTGTCTTTAAGAAGGTCCTGTCTAGCATGGACCAGTAGGCCTACCTCAGTGCTACTCAATTTCATGTTCCTGATTCCACTAGCAACACTCACCTCCTGTGACGGCATCTCCAACTACAGCCCTTCATCTCTGACTCTGGTATAAAAGGCTTCATCCTAATGCCCGACTCCCACATTGATCGTGGTTATAATGCTGAATACTTATCAAGGCCGTGGGACTGACCACCTCAAAGTGACTTTCCCTTCAAGGCTAAGGAACAGATCACCTCGTATTTGCTCTCCACTCTTCCTGCTGTCTATAATATTTAAGTTATCTCTGTATTTGAGTTTACATGTTGAGTGAAACATTTCGAGAATGAATGTACTCAACTGTTGCTGAAGTGTCTTCCTCATCTACTTGTCACTCTTGTTTACCAGTAATATAATGAGATTCAGGATTCCTTTTTAACATGTAGTCCCATTTTCCTTGAAGATATTACGAGCTCTCGGGCCTTCCGTCCTTCTTTCCCCACCTTCCATACCCGTTACTGTGAACTAGACAGCACCACCAACAACCTGACCAGCCAGATTGGCGGAGAATCGAGCCTATACCACTCCGAGTACTGGATGACCCACTCTGGTTTAGCTCTTCATGAAACGCGCAACCCCTACCTCTTAACACAACAACAACATTCGGGATCTCTTCTGCAACGCGTCGAAGTCTTGCTTTGATATTAAAGTTCCTTACTGCACTTTTTATTTTTCTTCCCGTAAGCTTTTACGTATTCCTAAGCATAGACACGTAGGGATCTGCTTCTCAGGTAGATTTTTCACATGCTGGAATGTGGTCTGACGTAGAACAGTCACATGTATCATGATCTGTGTCCTCAGGTAGATCAGTCACATGTATCAGGATGAGTGCTGGTGGAAGAAGTGACCTTTATGTGGCTGAGGTAGGTAGCCACAATTATCTTGACCTTTCATCTGATACTGTGACTCCTGTCTTGCAGGTCCCCAGTCATCCACTGTGACTCCTGTCTTGCAGGGGCTTTCTTATCCACTGTGACCCAGGGTTAATGTGTCTACAACTCTCACACAGGATTAATATGCCCATATTCCCACTGGGAGATAATATGTTTGTAGTCTCAACAAGAAATAATATGTTCAACCAGAAATATGCTCCATATCACCAGCCTGGTTTAATATGCGTGGAGTCTTACACACGGATAATATGTCTGGAGTCCTACCAATGGAATAATACGAGTGTCTAGAGTCCTACCCAGGCATAATATAGCCAGAGCCCCACCGGGTTTATTTATCACTGAGCTCTGATCAAGTATATTAAGCCTTCATACCGTCTCCTTGGAGGAGATCGAGCTGATGCCTGAGAAGAGCTCTTGATTCAATCTACTGGAGCTAGTCTACGTCATCATTGGATCATTCCCTAGGTGCTGGATGATATCCATTGGCTATCGCCTGAATATATAATAGATTGATATTACCTTCACGGTCCTGAGGACTTTGTGGAATTTAATGCAAAACTCTGGTATAATTTTGCCATTATATATATATATATATATATTATATATATAAAATATAAATATATAATATATATATATTATATATATATATATATGGTAACAGGATAAGTGCAAGCAGAGACACTGAGGCAGTGTGTCTGTCTGACTGCTGGTGTTATATCTTCTGTTTGTGTTGGGGGTGGGGTTCCTCTGTTCCTCTGTTGTTGTTGGGTTCGGACTGTAAGAATGTCGAACATCTTCTGTATCTCTGTATCTGTCGGCCTTTGCGGTAGGGTAAGGTTTCTGTCGGGGGCTTGGACTCTCCACACATCTCGTGTTCTGATCACGAACAACAATACACGCAACACGAAACATAAAGATCAGAAACCGCACAACACCAATGACACACACCTCACTCACAGTTAACATCAGAAACTAGTAAACACCCACCAAACAGAAGGCAAGATTGAACTCGCCACCTCCTACGCCATAACACACACACACAACATATAATACACAAAACACACCACACACACACACACACTTCGCACGCCTCCCACCGTCACTACTGCTGCCTCACACTCACACACACACACCACCACCACACACCACACACACCAACCACACCACGCGCGCACACACACACACACACACACACAACACACACACCCACACACACCACACACCACAACCACACACGCACATACAACACACACACACACACACCGCACTACACAACACAACACACCACCACAACACACCCACACAACACACACACGCCACACCACACCACACCACACACACACACACACCACACACAAACACACACCACACACACACGCACGCATACCACACACACACGCACACCCACACACACACACACACACACACACCATCACACACACCTAACACTAACATACACACACACACAACCACCACACACACACAACACACACACACACACAACCACCACACACACACACAGCAGAACTACAAAGGGATCTGAGGTGCGACTGTCAGCAATTGGCTCCTGGAGTCAATCCCACCAAGTGCAAGTCTGAAGATGGGGAAGGGCAAAGAGGCCGCAGAGGAGTACAGTGGGGTCAGAGACTACAAACCTCACTCAAGAAAAGATCTTGGGTGAGTTAAACCAGACATTCCTGAAGCGCACATCAACAATAATGCTGCAGCATATGGCGCCTAGCAAACTCAGAACGCTTCCGACATCGCTTTTTTTTTTTTTTTTTTTTTTTTTTTTTTAAACCCTGTCCCTTGGTTTTCTTCCCCTTGTCTGTTATTTTTTTTTACAACCAACAACAAAAAAGGGGTTGTTTTTCCCTTTCATTTTTTCCCCCTCCCCCCTAACGGGGCCAATGGGACTCCCCCCCCCCTTTTATAAAAAAGGTACCCCCCAAAAACCCCCCCCCCCCCTTTTCCCCCCCCCCCAAAAACCTTTCGCCCCCCCCCTTTTTCCCCCCTTTCCCCCCCCTTTTTTTTTTTTTTAAATTTTTTTTTCCCTATTTTAACAAGCATTTATTAAGGACCAACAAAGGGAAAACAAACTTTACCACACACCAAAAAACAAGATAACAACAAAAAAAAAAAAAACCCCCAAAATTTTTTTTCCAACCACTCAAACCCATCAACCAATTTTCCAACCAACCCAAATATATTCTCAATAATTTTTTTCGGGGGGGCAAAATAATTCGTTTTCCCGTTTGGGGGGCATTTATCTAATACTTGACGGTGTTGAGTGTGGCAAAGAACATTTATAAGGGATTCCCAGGGAAACCGCAGGCCGGACTTGAGTCCTGGAGATGGGAAGTACAGTGCCGCACTCTGAAGGAGGGGTTAAGTTGCGTTTACAAACGTAGTTAAAGCACCCATCCTCCCAAGACACTGAGGAGTGAATGATGGTGAAAGTATCTCTCTTTACGGGCCACACCCCTGCCTTGGAGACTCGCCGGTGTATAATAAAAAAAAAAAAAAATATATATATATAACATAATAAATACACACACACACACACACCACACCAGTCTTCGTCTGTCTGCCTGTCTCATCTCTGTCCCATCTGCTGTCCTCTCTCACTCTCTCACTCTCTCTCTCTCTGCTCGTCTGTCCCTCTCTCTCTCTCCTCTCTCCTCTCTGCCTCTCCTCTCTCTCCTCTCTCTCTTCACACCAGCACACACACACCCACACATAGTCTGCTTTTGTCTGCCTGTCCTCATCTCTGCCTCTCTCTCTCATCTCAGCCTCTCATCTCTCTCTCTCTCTCTCTCACTGTCCTCCTCCACTCTACTCACTCTCTCTCACTCTCATCTCTCTGTCTGTCTGTCTCATCTCTCCTCTTCCTCTTCTACTCTCTCTCACTCTCTCTCTCGCACTCACACTTCTCTCTCTCTCTCTCTCTCGTCATTCTCTCTCATCTCTCCTTCATCTCTCTCTCTCTCTCTCTCACTCACACACACGCACACACACACACACACACACACAGACACACACAGACACACACACGCACATACACACACACACACACACACACACACACACAGCACACACACACACACAACACACACACCACGCCAGGGACAGCAACACATACACATAACGGCACCACACACACACACACACACACACAACACACACATAACACACACACACACACACACACACACACACACACACACAATATTACCCTGCTCACACTCCAACAGCTCGTCAAGTCCCAAAAACCATTCGTTTCCACTCGGTATCTAACAAGCTCGCACATTTTTTTTTTTACACAGGGTTTGACAAGGTTAAGGATCCCTAGCTTTATTGACAAGCTATTTACAGGTTAAGGATTCCTAACTTTATTGGCAAGCTAAGAGCTGTTACCTACATCAGCTCATTTGAAAGCATTTTTATTGTTATGAGACATACAAGTAGGGAACAGGATGAAGTTGGAGCCATCTGTGGGCCAGCATTTTCATTTGATCAACTGACGTTATCTCGTTGGCATCATTATGCTGTACGAATGTGTTCCATACTCGAGTCATCCTGGGTATATATGATCTCAGATGGAGTGATGTTCTGGAGAAGGGTACAGCCAGAGTGAAGTTGCTGCTTTCTGCCCGTCTTGTGGCATAAAAGCTTGTTTCTCGCTGTCCTCGAAGTGAATCCAAGTGTGGTATTTTGACAATATTGGCCTTGTACATAACAGTAAGGCCACCCACATCCCTCCTATGTTGAAGGCTCTGCTGAAATGACAGATCTATCCAGGATGGGTCCAGGCGAGAGATGAGACGTCTTGCTCTGTTCTCTGCTCTGTCAAGAAGTCGCAGATGAGAGGGGAGGGGGCAGGCAAACCAAGAAAGTGGAGCATACTCAAGGTGTGAGCGTACTTGTGCCTCGTTCAGAATCTTGCAACCCCTACTGTCAAGCAGATGCGAGATACGGCGAAGTGCTGTAAGCTTCCTGGCTGCCTTGTTTGCTAGATTTACAACATGCTGTATATCCAATCCTCTTGCAAACAAAACCTCAGGATGGGTGTGGGGTGCATAATCAAGTTCTTTAGCTAACCAGAGCTTCTCATAATTGTTTACACATGCCAACAGCATGATTCTCAGACAGGATGGCAATTAACTGGTATCTCTGAGGCCGGATGGGAAATATTTACTATCTCTGAGGCAGTCTGGGAAGTATCTGGTATAGTGAGCACAGTATATTGGTTTTAATCATCAAAGTCACAATACCATGGTTGGAACAGTTTACCAAAAACCCGGAGTTTGGATACAAAACTTTAGATTACGCCTTTGGTCGTCTTGGACCATGAACAAGATACGACTGATGAAGAAAGAAAGAAGACAAGTCAGGTGACGAAGTGAGGTGAAAATCAGAATGACGTTGAGGTAAAGAGAAAAGTACAAGAAATAGTTGGCGAATAGTGAGGAGAGAGTAAGGTCGTGTCAAGTCATGCTGGTTCTGATTAGAAAATTTAATAGTGTTTTGTGGAAGGTCAACTTCATCAGTAACAGAAACAAAGTCAGGATCAAGATTCATGTTAGGAATGTTGTTTATAAGAAGCAGTTCAACAAGATGGCGTCATGTCTGGCTGGATAGAATTTGTCGATGCCTACAAGGTCACATGAAGCTCTAGTAACGTGGCGACGCTAGAGTTACCGAGGAGATACAGCCTGGCCCAACACATGCCACATATACGAGCCAGATTTATGCTGTATTTCTATTTGCATTCTGACCTCTGAGTCCAGCTTGTGTCAGCCAGTAGATACTGCTGGCGTGGCCCATTATAATAACACACTGAAGCCAGAATGGCTAAGCCAAATCCAAATGGAGTACTGTTGACAAGATTGATCAAATAAAACACAGAAGAAACTTTTATTGGGACGTTTCCCTCTGTGTAAACTTTTTCAAGTTATACAGATAAAACTGTCGATTAATGTTCATTTTGCAACACGGATAAGCCACCAGTCGCTGCTACTGTGGCCCACGATAATTATACTCACATCAATAAGTCCAGCAGAGGTAAGGCAGCCAAACTTAAACAACAAAAACATTCAGGCACTTGGGATTCTCTACGGTATTAGCATAAGTTTTAAAATTTCGATTCAACTCGCATTAAAAAATATATTAAGGTGTTGGTGAGGCGGGGAAGGACTCGTAAGGTTCGTTGTTTATTGCCATGCGAGGGACGTTGTGATAACAATCCATGAAACAGTGATCAGAGCAGGAGTTGTACCACAACTATCCAGAACAGATGTATCTGGCAGGAATTACCGAGTTCAAGAGCGGAGAAAACATCCAGCTGGACCAATCAGGAAGGAAGGCTTCAACCTGTGTGTCAGAAGCTGAAACAACGACGAGGATTGATTAGTGAAGTCTTGGTGATCTTTCTTCGCAAAAGAGAATTGTGGCGACATTAACATCTAGATACAATGTTCTGTGAAGAACACTGTAGCACAGCAGTAAGACACCAAAATGCATTGCATACCAGTGGCTTTATTTTATGCCCAACAGTGCTTTATTATATGTAACCTACACTATTTTTGCACTACATAGAAAAATTAATTTGATTATGAGGTACAGTGAGGTGCAGTGCATTTATATGGTGTGTACAATGCCCTTTAATGGATCAAAGTGAACTACAGTGATATCAAGTGTACAATGCAATACTGTGCATTGTATATATTATCCAGATAAGTAAGCCAGCTCTAAATCAGTACTCTGAGCAATGTAAATTTATACTGTATATTTCATTAACCGTAACGTTACAAGTTATATGATGTAAATTAGTAATGTGTGATATGACTGTAAGATATGTTGTTGTTGGTGTGTTGTAAATATTACCCTTGTCTCCTTATTTATAGTTGTTGATGTTTTTATTTGAGTGTTTGCCTGAATGTGCCATCCCTTGCGTACACACACACACACACACACACACACACACACACACACACACACACACACACACACACACACACACACACACACACACACACACACACACACACACACACACACACACACTGACATACCTATTGCATAATGTACGAGAAAAAGATAATCAGTAGAGTATTGGGCCACCTGGAGGAGCAGTTTCGGTAACAACCATTTTGGGTTTAGAGATTGGAAATCCTGTGTCACAATCCTGCGTAATAAAAATCTTTGTATATATTATTGCTCATTTCCGTTGATGGTAATACATCAAACATCACAAAGGTAAAGTCTCTGAAGCTTTCTGCTAAATGAATCAACGGCTTGCCTGTGCTGGCTGTACCGGCTGTGGTAGCTGTGGTGGCTTTGGTGGCTGTGGTGGCTGTGGTGGCTGTGGTGGCTGTGCTGGCTGTGCTGGCTGTGGTGGCTGTGGTGGCTGTGGTGGCTGTGCTGGCTGTGGTGGCTGTGCTGGCTGTGATTAACTTGGTTATAACGTCGGTATTCGGCATGCGTGGCCAGTAAATCTACGAATTGATTTCAGGTATCTCAATAACGAAAATCTGAAGAGATTGCAAACAACATATATCAAGACTAATCTAGATAAATAATGAGGTAAAAGCAAGGAGTGTGCACCAGAGTAGCGTGTTCAGAATCTAGAATAGGCAGAGGTTAGTAAGCAAAGCTATTCCAGAAGTAAAAATATTCTAATATCCGAAGCATTCTTCTCACTAGATTATTCAGTTGTAACTAAATCTTATCCGAACATCGCCGCCAAGCGAAGAAAATAGTGATTAATACCACACTAATTAACGTACCACTGGTTATGTTAAATTGCAGGTAGACGGTACAGCGATTAAATAACTAAAATATTA
>NC_069461.1:18902712-18920212 GCF_026875155.1 Cherax quadricarinatus
GTTTTCAAACCCAGGGGTTCAGAGCACCTGTCATGCGCCCCAGGTTTGTCCCCTGTGAGGGGTGCACACCATTTTCATGCAGCACCATGGCTCATCCCCACCATGGTTTCATGCGCACCATGGCTCAGCAGCACCAGGGTTCATGCCACCATGGTTCATGTAGCCCAAGGGCTCATGCGGGACGGTTCATTAGACCTGGCCAGCAGCCCCATGGCTAAGCAGCACCAGGGTTCCAAAATGCCCAAGCACCAGGGTTCATCAGCACCAAAAGGGTTCATGTACACCAGGCTCATGCAGCACCATGGTTTTAAAAGGGCCAGCCACCAGGGCCATCAGCACCTGGTCATGACCCCATGGTTCATGCAGCACCAGGGTTCATGTAGCACCAGGGCTCTGCAGCCCGGTTTTCTCCCAACCATGGCATGCGCACCAGGGTTAAAGACCCCCAGGGTTCATGTACACCATGGTCTTAGCCCATTTTTCATTACCCATGGTCTGAGCCCATGGTCAGAGCCCATGGTTTTCATGGGCACCAGGGGTCATGAGCACCAGGTTCATGCAGCCCCAGGGTTTCATGTAGCCCAGGTCATGAGCCCGGGGGTTCAGGAGACCATGGCCATGACCCCAGGGGTCATGAGCCCAGGTTCTGAGCACCATGGTTCATGACCCCAGGGTTTTCATTAGCCCAGGGGCCATGAGCACATGGTTCATGAGCACCATGGCTCATGAGCCCGGGGTTCATGTAGCACCAGGTCATACCCCCTGTTCATGTACCCCATCCATAGCCCAGGTTAGACCAGGGGTTTCATGAGCCCATGGGTTCATGTGCACCATGGTTCATGTAGCACCATGTTTTCCTGTAGCCCATTTCAGTAGCACCATGTTCAGTAGCCCCATAGTTTCATGTACCCATGTTCATGTTAAAGGCAAAAACCAGGGTTTTCATGACCCATGGTTAAAAGCGCCTATTTCTGTCACATAGCATGTACCCCCTGTTCATGTAGCCCATAGTTCATGAACCAGGTTCATGTGCACCATGGTCATGGCCCATGTTCATGTAGCTCATGGTCTTTTACACCATGGCTCAGGGCCCGGGGCACCAGGTCATGTGCCCATGTTCTGTAGCAAAAAATTTTTCATGTAGCACCATAGTTCATGTAGCCCCTAGTTCATGTACCCCAAATTTCATGTACACCAGGTTCAGTACACCATGGTTCATGTACCCATTTCGTCCCCAAACCCAAAGGTTCGTAGCACCAGGGTTCAGTACACCATGGTTCATGTGGGGCACCATAGTCTGTAGCACCATGTTCATGTAGCACCAATTCAGGGGCCACCATTTAGGCCCCAGGGTAGCACCAGGTTCATGAGCCCAATAGCCCGGGGTGGGGCCCCATGTCAGCGCAAGGTTCATGTACACCAGGTTCATTAGCACCATATTCAGGGCCCATAGTTCATGTAGCACCATGTTAAATGTAGCACCATTTTTTTTATGTAGCCCCGGGTTTTCAGTGCCCAAAAATTCATTGGCCCCCATGGGCTGTAGCACCATTTTTCGTAGCACCAACACACCTGGCAGTAGCACCATGGTTCATTTTACCCAAAAATTCATGGGGGCACCATGGTCTTGCACCATGTCATGTACCCATGGTTTTTCATGTAGCCCATGTTCTTAGCCCATGTTCATTAGCACCATAATTCATGGGGCACCAAGGCCCATGTACCCAGGTTCAAAGCACCGGGGGTTCATGTCACCCGGTTTCATGTGGGCCATTTTTCATGTACAAAAATTTTCTTCACCATGGTCATGACCCACCATGTTCATGTAGCCCATGGTTAAAGTAGCCCATAGTTCAGTAGGCCCAAATTTTCATGTAGCCCATTTCATGAGCCCAAAGGTTCATGTAGCACAGGGGGCATGTGCACCATTTCATGTGCAAAAAAATTTCGGGGGCCCCAAAGGGTCATGTACACCAGGGTTTTCCATTAGCCCCGGGGGTTCTGTGGCCCTTTTGGGTCATGACACCATTTTTTTCATGTAGCCAAAAAATTTCATGTGGCACCATGGCAGTACACCATGTTTTCCCATGTAAGGCCCCAAGTTCATGTACCCATGTTCATGTAGCCCATTTCATGTAGCCCCCATGTTCATGTACACCATGGTTCATGTAGCCCCAAAATTTTCATGTAACCATGGTCATGTAGCACCAGGTTCATGTCACCAGGGTTCAGAAACCCCGGCCGGCCAAAAGTTCATAGCACCAGGGGTTCATGTAGCACCATGGTTCTGAGCACCAGGTCATGTAGCCCATGGTTTTAGCCCTGTTCATGTAGCACCATGGTTCATGTAGCACCAGGGGTTCTGTACACCAGGGTTTCATTAGCACCAGGGTTCAGTACACCATGGTTCATTAGCACCGGTTCTTACCCCCCATGTTAATGTAGCACCAGGTTCATGAGCCCATGTTCATGTAGCCCCAAAGGTTTCATGTAGCCCCATGGTTCGAGCACCAGGTTCATGTACCCATGTTCATGTAGCACCTGGTTAGACCCACCAGGGTTCATTACACCATGGTTATGAGCCCATGGCATGGCACCAGGTTCATGACCCCATGGTTCATGCACCCATGGTCATGACCCATGCCTGAGCCCAGGGTTTTCATGCAGCACCAGGGTTTCATGTAGCACCAGGTTCATGAGCCCATTTTCATGAAAGCCCCAGGTTCAGAGCACCAGGGTTCATGAGCACCATGGTTCATGCGCACCATGGTTCATGAGCCCCATGGCTCAGCACCCCAGGGCCTGAGCACCATGGTTCAGACCCAGGCCCCTGAAGCACCAGGGTTCATGAGCACCATGGTCATGGCACCGGTTCTGCGCACCATGGTTCAGAGCACCAGGGCCATGCAGCACCATGGTTCATTAGACCAGGGGTTCATGAGCACCATGGCTCATGCAGCCCCATGGTTCATGAGCCCCAGGCTCATGCACACCAGGGCTCATGCGCACCAGGTTCATGAGCCCAGGTCTTTAGCACCAGGTTCAGTGCACCAGGTTCAGTAGCCCCATGGTTTCATGAGCACCATGGTTCATGGCCCCATGGTTCAGGCAGCACCATGGCTCATGCAGCACCGGGTTTTCTTTAGCACCTGGGTTCCCCCAGGGCCAGCACCCATGGTTCATGTAGACCATGGCCATGCAGCACCATGGTCATGCGCCCCAGGTTTTCATGAGCACCAGGGTCATGCAGCACCAGGTTTTCATTAGCACCATGGCTCACAGCACCAGGGGTTCGTAGCCCCGGCTCTGCAGCCCATGGCCATGCAGCACCAGGTCATGCAGCACCAGGGCTCCAAAAGGCAGCCCCAAGGGTCATGCAGCCCAGGGTTTTTCATACACCATGGCCCCAGCAGCACCAGGTTCATGAGCACCATTTATGTAGCACCCATGGCCATGCAGCACCATGGTTCAATGAGCACCAGGGTCTGCAGCACCAGGTTCCAGGCACCATGGTTCATGCCACCAGGCCCATGCACACCATGGTTCATGCAGCACCATTTCATGTAGCCCCAGGGCCATCAGCACCAGGTTCATGTAGCCCCATGGCTCATGCACACCATGGCTCATGCGACCATTTTTCATGCAGCACCAGGGGTTCATGAGCACCAGGGGTTCATTAGCACCAGGGTCTGCCGCCCAAGGTTCATGAGAAACCAAGGTCAGGGAACCCTTTTTCATGTAGCACCAGGGGCCCATGGAAACCATGGGTTCTGTAGCACCAGGCTCATCAGCACCATGGTATTACCATGGTTCATGGCCCTGGTTCTTTTAGCACCATGGTTCATGTAGCACCATGTTCCTGAACGCCAAGTTCAGTGAAAAACCATTTTTCAGTACCCATGTTCATTACGCCATATTTTCATGTGGCACCATATTTCAGTAGCCCCAGGGCTCAGAGCCCAAATTTCATGAGCCCATGGTTCATGTAGCGCCTTTTTTTAGTTTCATGTAAAGGGCTTTTCCAAAGTTCAGTGCACCATGTTCTGTGCCCATGTTCTGTACCCAAAATTTTCATTAGCCATGGTCATGTAGCACCATGGTCATGAGCCCATGTTCATTTACCCATTTTCATTTAGCCCATTTTTCATGTACAAAAAAGGTTCTGTCCCCAAAAGTTCTGAGCGCCATAGTTCATGAGGGCAGGCCCAGGTTTCAGAGCACCATTTTCATGAAGCACCATTTTTTCCGACCCAAGTTCATGTCACCATGGTTCATGAGCCCAGGGTTTCAGTGCACCATTGCCCATGCGGGGCACCATGGCATGGCACCATGGAAAAATGCGAGCCCCCTTTTTCTTTAGCACATGGACCAAAGGTTGGGGCACCTGGTCATGGCCCAAAGGTATGGGCCCGGGGGCGAGCCCAGGGTTTTCATGTAGCACCATGGTCTGTAGCACCAAATTCAGTGCCCAAGTTCATGTAGCACCATTTTTCATGTACACCAGGGTTTTCATTTTCCCCAAAGGTTCCTTTAGCCCCAAATTTTCATGTGGCACCATACATGTGCACCATGGTTCATGACACCAGGGTTTCATGTGGCCCATGGGTTCATGTACCCATGTTCATGTAAGGCCAAATTCATGGCACCATGGTCATGTAGACCTATTCATGGGCCAAGTTCATGAAGCCCATGTCATGTGCCCATGTTCATGTACCCCAGGTTCATGTAGTTTTGGGCCCATAGTCAGTAGCCCAGGGGTCTTAGCACCATGGTTCATGTAGCACCATGGTTCATGTGGGCCCATGTTCATGTTGGGCCCATGGTTCATGTAGCACCAGGTTCAGAGCCCCCAGGGTTTCATGTAGCCATGTTATTAGCCCCATGGTTCATGAGCACCGGGGGTTCATGTAGACCATTTCATGTGCACCATTTTCAGGGAAACCAGGGTTCATGTAGCACCATTTCATGTGGCACCTAGGTCATGAGACCCATGTTCAGAGCACCATTTCTTTGGGGGGCACCTTGGGTCATGACACCAGTTCATTAGCCCATATTCAGGGGGCCCCAAAGGGGTTCATTAGCCCATATTCATGTAGGCCATATTCAGTAGCCCAAGTCAGTAGCCCATGTTCATGTACCCATATTCATGTGCCCCTATCATGAGCACCAGGGTTCGTAGCACCATTTCATGTGGCCCCTGGTCGAGCCCAAAGGGTTCAGTAGCACCAGGGGTTTCATTAGCACCAGGTTTCCCATGTAGCGCCATGTTCTTAGCACCATGGTTCTGTACCCATGGTTCATTAGCCCATTTTTTCATGAAAGGCAAGCCCATGGTTAGTACACCATTTTTCATGTAGCACCAGGGTTTCCTGTACACCATGGTTCATGTAGAAAATAAGGCACCGGGTTCATGTAGCACCATGGTTCAGGGTTTTAGCACCAGGGTTTTCATGACCCATAGTTCATGAGCACCAGGGTTTAAATAGCACCATGGTTCATGTAGCACCATGGTTCAGAGCGCCATATTTCAGAGACCAGGGTTCAGTGCCCATGGTTCAGTAGCCCAGGGTTCTGACCCAGGGTTTTCATGACCCCATGGTTCAGTAGCCCATGGTTTCATTGCACCAGGGTTCATGTACGCCATAGTCATGTAGCACCAGGGTTCATGCAGCACCGGTTCATGAAAGCACCAGGGTTCATGTAGCGCCATAGTTCATGTAGCACCTGGTTAAATTAGCACCATTTTTCTTTTAGCACCAGGTTTTCATGCAGCACCTTGTTCAGTACCCCAGGTTCATGTACACCATTCTTCATGAGCGCCAAGTTCATGTCACCATGGTTCATGACACCATGGTTCATGTAGCCCCCAGGGTTTCATGAGCCCCATATTCATGTAGCACCATGGTTCATGAGCCCCATGGTTCATGTAGCGCCATATTTTCATGTAGCACCAGGGGTTCATGAGCACCAGGGGTTCATGTGCACCAGGTTCAGTAGCACCAGGTTCTGCAGCACCATGGTTCATTACACCAGGTTTCATGTACACCAGGGTTTTCATTAGCGCCATTTCTGTAGCACCAGGGGTTCATGTAGCCCCATAGTTCAGTAGCACCAGGTTCATGTAGCACCTGGTTCTTTTTAGCGCCATAGTTCATTAGCACCATGGTTCATGTAGCCCAGGTTCATGTAGCACCAGGTTCATGTAGCAACATGGTTCATGTAGCACCATGGTTCATGACCCCGGGTTTTTCATTAGCCCCAGGGTTCAGTAGCCCATAGTTCATGTGCACCTTTTTTTCTGCAGCACCATGGTTCATGAGCACCATGGTTCATTAGCCCCCTAGTCAGTACACCATGGTTTCATGCAGCACCATGGTTCGTAGCCCAGGTCATCAGCACCAGGGGTTCAGTAGCCCCCAGGTTTTCATTACACCATGGTTCCTGTAGCACCAGGGTTTTCAGTAGCCCCATATTTTTCAGTACACCATAATTCATGGGCACAAGGGCATGAGCACCATGGGTCTGTACACCATGGGGCTTTAGCACCTAGTTTATGTACACCATGGGTCATGTAGCACCATCGTACCGTTTTCAAAGGAAATCGACAATGACTCAGGTAAAGTGACAGAGCCACCAGGCAGTGATGGATATGTCGACTAGTGGATCACCAACAGCAACAGCCAAATTGATGAAGAAAAGCACCAGACAAGCCGGGTCGTAGGTCAGGCTGTAGGAGAAGGATAACTCTCGAAACCGATCACAAGAACACCAGAGGAAAGGTTTCCTATTCATTAAATGCACTAGAGACAGTAATTAGGGTAAGGGATGAGCGAAGAAGGGATAGTGTAAGAGAGAGAGAGAGAGAGAGAGAGAGAGAGAGAGAGAGAGAGAGAGAGAGAGAGAGAGAGAGAGAGAGAGAGAGTAAAGGAGGTAGAGAGGGACAACGAGAGAGACAGTCTTTGAAGAGGACTAATTAATTAGATCATAACTAGACTATATAACATGATTATGATCCAGGAACATCCAGAGGTCACAGGAAAGACAGAACTGGGTGAATCTTGCTGACGCTGCCTGCGGAGTAATGGACTAATGTGACTCCTAAATTCACAATTATACATCTCTCGTAGATCTTCTATGCCTGGCGATGATATACGTTGAGTCTGTCGTAAATACATCCACAAACTCACGCGGATAATCTACCCAACGTATAACAGCTGGATAACAAAACATATAAGTATAGAAGAACGAAAAGGTACAATACCGTGACTGGAACAATATACAAGTAACTCTCACATAGGAGAAAGAAATTTATGACGACGTTTCGACCCGATTTGAACCATTAACTAGTAACACAATGTGTGCACGTAAGTAGAAAGCTTAGAATTATGTTAAATTAATCCGATAACTTATTGTTATGAGAGTTTTCTAAACTATGCTTCGGACAAATTTAGATTTTTTTTATGATTCAGTCACTGGACCGACTGGGGTTGTACACCACTGCTATAAACACCTTGAGTCCCCACTAGTTTTGAGTGTTCCTACTATGTAATCATTTGCCTCCATCTCCTCTGTTTTCTATATCGTTCCTCATAATCTGATATCCAGCTGGGAAAAACACTTACGTTATCATCTCTGTGAGCTATGCTATTTGCATAGCACTCTACAGCAACCTCCCCTCAAGGTAGGAGGTTCTTTGATGATGATGAAGGGATCTTGATCTAGGGGAATTGGATCCGTGCTCCACTTTCCTGAATTAATCCTAAATGCCTTACACCCCCCTTCCCCTACTGGAGGTGTATAATCCTTACGGGCTCCCCCACAATAATAGTAAATACTGTACAGCAACATAACTATTTCATTAATGGGGAGTGCTCTAATTCCGTAGGGGTTACATAACGCTTGGGAGAACTGCCTAATTAAAAATCTAATCACAATTATGATAGATATTTATTTATTCTTTTAAATTCTAAAGGACCCTAGGACTATATTATGCATGTACAATATAATGTATGGAAAACGCAGAATTTTCAACTGAAATTGTTACTTGGACAGTTAATTGTTTATGTCCTGTAGTTCAGTGATGGTTCGTTAGACTAACAATCGAAAGCGCTCAGGTTTGACTCCTGGGTGGGAGTAAGCAAACATCTTACCTGCTGCTCTTGTTTACCCAGCAGTAAACAAACACTTACACGTTAATCGGCTGTTATGAATCGAATTCCGAGAGAATATTCCTGTGGAAATATGCTGTATTATTAAGCTTTTTTAGGGAAGGTTTCCCTGGGTTAATAATCTTCTTGGGATTAATAACCCAGAGGTTGTTGTCTCCCGCACTGTGTGTTCCTGACGCTGACTGACTCACAGTCTTCTTGAAGACCAGTATTGTCTAAAAAAAATTTTAGCTATACAGTGTGTTGCAGAGTCGACTTGTTCGTTAGTCTGTGGTCGACAAAATGCCGACCCACACACAGGACCTGTCATGTGTACGTGTTGCCCACAGCTTTAATAACATCGTTGGCAGAGCAAAAAACAATCCGTGTTGAAAGACGCCCTTGTTTATACTCATCAGAGGCTCCTGCTAATTGACATCTTAGAAAAAAAACTTCATATACAAACTATTGGCAGAAGAGACTCGCCAGACAAAAGATTATTGGCTATTATATTATTGATGGAATACGATACCGAAAATGTGATAAATAAGGCGTAAGCAAACGCGCTATGGCTGTTTATTTTTGGGGAGGGAGATGGAAGCGTACTGGGAACTGCTGCCACTTTGGAAGGTCTCGCCATACTGTGGTTGCTGACCAGTCCACAACTCTGAGTGGCTGCTGAACTCTGAGTTAATGTCTGGTCAGTAGCTCAGATACACATGAAAGTCACTTCACTCATAAATTTATTTGTTTTATTTTATTTATTTCTCATTTCTATGGGATAATTTTTTTTCACTTTATTTCTTCATATATTTTCTTTACCCATACATTTCTACCACCAACAACAACCACTACTACCACCACCAACAACCACTACTACCACCAACAACAACCACTACTACCACCACCAACAACCACTACTACCACCAACAACAACCACTACTACCACCAACAACAACCACTACCACCACCAACAACAACCACTACTACCACCAACAACAACCACTACTACCACCAACAACCACTACTACCACCAACAACAACCACTACTACCACCAACAACAAACACTGCTACCACCAACAACAACCACTACTACCACCAACAACAACCACTACTACCACCACCAACAACCACTACTACCACCACCAACAACCACTACTACCACCAACAACAACCACTACTCACCACCAACAACAACCACTACTACCACCAACAACAACCACTAACCACCACCAACAACAACCACTACTACCACCAACAACAACCACTACTACCACCAACAACCACTACTACCACCAACAACAACCACTACTACCACCAACAACAAACACTACTACCACCAACAACAACCACTACTACCACCAACAAACAACCACTACTACCACCAACAACAACCACTACTACCACCACCAACAACCACTACTACCACCACCAACAACCACTACTACCACCACCAACAACCACTACTACCACCGCCAACAACCACTACTACCACCAACAACAACCACTACTACCACTACCAACAACCGCTACTACCACCAACAACAACCACTACTACCACCAACAACAACCACTACTACCACCAACAACAACCACTACTACCACCACCAACAGCCACTACTACCACCACCAACAACCACTACTACCACCACCAACAACCACTACTACCACCTCCAACAACCACTACTACCAACAACAACAAACACACTACTACCACCAACAACAACCACTACTACCACCAACAACCACTACTACCACCAACAACAACCACTACTACCACCAACAACCACTACTACCACCACCAACAACCACTACTACCACCAACAACAACCACTACTACCACCACCAACAACCACTGCTACCACCAACAACAACCACTACCACCATTACCTACAACAACTACCACCTTCACCACCATTCACCCTCCCACGCCACATCATTTCCCCCTAACATTTATTGTCATCCAATTACCACCTCTTCCTCCCTCTTCCTCTCCTCCTTCAACTTTCTTCCTCTCTCTCTTTTCTCCTTCTCCACTCGATGTGCACACTCCTTCCTTCTTTACATAATGGTATTATTTTCCCATTATTTTAATGCCTTGTATTCAACATATTGATGACCTATTTTGTCTACTTCATATATAATGGCTATGATAATAACTTTCATTTATAAAGGGGTGGAGGGGTAAGCCAGTGGAAGGCTTCGGTCAGATGACCAAAAGCTCCAGCGGCGGGTCATCACATGAATAAAACCCTCGGCCCACAAATTTTACAAGAATCTCCTGAATTGTATACAAGGATCTCTAATTCAAAGAATTTCATCCAGGGAAATGCTCTTGTTACAGCCTGATTCACCGCGAGGCCTGGTCATGGACCGGGCTGCGGGGGCGTTGACCCCCGGAACACCCTCCAGGTATACTCCAGGTATAGCCTTTTATATGTAGTGTTAACCACCAAATTCTTAACAAAAATCTCAGTCACACTATTGAGTTTTTTTTTGGGTTCTCCCGTAATTCTAACCCCATATCACTTATTCTTTAGTATTTTCCTTCGTCCATATAACTTTTAAACTCCTGTAAGTGTATTCAGTGATCACTCCAACTGCACAACTAACTTCGGTTTTTAAAGGGGTGAAAGGGTGAGCCAGCGGAAGGCCTCGGTCAAATTACCAGAAGCTCCAGTGGTGGAATCATTATTTGACTACGTAAGACCTGAAAACTTGTCTTGATTCCTGACGAATATTAAGAACCTAAATACGATTGCAGAATCAGGAGAAAAATGATTTTTATTAATGTCTTCAAGGTAATCCGCTTACAATTTTTAGATTCAAAATAATGTGTTCCATGGTAATTTATACGTCTGGAAATATATATTGTAGGTTATAAAAGAAGGTTATAAGAGAATATATCAGAGTAATATATACAAAGAGAATGTTTTAAGGCGTTGCATGCAAACATAGTCTTACATATATATATATATATATATATATATATATATATATATATATATATATATATATATATATATATATATATATATATATATATAATATATATATATATATATAATTGCAAAACAACCACTCTGAAAGAATAGAGAAATTCCAAGCGCTTTCGTGACTACTCACATTATAATGTGAGTAGTCACGAAAGCGCTTGGAATTTCTCTATTCTTTCAGAGTGGTTGTTTTGCATATTCTGAAATCACCTGTTTACTGTGATCTTATTGCATATATATATATATATATATATTATATATATATATATATATATATATATATATATATATATATATATATATATAATATATATATATATATATATATATATATATATTATATAAATATATATATATATATATATATATATATAATATATATATATATATAATATATATATATATATATATATATATATATATATATATATATATATATATATATATATATAAAACCAGAAATATTTGTCCAACCTATTTCCATGCTACCCAAGCAATAGCTTTAATAACCTCTCTACTCATGTACAATTCGACTTTTTCTACCATATGTATCACTACTACTACTACTACTACTACTACTACTACTACTACTACTACTACTACTACTACTACTACTACTACTACTACTACTACTACTACCGCCTCCACTAGTATTACAACTACTACACCTCACTCTAAGCCTTTATATACCCTCTGTGTCCATGTACTGTTTGTAACGGCTTGACAAAGCTCCTGGAGAGCGAAACGTTGCTACAATAAAATGTCACATTAGTTGCACTTGTGTCCTTATACCTAACAAACATTTAAGTCTCTCATTATCGCTTAAACATAATCATCTAGTCGACGCTAAACGTAGATACAGCCTAAAGAATTTATGTATCTTACCATTAACATTGAAATGTTTTGTTGTATCCTGTGAGGTTTACATGGAGGTATCTTTGAAACGTTGGATGTCTGTACACTCTGTACACCCTGTCTCTGTCCACACTTTATATTTGCTATCAATGGCATCCCTGTATAAACAGTTCTTTTCTGACGTTATCATACACTATATCCGCTCATCTACGGTATCATACAATCCGTCTGAGTTTCCACCTTATTGTACAGTCCGTCTGCAACTCTACATTGTCATACCTCGAATTTTTTTCAATCTCCTCCCTGATACACTTGTGGTATGGAGGGGTGAAGAACGAAGAGGGGTTTAAGGAGGGAGGAAGGGAAGGAAGGTGAGAGGGACAGGGGGAAGAAGGACAAGAAGGGTATAAGGGAGGGGGATGAAGGAGGATTGGGAGGGAGAGAAGGCGAAAAATGATGGAGTGGAATTTTTATTATTAAACAAAATTGGATGAATCAGCGGTCTGCTGCTGATGCATCTAATAGGAAGAAAAGTTAACTGGAACTCATACAAGGTGTTGAAATTTGTCAGGCTGAGCCGGGAGACTTCAGTAGGAGCAATAAGGATATCGTCAAAGACTCCAGTGGAAATATGTCATTTTGTCTGACTTTTTTGGAGGGTTATCGTAGGTAATTTACACATATGTTACTATGTATGATAATTTTTGTAACTGTGTTTATGTGTGCCTGTACCTAAATAAACTTACTCAAGCATCCCAGCGAGAGTTCGTCAGCTGCGACAAAAGTGTCGTTCCTGCATAGCTGGAGTTGCCATCACTTGGGAATCACCGTCTTTCAGGACAGCCTATCCCATATAGAAGAGAAATAGAATTTTTATGAAGATATGAGAGGAAGAAGTGAGGTGGGGCGGAGGAGTTATCGTGGAGGAGCGTACATCGGGGGGGGGGGGAGCAGGCCAAGGTTATAACACCCAGTTGGGAATATCACTGACGACACCCCATCCCCGAATCCACGACTCAACCTCTGCCCCACCACCCATAAAATGCACCCCTGAAACAAGGCAACCCCTCCCCCACAACCCCAACTGCTTCCCCACCGACTGCGGACTATGTATGAAAACCACTTAGTGCAATGGAGCATGGCAGGTACACAAAGCTGGCTTTTGTTCCCACTACGTAACTATCACATAGTTTATGCTAGCAGCATGCTGCTGCTGTAATCAATTTTGAATATTACAAGGTATACTGAAGTCTGTCAGCTCAGGCTGACAGACTTTACCACTTTCATGAACCAACCTCATCCTGCGTGATGGATACCGATGGCTATTTGCCGACAGTACTGAAGAATATATCCGTTGCATTAAAAGCTTTTATTGGGACAACGTTTCGCTCTGTGTATAGCTTTGTCAAGTTATGACTTAGTAAAGATCTAACAGATCAAAATATTGTCTAATAAAAGCTTGTTTTGCATCTTGTGTTTTTTCACTGCGCGAAGGAAAGTGACTATAAAAACAGACCCTTCGTTATGCAGGTATAAATCAAGACGCTGGTCAGAAAATACATGATAAATGAAGTTGTATCATAGGGAAAAACGTTCCTTTAATTACAGTCATAACGTAATCACGCATTCAGAACAGTTAATAATGTAGCACTGATCAAACCAGGGTACTGGTGCTGTTAGAACCTATGGCGAGTGAGTCGTAAAACTCCAGGTCAGTGCGTTAACCACTGGGCCACCTGGCTACAATAAGATTCATCCAACTAGGTATATTTATACACCACAGGGAGGCTGGCATGCTGACCTTCATATGGGTTCTAACCCCCACCCGTATTCTGGTTTGTTTGCATTCGTCTTCCTTGTGCTTGACTGGGTTGAACCAAGGTGCTAACATAACAAGAGGGCCCCATGTGTTATACTCTTACCAGCTGGTTCATGGTGGGGAGGGCATGCCTATATGTGACATCCGCCCAATAAAATGTAACTTGCTCTTAGCATGCCACATCACATCATCTTTACATATCTACTGCCTCACCTTTCTCCACATTTAATCATCCATGTATTCTACTGAAGGTGCCTACTTTATATAGACGAAATATAGAAACCAATAACACGTACTGTACCTGTTGCCCAAGTGTCTTGTTAACATTCAGACTTGACTGATAATGGCTCACAGAACTCCGAGTCACATTATGATATCATTATTTACTACTACAATGTCTCCTTTGTTTTAGTACTATTGTGTAGCTTCCATGGCATAAGAATACTCCAGGTTAATCAATGTCCTAACAGCTTTTCCGTTTTATTGCCCCCTACTTCTTTCCGGCTGAAAGATAAGATAACCTTTACCGGATTATTATTATTATAATCAAGGGGGAAGCGCTAAACCCGGAGGATTATACAGCGCCTGGGGGGGGGGATATGTGGAAGGCATTCAGGCTTAATTCGGGGAACTGGAGCACAGATCCAATTCCCTAAATCAAGAGCCCCTCACCAACAACCTTTACCGGAGAACTCAGCAAATCACTTCGCGTACAATGGTAGATTTTTTTCCAATAGTTCTAAAGGCAAGTAGCTGCTGTAAGAATATATTGACAGATTACGTAGAATTACATAATGGTAACCCAGTAAAGTCAGTGTGACTAATTTTCATTGGAGTCTTGACTGTTTGTCTCTTAATTAGGAACATGTGTATTATGTCTTATATTCCCATTCTGATGGTAAATATAGTAAAGGCGAATAAATTCCTTGTGCTTAGAAGACATGCAATAATTGTTTGTTTATATATGTTACTATTAGCAAACACGTAAGCAAACATCAGGAATATTTATTACAAAGATTACGGTCTGGCCTTGATCACTTCTAAACACACAGACTAAATGACGTGTGCAGAAGTGATTCATGTGCAGAGTGTCAGTGTGTCAGAAGTGATCATGTGTAGAAGGACAGTGTGTCAGAGTGATCATGTTCAAGTGATCATGTGTCAAATATCAGTGGTCGAATGATTCATGCTGTCAGAATGATCATGTTTCAGAATGTTCAGTTGTCAGATAGTGATCATTTTGTCAGAAGACACGTGTCAGAAGGATCAGTGTGTCAGAAGTGATCAGTGTGTCAGAAGTGATCAGTGTGTCAGAAGTGATCAGTGTGTCAGAAGTGATCAGTGTGTCAGAAGTGATCAGTGTGTCAGAAGTGATCAGTGTGTCAGAAGTGATCAGTGTGTCAGGGCAGGAACGTTTTCTAATGAATATACTCTGGTGTTTACTCACATAGTTTTGTAAACTAATTTGTCGGTGTAAGTTCCCCAGTTTATTTAGTTATATTTAGTTATTATTTAGTTATCATTTAGTCCTTCCTGTGACTATAAGAGCAACAAAATAATAATAATAATAATTATTATTATTATTATTATATATATTATATTATTATTATTATTATTATTATTATTATTATTATTATTATTATTATTATTATTACTATTACTGTTACTGTTATTATTATTATTATTATTATTATTATTATTATTATTATTATTATTATTATTATTATTATTATTATAATGACATCCAGCTTCACGGAATGGCTCAAACAACTTCCAAAAGAAACCTCTGGTATATGACTTTATATTTTCGAAAAGGTGCAGCCACCTTCAACAACTGCAGTGAGTGAAATTCAAGAGTGTGTAAGCGCACCTCTGCCAATATTTTGCGTAAAACAGTGTGATTTTTTTTATTCTGGTCTATATCAAGTTAAATATATTTGAGTCTGCCTAACACAGTACCCACTAGGTTTAATTTATGTGTGGGCAAATCTGTCAATATCCTGAATCGGTTAAAAACAACAACATGAAATCGCTGGACTCCGTGTGGCAGCTGAAGAATGACTTCTCTGATAGGATTCCAGTTTTCAGCTCTGGTGTGTTTTCCAGAAAGCGAGGTTCGCATTTTTATAGGGTTCTTATTGAAGCGAAACCTTTGAAGCTGCCGTAGCTGATGAACCCTCGCTGGAATACTTGACGATATCCTCATTGCCCGACTGAAATCTCCCAGCTCAAGCTGACAGATTTTAGCGGTCTTGTATGAGCCCTAGCCTGCGTGGTGGAGTGTGACAGAGAAACATAGCCTGGTGTAACTATTATATAAGAATAGGGTAGCAGCACAATGTTGATGTATCCAGCTGTTGTCTTATAAAAAGTCCTTTTCTCCTCCCCCCCCCACACACACCCCTCTTTCCTTACCTCTCTCCCCTCCAATCCCCTTCCCCCATCTTCACTCGCCCTTCTCTTTCCCTTCACTCCTTTCCCTTTAACCATTATTTGCACCACACTATGTGATGGAATATAACCTGGAGACATAGCTAGCCTCGGTACCCTCTGTGTAACTATCATTAGGATGGCAGCACATCGTTTATGTCCACTAAATAAAAGAAAGACGCGGAACACGACCTTCACCATAACATAGTGAGTGACTTGAGGCCTCGTGGAATGTGGTACCGGACACTGTTCTAATCAAGGAAGGGAGACTTCCAACCCATGACAAGACAGTGTTAAAACTAGGAGGACAGTGCGCTATTTCCTGTGCACACTAGGAAAGTTAGCACGGGCCACCACTGTGACCACAAATGCCACAAATGCAGGTTTTTACAGATGAATCTCATGCCAGCATGGTTGTAGCGTGTTCTTATTTTTCACTACTTAAAAACAGTGTACATGCTGCATCTACACTTGGTTGTTTGAAGATATTTTGAGTGTTCCTCCTCATCCTGCATTCCTGCTCTCCATCTTACTCTTAATTCTTTCACTGATAACTTTACCATACACCTTACCAGGTATACTCAACAGAAAAAAGGCACAATACCGTGAAAGGAACAATACACAGATAACCCGCACATAGGAGAAAAAGCTTACGACGACGTTTCGGTCCGACTTGGACCATTTACAAAGTCATACCGTGTGGCTTTGTAAATGGTCCAAGTCGGATCGAAACGTAGTCGTAAACTCCTCTCTCCTATGTGCAGGTTATTTGTGTATACTCAACAGACTTATTCCTCTATAATTTTTACACTCTCTGTTGTCCCCTTTGCCTTTATACAAAGCTGTGGTTCGTACGTCGGATTGCGTGTGGCCAACAGTAACAGCCTGGTTGATCAGGCCCTGATCTACCATGAGGTCTGGTCACAGACCGGGCCGCTAACCCTCTCCAGGTATACTCTCTGCCAGTTCCTAGGTACCTTACCCTCTTCAGTACAGTTATTAAATAAAAATACCAGCCATTTCAAAACTATATGCATACCTGCTTTTAACATTTCTATATTAATCCCATTAATCCCAGCTGCTTTACATCCCCTTTATTGTCTCCCCAGCCTCATGCATATCTCCCACACTCAAATCTCGCTCTTCCTCACTCCTAAAAGATGTTATACCTCCCTAGCCAATGCTCGAAATCACAGCTTCTGTATCTTCACCAACATTTAACAATTCCTCAAAATATTCCCTCCGTCTTCCC
>NC_069461.1:18925212-18930212 GCF_026875155.1 Cherax quadricarinatus
AGCTGGTAACAAATTCATTAATATATTGATTTATTGGTTTTATCGAAAATTATTTTGACTCAGCTGATAATGATTCCATCAATGGTTGTCTGTGGACTCGTGATTGCTTTCGGCATTTAATTTTTCATCGGATTTGATGGATATATTTCAAAAAAAATGTTAGTAAAATGAATGACGATTACGTAGCATTCCAATTTTCGATAAATCTTTCATCCGTTGGGGCGACTTAAATTTTGTTTTGCAGTTCTGATATTAAGGGATTTAGAGAAATAGTGTCAATTTGGATATTGTTTCAATTTTGACTGTATTATCTACGTTTCAACGCCGCATGTCAATACAACAACAACAATACTTTTTTCAATGCTTTTTTCTCAGAAATATTGACTTTATGTGGTCATTAACAAGCTTATGCAGGTCTCTGTATTTCTTCTGGTCTTCCACAGATCTTGTAATACACTGTTGCCTCGCTTTACTGCCCTTTCTGTCTCTTGTTGCTACTACCACTATTACTACTACTACTACTACAACTACTACTACCCCCTACTTGCTACTACCACTGTTACTACCCCCTACTTGCTACTACCACTGCTACTACCACTGCTTGCTACTACCACTGCTACTACCCCCTACTTGCTACTACCACTGCTACTACCACTGCTTGCTACTACCACTGCTACTACCCCTACTTGCTACTACCACTGCTACTATCCCTACTTGCTACTACCACTGCTACTACCACTGCTTGCTACTACCACTGCTACTACCCCCTACTTGCTACTACCACTGCTTACTACCACTGCTTGCTACTACCACTGCTACTACCCCTACTTGCTACTACCACTGCAACTACCCCCTACTTGCTACTACCACTGCTACTACCCCTACTTGCTACTACCTCTGCTACTACCCCCTACTTGCTACTACCACTGCTACTATCCCTACTTGCTACTACCACTGCTACTACCCCCTACTTGCTACTACCACAACTTCTCCACTATCAGCATTACCTCTGCCACTACTTCATTTATTTCTTCCTCTCTTTGTCCCGTCCCTGTCCTCTCCCCCCCTTGCATATATATACTGGCTCCCTCACCTTCGTGTGTCAGTGTGACTTGTCAATGATGCAAGTCGGACCGTAATGCCGTCATAAGCTTCTCTCTCCAATGCGCTGGTTGTCTGTGTAACATGTGATAAACTTACCCATTTAAAGTGTTTCTTGCAACTAAAGCTTCCCCAGCTGTAGACCATTAATCAAGTCAAGCTTGATATATACCTGTCTTTTTTCTCATTACTGCTGTACCCAGTTTCTCATGGCCTTGAGAATCTTGTAGACACACTGACGGCTGAGGCTGTCGTGTACACTGGTATAAGATTCCAGGAACACTGTACACGACAGCAACAGATTCCAGGGACACTGTACACGACATCAACAGATTCCAGGGACACTGTACACGACAGCAACAGATTCCAGGGACACTGTACACAACAGCAACAGATTCCAGGGACACTGTACACGACAGCAACAGATTCCAGGGACACTGTACACGACAGCTACAGATTCCAGGGACACTGTACACGACAGCAACAGATTCCAGGGACACTGTACACGACAGCAACAGATTCCAGGGACACTGTACACGACAGCAACAGATTCCAGGGACACTGTACACAACAGCAACAGATTAGAGGGACACTGTACATGACAGCAACAGATTCCAGGGACACTGTACACAACAGCAACAGATTCCAGGGACACTGTACACGACAGCAACAGATTCCAGGGACACTGTACACGACAGCAACAGATTCCAGGGACACTGTACATGACAGCAACAGATTCCAGGGACACTGTACACAACAGCAACAGATTCCAGGGACACTGTACATGACAGCAACAGATTCCAGGGACACTGTACACGACAGCAACAGATTCCAGGGACACTGTACGACACCAGCAACAGATTCCAGGACACTGTACACGACAGCAACAGATTCCAGGGACACTGTACACAACAGCAACAGATTCCAGGGACACTGTACACGACAGCAACAGATTCCAGGGACACTGTACATGACAGCAACAGATTCCAGGGACACTGTACACAACAGCAACAGATTCCAGGGACACTGTACACGACAGCAACAGATTCCAGGGACACTGTACATGACAGCAACAGATTCCAGGGACACTGTACACAACAGCAACAGATTCCAGGGACACTGTACACAACAGCAACAGATTCCAGGGACACTGTACACAACAGCAACAGATTCCAGGGACACTGTACATGACAGCAACAGATTCCAGGGACACTGTACACAACAGCAACAGATTCCAGGGACACTGTACACGACAGCAACAGATTCCAGGGACACTGTACACGAGAGCAACAGATTCCAGGGACACTGTAAACGACAGCAACAGATTCCAGGGACACTATACACAACAGCAACAGATTCCAGGGACACTGTACACAACAGCAACAGATTCCAGGGACACTGTACTCGACAGCAACAGATTCCAGGGACACTGTACACAACAGCAACAGATTCCAGGGACACTGTAACACAACAGCAACAGATTCCAGGGACACTGTACACGACAGCAACAGATTCCAGGGACACTGTACACGACAGCAACAGATTCCAGGGACACTGTACACAACAGCAACAGATTCCAGGGACACTGTACACAACAGCAACAGATTCCAGGGACACTGTACACAACAGCAACAGATTCCAGGGACACTGTACACGACAGCAACAGATTCCAGGGGACACTGTACACGACGCAACAGATTCCATGGACACTGTACACGACAGCAACAGATTCCAGGGACACTGTACACAACAGCAACAGATTCCAGGGACATGTACACAACAGCAACAGATTCCAGGGACACTGTACACAACAGCAACAGATTCCAGGGACACTGTACTCGACAGCAACAGATTCAGGGACACTGTACACGACAGCAACAGATTCCAGGGACACTGTACACAACATGCAACAGATTCCAGGGACACTGTACACGACAGCAACAAGATTCCAGGGACACTGTACACGACAGCAACAGATTCCAGGGACACTGTACACAACAGCAACAGATTCCAGGGACACTGTACACAACAGCAACAGATTCCAGGGACACTGTACACGACAGCACCAGATTCCAGGGACACTGTACACAACAGCAACAGATTCCAGGGACACTGTACACGACAGCAACAGATTCCAGGGACACTGTACACGACAGCAACAGATTCCAGGGACACTGTACACAACAGCAACAGATTCCAGGGACACTGTACACAACAGCAACAGATTCCAGGGACACTGTACACACAGCAACAGATTCCAGGGACACTGTACACGACAGCAACAGATTCCAGGGACACTGTACTCGACAGCAACAGATTCCATGGACACTGTACACGACAGCAACAGATTCCAGGGACACTGTACACGACAGCAACAGATTCCAGGGACACTGTACACAACAGCAACAGATTCCAGGGACACTGTACACAACAGCAACAGATTCCAGGGACACTGTACACAACAGCAACAGATTCCAGGGACACTGTACTCGACAGCAACAGATTCCAGGGACACTGTACACGACAGCAGCAGATTCCAGAGACACTGTACACAACAGCAACAGATTCCAGGGACACTGTACACGACAGCAACAGATTCCAGGGACACTGTTACACGACAGCAACAGATTCCAGGGACACTGTACACAACAGCAACAGATTCCAGGGACACTGTACACAACAGCAACAGATTCCAGGACACTGTACACAACAGCAACAGATTCCAGGGACACTGTACACGACAGCAAACAGATTCCAGGGACACTGTACACGACAGCAACAGATTCCAGGGACACTGTACACGACAGCAACAGATTCCAGGGACACTGTACACAACAGCAACAGATTCCAGGGACACTGTACACGACAGCAACAGATTCCAGGGACACTGTACACAACAGCAACAGATTCCAGGGACACTGTACACAACATGCAACAGATTCCAGGGACACTGTACACGACAGCAACAGATTCCAGGGACACTGCACACGACAGCAACAGATTCCAGGGACACTGTACACAACAGCAACAGATTCCAGGGACACTGTACACGACAGCAACAGATTCCAGGGACACTGTACTCGACAGCAACAGATTCCAGGGACACTGTACACGACAGCAACAGATTCCATGGACACTGTACACGACAGCAACAGATTCCAGGGACACTGTACACAACAGCAACAGATTCCAGGGACACTGTACACAACAGCAACAGATTCCAGGGACACTGTACACAACAGCAACAGATTCCAGGGACACTGTACTCGACAGCAACAGATTCCAGGGACACTGTACACGACAGCAACAGATTCCAGGGACACTGTACACGACAGCAACAGATTCCAGGGACACTGTACACGACAGCAACAGATTCCAGGGACACTGTACACGACAGCAACAGATTCCGGGGACACTGTACACAACAGCAACAGATTCCGGGGACACTGTACACAACAGCAACAGCCGTCAGTGGTACAGTGTGGCTTTTATTTTAATTATATGTCAGTCAGGTTTAGCGTTGTGCGTGTTGTGTTTTCTCTGTCTTTGTCTATCTGTCAGCTCGTCTGTCTTTCTGTATATCTGTCAGGTAGGGTGTCTGTGTCTCTGTCAGTACGTTTGTTTGTCTACCTGTCCTCTTGTCTGTCTGTCTGTCGGTACGTCTGTCTGTCAGTACGTCTGTCAGTCAGTTATTATGTCTGTCTCTGTCTCTCTGAGTGTAAGTACGTCTTTCTGTCTGTCAGTACGTCTGTCAGTCAGTTATTATGTCTGTCTCTGTCTCTCTGAGTGTAAGTACGTCTTTCTGTCTGTCAGTCCGTCTGTCTGTCTGTCTCCCTGCTTGCCTGTCTATCAGCTTAGCAGTACGTCTGTCTGTCTGTCTGTCACACTGTTAATCCAAG
>NC_069461.1:18935212-18977712 GCF_026875155.1 Cherax quadricarinatus
AACATTAACACCCCTCCTTCAGAGTGCAGGCACTGTACTTCCCATCTCCAGGACTCAAGTCCGGCCTGCCGGTTTCCCTGAATCCCTTCATAAATGTTACTTTGCTCACACTCCAACAGCACGTCAAGTATTAAAAACCATTTGTCTCCATTCACTCCTGTCAAACACGCTCACGCATGCCTGCTGGAAGTCCAAGCTCCTCGCACACAAAACCTCCTTTACCCCCTCCCTCCAACCTTTCCCAGGCCGACCCCTACCCCGCCTTCCTTCCACTACAGACTGATGCACTCTTGAAGTCACTCTGTTTCGCTCCATTCTCTCTACATGTCCGAACCACCTCAACAACCCTTCCTCAGCCCTCTGGACAACAGTTTTGGTAATACCGCACCTTCTCCTAACTTCCAAACTACGAATTCTCTGCATTATATTCACACCACACATTTCCCTCAGACATGACATCTCCACTGCCTCCAGCCTTCTCCTCGCTGCAACATTCATCACCCATGCTTCACACCCATATAAGAGCGTTGGTAAAACTATACTCTCATACATTCCCCTCTTTGCCTCCAAGGACAAAGTTCTTTGTCTCCACAGACTCCTAAGTGCACCACTCACCCTTTTCCCCTCATCAATTCTATGATTCACCTCATCTTTCATAGACCCATCCGCTGACACGTCCACTCCCAAATATCTGAATACATTCACCTCCTCCATACTCTCTCCCTCCAATCTGATATCCAATCTTTCATCACCTAATCTTTTTGTTATCCTCATAACCTTACTCTTTCCTGCATTCACTTTTAATTTTCTTCTTTTGCACACCCTACCAAATTCATCCACCAATCTCTGCAACTTCTCTTCAGAATCTCCCAAGAGCACAATGTCATCAGCAAAGAGCAACTGTGATATATATATATATATATATATATATATATATATATATATATTTATATATATATATATATATATATATATATATATATATATATATAACAAAACTGCACTAGCCAAGGAGTCGAACTCATGCTGTTTTGGCCCGCCTCATAGTAAGAGAAAACGCATGACGCTTTAGACCACTAGACCACACAGTCCTGTGTGGTCTAAAGCGTCATGCGTTTTCTCTCACCGTGAGGTGGGCCAAAACAGCATCGGTTCGACTCCTTGGCTAGTGCAGTGTTGTTACTGATCAATACCACTTATTCCGTGGGTACAATAATATATATACACATATATATATATATATATATATATATATATATATTATATATATATATATATATATATATATATATATATATATATATATATATATATATATATATATATATATAATACTATATATATATATATACATATATATATATATATATATATATATATATATATATATATATATAATATATATATATATATATATATATATATATATATATGTGTGTGTGTGTGTGTGTGTATATATATATATATACATTCATACATATATATACACTCACTGGCCACTTTATTAGGTACACGTTCTAGTACTGGGTAGGATTTTCTTTTGCCCCCAGAACAGTCTGTATTCTTCGTGGCATGGATTCATCATTGTGCTGGAGACACATCTGGCAGAAAAGCTGCTTCGTCGAAAATCAAAGAACACCGAGATGTCGTAAACACAAGAGTTAGACTACCACTTTGAGGAAGCCAGAGACAAGAACAACACAGTGTGTGTGTGTAACCCAAGATCGGAACACTGGTTCACTTCCTTGGCTGGTTCTTTCAGGCAAGGTTCTGTCTCACAGGCTCTCTTGCAGTGGTCACCGGAGAACATTTCACGGGTTCTGAAACTACCCATAGCAGCCAGTTGATCGAGGTGAGTTAGTTGTGGTTGTGGTGGAACTATAAACAATAGTTGCTGCAGTAGTAGCCACAGAAGTAGTAGTAATATTAGCCCTCCCCCCAAAAAAATACATACTATTATTCCTGGTCTAATAAATTTTATTATTGTTGTTCTAGTTATTATTATTATTATTATTATTTATTTTATTATATTATTATTATTATATTATTATTATTATTTTATATTATTTTATATTGTTCACAGAAAAAAACCTCTAGACTCGTTTTCTCCCACGTACTTTCTCTCCCTCTCTCCTCCTCTCTCTCTCCTCTCTCTCTCTCTCTCTCTCTCTCTCTCTCTCTCTCTCTCTCTCTCTCTCTCTCTCTCTCTCTCTCTCTCTCTCTCTCTCCTCTCTCTCTCTCTCCCTCTCTCACTCCCCCTCTCTCTCTCCCTCCCTCCCTCCTCTCCATGATTGCTTCACCCATTTCTGGATATATCCACCTCTCTCTCTTATCTCTCTCACCACAAGCACCATCCTCCACCACCTCTACATAATGAGACACACTGTGGCAGCCTCGTTATTTACCAGTAGGTATTATTTCGCCTGGCTTCCCCGTAACTAACTAGGTCAATGTGAAATAAAAGTTCGGTGCAGGGAAATGTTAGTAGTTGTTGTTATTGCTGTTGTTATTGTCAGTGTTGTTATTGTTGTTGTTACTGGTATTGGCTGAGGGACTGATTACCTCATCTTTTGTATATAGTTCTACTGTCTTTCCATTATGTCCTTGCATTTGTATTGATAAAGCCACTGGATGGCGAAACGTCTACAGTAAAAATACCTAGACGTTGCACTTGTGTCCAAGTTGCGAGCTTCTTGCTTCCGCATTTATGTGAGATTCAGGGGAGGCTGGATCTCTTTCGCGATTTGATGCCTTCGGTCTTGTGCCACGTAACCTAGTCATCGTGAATCCTGTTCTGGGTTTCTCCCTATTCCGTCAGCGTTCAGTCCATCAGTCACACCACAAGTTCAACGTTTCCCAGAACTTTTTGTAAGGACTTACTCATATATATGTTTGTTTGATATAATGATATCTATATCAAACCATACCCCCGGCCGGGATTGAACCCGCGGTTTGTTTGCAATCGTGTCATTACGATTTCTTGAGTCGTGATATCTATATCTCCGCTCCTGCAGAATTATTGGTTATCGAATTTAATCATTTGTAACACAGCATCACTGTTGGATCTAGCAGTGATGGTTTTTGGCCTTCCCTCGCTCAACCATGATTGATCTGATGGCTCGGTTACATGCAGCCGATAGGAATGAACCGATAGTTCAGAAATAGATGTAACTGGAGAATGTATTTACTTAGTTGTAGGCATCACAGTAGATAACCACGTCTCATAAAGTGATGACAGACTCAGAGTAAAGACCCGCACAGTTTCTCGTCTTCCACAGTCAGGTTGAAAATGTTGATTCTTACCCTCTTTCTGTTAGGATGTATAGTGCAATAATGATAGCATTGTTAACAGATGAGCCGACGAATATGTTTGTCAGCAAGTGTTTTCCGATAGATCATTCACCTCTGGCTCAATGGAGGTGCCAGAGATATGTCTGGAAAAATTTACAAAGTTATCCAGATAAAAAATGAACAGCACTCTTTTCTTATCTTTTCTGCAGACTCTTGAAAATTGCGGCCCAAAAATTCTGGATGATATTTTGAGACGAGGTCTCCCAGGCGATTGAGGCAAGTTGATAGATCACCTGACTGAGTTTGCTGGTTGTTTGGCTTGTGGCTTCTGCTGTTACCTCCCAGTGAGTTGATTGATCACCTTCCTGTTGGTGTGACCTGCTTGGGTTGTGGCTTCTGCTGCTGCTGTCTGCCCCAGAGAGTTGATAGCTCACCTAACTAGCTGTATGTGATGCGTCGACCGAAGTTTCTAGGGAAGACTCCCAGTAACTTCTTATAAACAATACTGTGTAAGTCTTAACCCATGGAGAATATTGTCTTCAGTCAACACGCATCAATTATATCATAACCTTTGTTTTCCTTGTATTTGCAACATGAGTTCTATGATGGTCACGGGATGAAAAGAAATTTGATTTTCATTCGCGTCATGTTGCTGTGAGTGTGAGGGCGACCCCATCTGATGCAGTGCTGTTGATGTGATTTGATTACAACATGCCATTGGTTCTCTATCCAATGATTCCTCCCGTTTAATTTGAATCAGAATTTTAAGATATCTCATATCGCATTTTCTTTGGCTTTCAGAGGGCATGTTTTGTACCCTGCTTGACTTCGATTTCTGAATAATTTGTTCATTTACTTACAGAAGATGAGAGATTGGTACAATTTTTCAGTGGAGTTTTTTCGTTTTTTTTTTTACGTACCCAATGGAGTCTCGTGATACTTTTTGTGAATGATGGAAGATAGTGACTTGGGAGACTGCTGTAAATGTGGCTTATAATAAACTGTCATTTACAGTAACAACAAAAACAACAACAACAACAACAACAATATAATAATAATAATAATAATAATAATAATAAATAATAATAATATAATAATAATAATAATAATAATAATAATAATAATAATAATAATAATAATAATAATAATAATAATAATAATAATAATAATAATAATAATAATAAAACAACACAACAACAACAACAACAACACAACAACAAAACAACAACAACAACAACAAACAACAACAACAACAACAAAATAATAATAATAATAACATCAACAACAAAACAATATAATAGTAATAATAATAATAATAATAACAATAATAATAGTAATAATCATTATAATAAATACCACATGTGAGTCTCACCTAACTAGACAAACATTTACCCATTACTCACCCACTGACTCGAAATCAGCAACTTACTAAACTAATCACATACTCACCCACTTACTTTCCACCAGTCAATCCACCAACCCACCAATTTAACACACACACTGCAAACAAACTAACCATAAACTAATATTAACGTCAACACAGCACCCTTGTATAATTTTAAGAAATAATACAGTAATGCAGTAAAGCAATAGCAAAGAACTACAGACCGATAGCACTAACATCCCATATCATAAAAATCTTTGAAAGGGTCCTAAGAAGCAAGATCACCACCCATCTAGATACCCATCAGTTACACAACCCAGGGTAACATGGGTTTAGAACAGGTCGCTCCTGTCTATCTCAACTACTGGATTACTACGACAAGGTTCTAGATGCACTAGAAGACAAAAATAATGCAGATGTAATATATACAGACTTCGCAAAAGCCTTCGACAAGTGTGACCATGGCGTAATAGCGCACAAAATGCGTGCTAAAGGAATAACAGGAAAAGTCGGTCGATGGATCTATGATTTCCTCACTAACAGAACACAGAGAGTAGTAGTCAACAGAGTAAAGTCCGAGGCAGGCACGGTGAAAAGCTCTGTTCCACAAGGCACAGTACTCGCTCCCATCTTGTTCCTCATCCTCATATCTGACATAGACAAGGATGTCAGCCACACCACCGTGTCTTCCTTTGCAGATGACACCCGAATCTGCATGACAGTGTCTTCCATTGCAGACACTGCAAAGCTCCAGGCGGACATCAACCAAATCTTTCAGTGGGCTGGAGAAAACAATATGAAGTTCAACGATGAGAAATTTCAATTACTCCGATATGGTAAACATGAGGAAATTAAAACTTCATCAGAGTACAAAACAAATTCCTTCCACAAAACAGAGCGAAAAAGCAACGTCAAAGACCTGGGAGTGATCATGTCGGAGGATCTCACCTTCAAGGATAATAACATTGTATCAATCGCATCTGCTAGAAAAATGACAGGATGGATAATGAGAACCTTCAAAACTAGGGATGCCAAGCCCATGATGACACTCTTCAGGTCGCTTGTTCTATCTAGGCTGGAATATTGCTGCACACTAACAGCACCTTTCAAGGCAGGTGAAATTGTTGACCTAGAAAATGTACACAGAACCTTCACGGCGCGCATAACGGAGATAAAACACCTCAATTACTGGGAGCACTTGAAGTTCCTGAACCGGTACTCCCTGGAACGCAGGCGGGAGAGATACATGATTATATACACCTAGAAAATCCTAGAGGGGCTAGTACCGAACTTGCACACGAAAATCACTCACAACGAAAGCAAAAGACTCGGCAGACGATGCAACATTCCCCCAATGAAAAGCAGGGGTGTCATTAGCACGTTAAGAGACAACACAATAAGTGTCAGAGGCCCGAGACTGTTCAACTGCCTCCCAGCATACATAAGGGGGATTACCAATGGACCAGTGGCTGCCTTCAAGCAGGCACGGGACAAGCACATAAAGTCGGTACCTGACCAGCCAGGTTGTGGTTCGTACGTTGGTTTGCGTGCAGCCAGCAGTAACAGCCTGGTTGATCAGGCTCTGATCTACCAGGCGGCCTGATCACAGACCTGGCCACGGGGGCGTTGACCCCCGGAACTTTCTCCAGGTAAACTCCAAGTAAACTGAGGCCTCCCCTCACACACTGTGGCCTCCCCTCACACACTAAGGCCTCCCCTCACACACTGAGGCCTCCCCTCACACACTGTGGCCTCCCCCTCACACACTGTGGCCTCCCCTCACACACTGTGGCCTCCCCTCACACACTGAGGTCTCCCCCTCACACACTGTGGCCTTCCCTCACACACTGTGGCCTTCCCTCACACACTAAGGCCTCCCCTCACACACTGAGGCCTCCCCTCACACACTGTGACCTCCCCTCACACACTGAGGCCTCCCCTCCCCCACTGTGGCCTCCATTCACACACTGTAGCCTCCCCTCACACACTGTGGCCTCCCCTCACACACTGTGGCCTCCACTCACACACTGTGGCCTCCCTTCACACACTGTGGCTTCCCCTCACACACTGTGGCCTTCCCTCACACTCTGAGGCCTCCCCTCACACACTGAGGCCTCCCCTCACACACTGAGGCCTCTCCTCACACACTGAGGCCTCCCTTTGCACACTGTGGCCTCCTCTCAGACACTGAGGCCTCCCATCACACACTGAGGCCTCCCCTCACACACTGTGGCCTCCCCTCACACACTGTGGCCTCCCCTCACACACTGAGGCCTCCCCTCACACACTGCGGCCTCCCTCACACACTGTGGCCTCCCCTCACACACTGAGGCCTCCCCTCACACACTGTGGCCTCCCCTCACACACTGTGGCCTCCCCTCACACACTGAGGCCTCCCCTCACACACTGTGGCCTCCCCTTACACACTGTGATCTCTCCTCACACGCTGTGGCCTCCCCTCACACACTGAGACCTCCCCTCACACACTGAGGCCTCCCCTCACACACTGAGGCCTACCCTCACACACTGTGGCCTCCCCTAACACACACTGAGACCTCCCCTCAAACACTGAGGATTACCCTCACACACTGAGGCCTACCCTCACACACTGTGGCCTCCCCTCACACACTGAGGCCTCTCCTCACACACTGTGGCCTCCCCTCACACACTGTGGCCTCCCCTCACACACTGAGGCCTCCCCTCACACACTGTGGCCTCCTCTCACACACTGTGGTCTCTCCTCACACACTGTGGCTTCCCCTCACACACTGAGGCCTCCCCTCACACACTGAGGCCTCCCCTCACACACTGAGGCCTACCCTTGCACACTGTGGTCTCCCCTCACACACTAAGGCCCCCCCTCACACACTGAGGTCTCTCCTCACACATTGTGGCCTCCCCTCACACACTGAGGCCTCCCCTCCCTCACTGAGGCCTCCCCTCACACACTGTGGCCTCCCCTCACACACGGAGGCCTCCCCTCACACACTGAGGCCTCCCCTCACACACTGTGGCCTCCCCTCACACACTGTAGCCTCCCCTCACACACTGAGGCCTCCCCTCACACACTGCGGCCTCCCCTCACACACTGTGGCCTCCACTTACACACTGAGCCCTCCACTCACACACTGTGGCCTCCCCTCACACACTGTGGCCTCCCCTCACACACTGAAGCCTCCCCTCACACACTGTGGCCTCCCCTTACACACTGTGGTCTCTCCTCACACACTGTGGCCTGCCCTCACACATTGTGGCCTCCCCTCACACACTGTGGTCTCTCCTCACACACTGTGGCTTCCCCTCACACACTGAGGCCTCCCCTCACAAACTGAGGCCTACCCTTACACACTGTGGCCTCCCCTCACACACTAAGGCCTCCCCTCACACACTGAGGTCTCTCCTCACACACTGTGGCCTCCCCTCACACACTGAGGCCTCCCCTCCCACACTAAGGCCTCCCCTCACACACTGTGGCCTCCCCTCACACACTGAGGCCTCCCCTCACACACTGAGGCCTACCCTCACACACTGTGGCCTCCCCTCACACACTGTGGCCTCCCCTCACACACTGAGGCCTCCCCTCACACACTGTGGCCTCCCCTCACACACTGTGGTCTCTCCTCACACACTGTGGCCTCCCCTCACACACTGAGGCCTCCCCTCACACATTGAGGCCACCCCTCACACACTGAGGCCTACCCTCCCACACATTGTGGCCTCCCTTCACATACTGAGTCCTCCCCTCACACACTGAACCCTACTCGCACACACTGAGGCCTACCCTCCCACACATTGTGGCCTCCCTTCACATACTGAGTCCTCCCCTCACACACTGAACCCTACTCGCACACACTGAGGCCTACCCTCACACACACTGAGGCCTCTCCTCACACACTGTGGCCTCCCCTCACACACTGTGGCCTCCCCTCACACACTGAGACCTCCCCTCACACACTGTGGCCTCCCCTCACACACTGTGGTCTCCCCTCAGACACTGTGGCTTCCCCTCACACACTGAGGCCTCCCCTCACACACTGAGACCTCCCCTTACACACTGAGGCATACCCTCACACACTGTGGCCTCCCCTCATACACTGAGGCCTCCCGTCACACACTGAGGCCTACCTTCACACACTGAGGCCTCCCCTCACACACTGTGGCCTCCCCTCACACACTGTGGCCTCCCCTCACACCACTGAGGCCTTCCCTCACACATTTTTGGCCCCCCCCCCCCCCCCCCCCTCACACACTGTGGCCTCCTCTCACACACTGAGGTCTCTCCTCACACACTGTGGCCTCCCCTCACACACTGAGGCCTCCCCTCCCACACTGAGGCCTCCCCTCCCACACTGAGGCCTCCCCTCACACACTGTGGCCTCCCCTCACACACTGAGGCCTCCCCTCACACACTGAGACCTCCCCTCACACACTGTGGCCTCCCCTCACACACTGTGGTCTCTCCTCACACACTGTGGCTTCCCCTCACACACTGAGGCCTCCCCTCACACACTGAGGCCTCCCCTCACACACTGAGGCACACCCTCACACACTGTGGCCTCCCCTCATACACTGAGGCCTCCCCTCACACACTGAGGCCTACCTTCACACGCTGAGGCCTCCCCTCACACACTGTGGCCTCCCCTCACAAACTGTGGCCTACCCTCACACACTGTGGCCTCCCCTCACACACTGAGGCCTCCCCTCACACACTGTGGCCTCTCCACACACACTGTGGCCTCCCCTCACACACTGAGGCCTCTCCTCACACACTGTGGCCTCCCCTCACACACTAAGGCCTCCCCTCACACACTGTGGCCTCCCCTCACACACTGAGGCCTCTCCTCACACTCTGTGGCCCTCCACTCACACACTGTGGCCTTCCCTCACACACTGTTGCCTCCCCTCACACACTGTGGCCTCCCCCTCACAAGCTGCCTCAAATGCTTTACTGAAGAAAGTCAATAAATTCCCTAGTCAAGAAAGGCACCTTCAGAATCCATATTGATCATGAATCAAATTTTGCTAATCAAGATGGATTCTTCTTGTAATGGATCCAATTATCTCCAATAATTTGCCTGTAAATGAGGCCAGGCTTATTGGGCAGTAATTTGATGGTAATAACTTATCCCTTCCTTTAAAAATATTAGCAACTTCAGCCGTCTTTCACACACGGAGGGCCCGGGTTCGATTCCCGGCGGGTGGAAACATTTCGACACGTTTCCTTACACCTGTTGTCCTGTTCACCTAGCAGCAAATAGGTACCTGGGTGTTAGTTGACTGGTGTGGGTCGCATCCTGGGGGACAAGATTAAGGACCCCAATGGAAATAAGTTAGACAGTCCTCGATGACGCACTGACTTTCTTGGGTTATCCTGGGTGGCTAACCCTCCGGGGTTAAAAATCCGAACGAAATCTTATCTTATCTTATCTCCGACACCACATCGGTTTGAAGTGACATATTAGAAAAATTAGTAAGTGGTTCAGTAAGTTCCATCTTACATTCGTAAAGAATTCTTGAAAAAATAAACTCATCAGGGTCTGGCGACTTATTTTACTTTAGTTTGACCTGTTTTAATTACCATATTCCTTTTGACTCTGGTATTAAATATTTTTTTTCAAACCCACTAAAATAATTAGTGGATTTTATTTTTGCTTTCTTCGATAAAGACCAAAAAGAAAATAACTGTTAAAAATCGAGCACATTTCTTTCTCATTGTCAGTAATGTGTCTAGAGTTAGTTTTAAGTGAACTTAACTTTTCTCTAATCTTTATTTTATATACTTTAAAAATATTCGATTTTTTTTTAATCCATTGCAACTTAAACTTTATAACTTCCTTTAAATTTTAATTTCCCTCTTTTAATATCTCTTTCAATGTGAAAATACTGATATTAGGTTAACATTACGGACACAGGTGGTAGTTTAAAGTCGTGTAGCACCTGGTCGTTACTAAGTCAGTAAAACAAGACACTCAACAGGGACGAGTAATGGCAAGACAAACACAGCAACGGTAGATTTCTTTACCCCATGTATCCTTTTACCAGTTATTTACATTATGTACTATGTTAAGGAACTGAGATATCAGAATAATAATAGTGCAACCAAAAGCAAGTCGGAGAATGAGTGATCACGACCACTGTCTGCGGAAGTCTGCCAGAGTGATGTCACCCTTGCTATCAACGTGGAACAATTTAAACCCCAAATGTGGCGCTTGGCAGGCACGTCTCGACTCATTAAATTAAACTATGTCTCAGTAACTGAAAAAAAACATCATTTCCCGCATGTGCAACTAATCTCAACTCGTCTATCTTGTGTCTAGAACTGCGAATATTTGTGTAATACATTTTGAGAAACTTCCTCAGTTTCTTTTCTTCTGTTCATTCTCACTCCTCTGTTTTCTCTGTTGCTTCCCTAATTACCTAGTGTCGCCGAATTGCCAGGACCTAAGTTAGCCAATAAGTCTACCTTATTCTCCTGACAGATGGTATCCCTAAAATCTACAACATCGCAACCCTGATCATTCACTCTGCTAAATTCTAGAATCCTTTATGCTATTCTTTTCCCACAAATACCTATACTTTTAACTATTTCTAGTTGAAAATCCTAAGAGCTCCCTACGTTAAGCTAGCTAATGCTACCACTCTGTCTCTAGATAAATGAACCCCATCCCTGGCATACATGTCATTTCTGCTGTACAATACAGTGTTTGTCTTGCCAGCAGTTAACCTCATTTGCCCTGGACGACCATTCATTTCGAACCCCTCTCCTTGGGAAAATGTCTCATAATACAGTTTCCTCTCTTCTTAATCTATCAATGATTTATACTTGCTAGAAGCAATGATGCTGGCAAGCCTACGTTTGCCAACATCATTACCTCCATCACTAAGGTAGATAATAGGATCTCCCCATTACCATTCCAGATACTGGCCAGATGGTTAATGATGTCCTGCATCTCAGCCCAGGAAAACAGTCTTTACCTCCACTTCCTATCTCTAAGATGAAAAGCCAACTCCATGAACTTGATATGAAAATCGCAAAAAAAAAAAGACCTCTAACGGTCCCTGATGCGCCTCTCTCAATGCCCCTCACACTCGTTAGACAGCACAGCCAAGGAATTCGCCTTCTCCACAGCAATCTCCTGGAACTTCCTCATTTTCAGCTGTAACCCTTTCATTCCACCAGCTTCCACTGTTGTGACGGGCCCCATCATGCTTGGCTCCTGGCCTCCCCAGCGCCATCTATGGCTGGTGGTGCAGCTGGTCAAGAAAAGTCATCGTTGTTGTACCTTTCACAAAGAGCTCATTATGAACGATACAAGTCACCACGCTATTGATGCAGGTCACCTCACTATTGATACAAGTCACCTCACTATTGAAACAGGTCACCTCACTACTGATGCAGGTCACCTCGCTACTGATACAGGTCACCTCGCTACTGATACAGGTCAGTTGATAACCTAGTTTCGTCATCCACACTGACTGTCTTCTGCTGTCATCTGATTTTGTTGGTATAACAATGTAAAAAGATTTAAAAATATTTTATGCTTAATACTTTTAAAATATTGTCTTAAAATATACTTGTTCTTAAAACACAAGTTTATAATATGACAACAATAAGACCAGTGTAGCGAATATATGTTGTTTTTTAAATCAGTGAGATGATTTTTTGAAGCAGATATATGGCATACAGAGAAATTAACAATACAATACTGTTATGTTTAAGATTTATGTCATGTAGACAAGTGGGGTTGTATTGTATACAAAAAATACTATTTATGAAGTTTTTGGCACTCCCATCTCGGCCAGCGCCCTGGGCACCTGCCCATCTGGGCCTCCACATAATGTGGCCCAGTTGATGAGAGTTTGTGAAGAATATCTTGAAGAATGTTAAATTAGGCACATGTGCAACTCTTGGGTATCTTTATTTCCTCAATAAAGATACCCAAGAGTTGCACATGTGTCTAATTTAACAACGTGTCGGTTCTTTGAACCATTCATCTACAATCTTGAAGAATGGAATGAGAATATTCTATTCTTATAATGTAAGCAACAGTCACTAGGTTTCAACTCTAGCTAATTTATGGTCACCACATACGTGGACCAGTATCAGTTCTGAAAGAGGTTTGGTTTTGTCTTTTTCGTCTGTTTCTTCTATAATAGACAGACAGTTAATTAAGTGACTTCTCCGAATAGATGAATATTACTGCGAGTTCTGCTTCAACTTCTCCTAAGCTGCGGCTCCTCTTACAGCTACGATTAAGTATTTAGGCGGAACGATAACTGCAAGAGGACATTCAATTTACCCAAAAGGCTACTAACTTCCGCCTTTATATTACAGAGTTCAGATTTTAATCCTCCCTTTGTGTTTCGTGTATACGTCAGTGTTAAGTGGGTATTGGATCTGCCACCAGCCAAGAAAGCACTGCACCTCGTCTGCTATTATTCAACCAGGCTTAAAAGACATCAGAAGAACAATTCGAGATTGTATGAGCTGGTTGAGACATACCTGAGTGGGCGGTGAGATGGGTAGGTTGAGAACCTCCTGGACAAACCTAGGCTAACTTTAACAGTAACCACGTATCAAGTGTACGCAACTAGTTCTCTATCTTTATCTCTCTCTCTCTCTCTCTCTCTCTCTCTCTCTCTCTCTCTCTCTCTCTCTCTCTCTCTCTCTCTCTCTCTCTCTCTCTCTCTTTCTCCCACTGTACGTACTGGAGGATGATTATGACAGTATACATTCAGGTCCTTTGGGAAGCTGCTTCTCTGTACTGGGAATCTCAGAAGCATTTATTTATCCACACACAGTCGTATCCTCCTCTCACATAAATTTTTTCTTTCTCCTCCAACCAGTCTTCGTTTGCATTCTTCCTCTATTTTTCCATTTAACTCATCCTTTGTTTCTGTTATTTCTATTGGCTTAACAACATTTATGTTGTGTGAAAAAATAGAGTTTTTTTCGTACGTTCTATTGATAATTAGGAAAATCAAAACAAGTGTCGCAATTAATATATGAACGTTATATTTTACTATATATTAAAATCATATAACGCAGCTGAACAACAAAAAAGTAACAATATCGTAAGTGGAACAATATAGAAATAACCAGTACAAAGGAGAATGAAACTTATGACTGGTTAATAACTTAAGTAGTAGTAGTAGTAGTAGTAGTAGTAGTAGTAGTAGTAGTAGTAGTAGTAGTAGTAGTAGTAGTAGTAGTAGTAGTAGAGGTACTCCGAACAATCTATTATTCCGGTAGAGTCTTCAACACTGGAGGGATATGGGTGACCTTACTGTTATGTACAAGGCCAATGTTGTTAGGGTTCCACACCTGGCTCTGTTTCGTAGTCAGCGAGAGGAGAGCTTCTACACAACAAGACGGGCAGCAAGCAGCAACTGCACTCTTGTTGTGACCTTCTCAAGAACATCAGTTCGTCTGAGATCATTCATTCCTAGAATAACCCGAGTCTGGAATATGTTCACACTGCATAATGATATCGACGAAATAAAGTCAGGTGACCAAACGAAATCACTGGCCCACAAATGGCTCCAACTTCATCTTATTCCCTATTTATATGTCACATAAAAAAAGGTAGGGCGAGTTCATCACCTAGCCTTGTAAAACTATTGTGTAAATAAAAGAGAGAGAGAGAGAGAGAGAGAGAGAGAGAGAGAGAGAGAGAGAGAGAGAGAGGGAGAGAGAGAGAGGGAGAGAGAGAAAGAGGGAGGGAGAGATTGCGTAGGAAAGACAGATAACAGAGGAATTGGAAGTCCACACCGAGGCTATCTGCTGAGAGGAACTATCTATTTATATCTAGATTAAGGACTATCGTGTATTTTCTAAGCATGAGTCAAAGACAGAAAAGCAGATGACTCTCTTCCTGTCCCTGGATATTACCAGCTTTAAAACAGGGGACGGGGGGAGGGTGAAAAAGATACTATGCCATACTGAAAAAAAAAGGCATGAAATGTAAAGATGTGGAATTAGATGGTTGACGTAGACTACGTCTACCTCTACTAAATTAGTACTGATTCTGATACTCTACTGGCACTCACAGAGCTGTTTGTACCAGTGATTCTACCTCTGGTTCCTACCAGGTATACTCCAGGAATACAGTTCTGTTATGATCATCACAGCCGTCAATGCGCGGTCACACAGCCGGTAGTGTAGTGATATGGTGGTGAGGTCAGGTGTTTAGCGCGGTTAGACTGCGTGTAATAACTGACCTCTACTACCATACATAAACTCATTTTTCCTACCTCTTCTCTCTGTATTTGACTGAAGAGACCTATTTCGGGTGAAATGTATTCTCAATATATACATTAATACCCTTATATGTGTCTTACAAACAATCATCTTTGTTTTCCACTACAAGCGTTACCAAGTCAGTACTCTATAGTCAACTGACCGTCCTGATGCAATCACTGAACATCCACCAGGAATCTGCTGACTGTCCCCAGCTACTGAACGTATATGAGGGTCCTCGTGCGTTTAGTGAGTGGATGATTAAGGTAACAAATGTCCCAGGCAACATTTCACCATCCCCTACACCTCACTTGTCATTTACAAGTACGTTTTCTGACACAAACAATCTGGGGCGGACCCAGCAGTCTTGCCTCATAGTTACACTGATCATGCGGTCTTGAAAGCTCTGGCAACTCCACTCAATAAAGCAAGCACAAAGTATCACGTTGAATCCTGTGCTTGAGAATTATTTGTCAGAAGGTTCTTGAATGACTGTACTCGTATTGCCTTTGAGCTTACAATATTAGCAGGTAGTTTATTCCATTTTTTTATTATGCTGTTTGCAACAACAACAAAAAACTTGCCTTCGCTTGTATTGCATCTTCATTCCACGAGAGAGAGAGAGAGAGAGAGAGAGAGAGAGAGAGAGAGAGAGAGAGAGACTATATTTTTGGATCATAAGAAGGCACTTGACACTACCACACAAGAGACAAGGACAAAGGCTACTTGAGTAGGTAGTAATAATAGGGAAGGCACTTAAATAGGAGCATCTAAGAAGAGAGTGATTGTTTTGATCCTCACAAGGATCAATACCGATCCTCGCAAAGATCAGTGCCTATCCTCACAAGGATCGGTAGAGAGACTAGTTCTGTTTCTGGTGTAGGTGAACAACGACACGTCATAAGAGATAGAGACAGATACAATCCCTGTTCGCAAATAATATGAAACTAATGACAAGAATGTAAACATTAGATAAGGAAAGACTGCAAGGGGAGCTGAACAAGCTTTCAGATAATTATTGGAATTCAATTCCAGCAATGTCAAGAATATGAATGCTAGATAAGAAAAAAATAATGAAAAAAAAATGGAATCTAGGCTCGGGGGGACAAAGAGTGCAATCTTCACTCAAGGAAGACTTCGTAGAGTGCGGCATATTTGCAAAGTTGCACATCCAGTGAATAACCTTCACAGCAAGTGTATGTTTGGAAAATTTATGATAAGATTTGAGGAATCTTGGAAAAGAATAAGTCACGCCACTATATACGAAATATGTGAGGCCCCTCTTAGAATATGCAGCACCAGCATGGAACCCACACGTCAGAAGAAATGTCAAGAAACTGGGGAAAAGTGCATAGCTTTGCAACGAGACTAGTCCCAGAGCTAAGGGTAATCAGCCATGAAGAAAGACTAAAGGAACTGAACATAGTGACATTAGAGGACGCAAGAATAACGACATACAAAATACTCAGAACAGGTGATAGGGTGCACAAGGATCGATTTTTTCTAGAGGCGTGAGATGGTACGCAAGGGAAATTAAAGAAACAGATGAATCACGAGGATGTCAGGAAGTATTTCTTCAGTCTGAGAAGTGATACATGCAGGATCTACATATAGCCTTAAGAAGAGGTAACACAGGACTCCCGAATCTAGGAGAGATAAAAAAATAAAAACAGTGATGGTCAGCTGTCGAGATAGGGCCAAGAGCTGAGACTCGACCCCCTGTGATGATAAATGAGATGAGGTGAGAACAAACAAACAAACACACACACACACACACACACAGTAGCGACTAGTGACGAGGCGGGGCCAGGAGCTGTGACTCGAACCCCTGCAACCACAACTAGGTGAGTACAATTGAGTACACACACACACACACACACACACACACACACACACACACACACACACACACACACACACACACACACACACACACACTTCCCTGGACGATGTGTCAGCTTTAAGTCCACTCAGCTATGCTGCCCAACACAGCCTCTTGCTTACACTCTCACCCTTTTCCTCTTCTTCCCTCCACTCCTTCCCTCCACTCCTTCCCTCCACTCCGTCCCTGGTGCAGGGAGGGAAGAGAAGGAGTAGGGTGTGTGACACGGTATGGGGTAGAGGAAGGGCAGGAAATGGGAGGAAAAAAAAGGTATGGGAAGGGAAGAGCGAGTGATTGAAGGAAGGGGGAAAGGAATTGAAAAATAAAAAAGAGGGAATGAGTTGAGGGGAAAACTGAGTTGATTATATGACTGTTGTTGCTGCTGTTGTGTCTCCTGCTGTTGTTGTTGTTACTGTTGTCACTGCTACTGTTGTTGTTGCTGCTGTTGCCAGTGCTACTGGTGTTGTTGTTGCTGTTGTCACTGCTACTGCTATTATTGCTGCTGCTGTCACTGCTACTGTTGTTATTGTTGTTGCTGTTTTTACTGTTGTCACTGCTACTGTTGTTGTTGTCTCTTCTGCTGTTGATGTTGTTACTGTTGTCACTGCTACTGTTGTTGCTGTTGTCTCTGCTGCTGTTGTTGCTGTTCCTGTTGTCATCGCTACTGTTGTTGTTGTTGTTTCTGTTGTCTCTGCTTCTGTTGTTTTTGCTGTTGTCTCTGCTATTGTTGTTGTTGTTGTCTCTCCTGATGTTGTTGTTGTTACTGTTGTCACTACTACTGTTGTTTTTGCTGCTGTTGTCTCTACTTCTGTTGTTGTTGTTGCTGTTGTCTCTGCTGCTATCGTTGTTGCTGTTTTCTCTGCTTATGTTGTTTTTGCTGTTGTCTCTGTCTCTGTTGTTGCTGCTGCTGCTGCTGTTGTTGTTGTTGCTGCTGCATCACTCGTTTCACCCCTACTTCACCCCCTTATTCGTTTCGCCCCACCCTCACCCTTTCATTCGTTTCACCCCTCCCTCACCCCCTTACTCGTTTCACACCCTCCCTCACTCCTTCACTCGTATCGTCCCTCCCTCACCCCCTCACTTATCTCCCCCTCTTCACCCCTTCCCCTCTAAGCCAAGGAATATAGGACACCAATCAGTGCCTGTGTATGTGTGTGTGTGTGTGTGTGTGTGTGTGTGTGTGTGTGTGTGTGTGTGTGTATAATTGATGTGGAGTTCCTGGCAGCCTTCATTATTGCTGGCACTGACTCATAGTGCCACTGATCTGTCCTGGCACCGTTTTTCCCACTGCTTGTTCTTCTGGCACTGCTTGTCCCGGCGTTACTTGTCCTCCTGACACCACTTCTCCCGGCATTGCTTGTCCTAGCACTTCTTGTCCTGGTACTGCCTGTCCTAGCACTGCTTGTCCTAGCACTGCTTGTCCTAGCACTGCTACTCCTGGCACTGCTTGTCCTAGCACTGCTACTCCTGGCACTGCTTGTCTTAGCACTTCTTGTCCTGGCACTGCCTGTCCTAGCACTGCTTGTCCTAGCACTGCTTGTCCTAGCACTGCTACTCCTGGCACTGCTTGTCCTAGCACTGCTATTCCTAGCACTGCCTGTCCTAGTACTGCTACTCCTGGCACTGCCTGTCCTAGCACTGCTACTCCTGACACTGCCTGTCCTAGCACTGCTACTCCTAGCACTGCCTGTCCTAGCACTGCTACTCCTAGCACTGCCTGTCCTAGCACTGCTACTCCTAGCACTGCCTGTCCTAGCACTGCTTCTCTCTAGCACACTGCCTGTCTTAGCACTGCTACTCCTGGCACTGCCAGTCCTAGCACTGCTACTCCTAGCACTGCCTGTCCTAGCACTGCTACTCCTGGCACTGCCTGTCCTAGCACTGCTACTCCTAGCACTGCCTGTCCTAGCACTGCTACTCCTAGCACTGCCTGTCCTAGCACTGCTACTCCTAGCACTGCCTGTCCTAGCACTGCTACTCCTAGCACTGCCAGTCTTAGCACTGCTACTCCTGGCACTGCCAGTTCTAGCACTGCTACTCCTAGCACTGCCTGTCCTAGCACTGCTACTCCTGGCACTGCCAGTCCTAGCACTGCTACTCCTGGCACTGCCAGTCCTAGCACAGCTACTCCTGGCACTGCCTGTCCTAGCACTGCTACTCCTGGCACTGCCTGTCATAGCACTGCTACTCCTGGCACTGCCAGTCCTAGCACTGCTACTCCTGGCACTGCCTGTCCTAGCACTGCTACTCCTGGCACTGCCAGTCCTAGCACTGCTACTCCTGGCACTGCCTGTCCTAGCACTGCTACTCCTGGCACTGCCAGTCCTAGCACTGCTACTCCTGGCACTGCCAGTTCTAGCACTGCTACTCCTAGCACTGCCTGTCCTATGCACTGCTACTCCTGGCACTGCCAGTCCTAGCACTGCTACTCCTGGCACTGCCAGTCCTAGCACTGCTACTCCTGGCACTGCCTGTCCTAGCACTGCTACTCCTGGCACTGCCTGTCATAGCACTGCTACTCCTGGCACTGCCAGTCCTAGCACTGCTACTCCTGGCACTGCCTGTCCTAGCACTGCAACTCCTGGCACTGCCAGTCCTAGCACTGCTACTCCTGGCACTGCCTGTCCTAGCACTGCTAATCCTGGCACTGCCAGTCCTAGCACTGCTACTCCTAGCACTGCTTGTCCTAGCACTGCTACTCCTGGCACTGCCAGTCCTAGCACTGCTACTCCTGGCACTGCCAGTCCTAGCACTGCTACTCCTGGCACTGCTTGTCCTATCACTGCTACTCCTGGCACTGCCTGTCCTAGCACTGCTACTCCTGGCACTGCCAGTCCTAGCACTGCTACTCCTAGCACTGCCTGTCCTAGCACTGCTACTATTGGCACTGCCAGTCCTAGCACTGCTACTCCTGGCACTGCCTGTCCTAGCACTGCTACTCCTGGCACTGCCAGTCCTAGCACTGCTACTCCTAGCACTGCCCGTCCTAGCACTGCTACTCCTGGCACTGCCAGTCCTAGCACTGCTACTCCTGGCACTGCCAGTCCTAGCACTGCTACTCCTAGCACTGCCTGTCCTAGCACTGCTACTCCTGGCACTGCCAGTCCTAGCACTGCTACTCCTAACACTGCCTGTCCTAGCACTGCTACTCCTGGCACTGCCTGTCCTAGCACTGCTACTCCTAGCACTGCCTGTCCTAGCACTGCTACTCCTAGCACTGCCTGTCCTAGCACTGCTACTCCTAGCACTGCCTGTCCTAGCACTGCTACTCCTAGCACTGCCTGTCCTAGCACTGCTACTCCTGGCACTGCCTGTCCTAGCACTGCTACTCCTAGCACTGCCTGTCCTAGCACTGCTACTCCTAGCACTGCTACTCCTAGCACTGCCTGTCCTAGCACTGCTACTCCTGGCACTGCCAGTCCTAGCACTGCTACTCCTGGCACTGCCTGTCCTAGCACTGCTACTCCTAGCACTGCCTGTCCTAGCACTGCTACTCTTGGCACTGCCAGTCCTAGCACTGCTACTCCTAGCACTGCCTGTCCTAGCGCTGCTACTCCTGGCACTGCCAGTCCTAGCACTGCTACTCCTGGCACTGCCAGTCCTAGCACTGCTACTCCTGGCACTGCCTGTCCTAGCACTGCTACTCCTGGCACTGCCTGTCCTAGCACTGCTACTCCTAGCACTGCCTGTCCTAGCACTGCTACTCCTGGCACTGCCAGTCCTAGCACTGCTACTCCTAGCACTGCCTGTCCTAGCACTGCTACTCCTGGCACTGCCTGTCCTAGCACTGCTACTCCATAGCACTGCCTGTCCTAGCACTGCTACTCCTAGCACTGCCTGTCCTAGCACTGCTACTCCTAGCACTGCCTGTCCTAGCACTGCTACTCCTAGCACTGCCTGTCCTAGCACTGCTACTCCTGGCACTGCCTGTCCTAGCACTGCTACTCCTAGCACTGCCTGTCCTAGCACTGCTACTCCTAGCACTGCCTGTCCTAGCACTGCTACTCCTGGCACTGCCAGTCCTAGCACTGCTACTCCTGGCACTGCCTGTCCTAGCACTGCTACTCCTAGCACTGCCTGTCCTAGCACTGCTACTCTTGGCACTGCCAGTCCTAGCACTGCTACTCCTAGCACTGCCTGTCCTACCACTGCTACTCCTGGCACTGCCAGTCCTAGCACTGCTACTCCTGGCACTGCCAGTCCTAGCACTGCTACTCCTGGCACTGCCTGTCCTAGCACTGCTACTCCTGGCACTGCCTGTCCTAGCACTGCTACTCCTGGCACTGCCTGTCCTAGCACTGCTACTCCTGGCACTGCCAGTTCTAGCACTGCTACTCCTAGCACTGCCTGTCCTAGCACTGCTACTCCTGGCACTGCCAGTCCTAGCACTGCTACTCCTAGCACTGCCTGTCCTAGCACTGTTTGTCCTAATTTAAAAAGACACGTTAGAAAATAAACACACTAGAAAACTTTCCGTTCCTTTATTGGTCAGTATTGTATATTTTATTGGTCAGTATTGTATACTTTTATTGGTCAGTATTGTATATTTTATTGGTCAGTATTGTATATTTCATTGGTCAGTATTGAATGCTTTTATTGGTCAGTATTATATACTTTTATTGGTCAGTATTGAATACTTTTATTGGTCAGTATTGTATATTTTATTGGTCAGTGTATTGTATATTTTTATTGATCAGTATTGTATACTTTTATTGGTCAGTATTGTATACTTTTATTGGTCAGTATTGTATATTTTATTGGTCAGTGTATTGTATATTTTTATTGATCAGTATTGTATACTTTTATTGGTCAGTATTGTATATTTTATTGGTCAGTATTGTATATTTCATTGGTCAGTATTGAATGCTTTTATTGGTCAGTATTATATACTTTTATTGGTCAGTATTGTACACAATTATGTGAGTAATTCCTCATCACTTAACTTCACTCATTGATCTGGCAACTCACCTGTGACCTCACGACATTTGTCTTTCATCTCAGTGCCTCTCTCTAACCTCTGTAAATACCCATATCTTGTTCTCTGGATGTACTGGGAAAGTCCCTGGCGAGCGAAACGTGTTCACCATAAAGTGTCTTATTTGCAAACTTTCGGTATACACTGACTTTTTTTAAGGTTATCCTGGGTTCTCTCCACATATGCTGCCTCTTTTTCTTCTTATGACCAGAGTCTTTGGTAAGATGGGTAAGGAAGACGGATGGGTAAGGAAGAAGGATGGGTAGGGAAGACGGATGGGTAAGGAAGAAGGATGGGTAAGGAAGAAGGATGGGTAGGGAAGACGGATGGGTAAGGATGGAAATATTGGAAAAGGGTGGGAGGGGGGAGTGAGGTAGGATATAAAAGGTAAGTGGCCCAACCACTTCGGTACAATTTAAAAAATGTATGTGTAATAATAGAATATTATTGAAGGGGTATAATACTAACCCATCAGAGTCACATAGATATAACAGATATATAGGTACATGACTCTGAATTATTGGTAGTAGATATACAAGTTGCATTTTTTTTTTTTGGGGGGGGGAATTGCATAACGAATATTTAAACGACAAGACAAGGCGGTAATCTGGACAGTTCGTAAAGAATTACTTGACGTTAGCTTCTTTCAAGGTGGTGTCCCGCCATAGTGGTGTCCCGTCAAGTGGTGTCCGCCATAACGTCATGGTGGTGTCCCGCCATAGTAGATGTAGCATATTTATAACAGTAGATGTAGAAGTAGATATGTTATACAAGATGTCTCCCTAATTAGGGGCGATAATTTCCTTAGTGGACATAGAAGGGTTGTGGTGTTACCCAATCATCTTCATCTGCAGGAAGGTTGCTCAAGATCATTGGTCGATGGTAATCGTCTTTATGGATGAAGCGACGCAGCCTCCGTGGGAGAGTCATTCTTTGTCTCCTGTGAGGAGGAGTATTAATGATATAGTCAGTGGTGAGAGTAAGACACATGTGCAACATCTGGGTATCTTTATTGTAGACGTTTCGCCATCCAGTGGCTTTATCAATAGGTTGAGGGACTGATTACCTCATCTTCTGTACATAGTTCTACTGTCTTCAAGTTATGTCCTGGAATTTGTATTGATAAAGCCACTGGATGGCGAAACGTCTACAATAAAGATACCCAGATGTTGCACATGTGTCTTACTCTCATCTTGTCGGTATTATATACCATTCGTACACATAGTCAGTGGTATTTCCAACTTGGAGAGGATGTTCTCTATCTGGTATGTAGAGTTTTTGTATTGCATAGAGTTGTTTCTTCTTCAGCGTATCAAGGCGTACATTTAAGGCAGTAATATCCTGTTGTACGTGTAAATCTGCCATTTTGACTGTCTCTCCTCCTGGTACCCGTAATAAAGCGGAGAACTCTATTCTGGACCCGTTGTAACTTCAGCATGTTGGTCTTTGTTGTTAACAACATTGGGACACATGGGTATTCGAGTATTGGTCTTATCATCATTTTATACAGATGTTTTATGACATGTGAAGGGGCTTGATTAAATCTAAAGAGACTGCTAAGACCGGCTTTGGCTATGCATATGCTGCTATGTATTATAATCTATGTAACTATTTGTGTATACCTGAATCAACTTACTTACTCAGCCGTTATATTGCCCTACTGGCTTTCAGACACAAGATGGCCCTGTCAAGACACTGTTTTGTCTGATAAACACATCCAGTAGGACTGGAACAGTTACTGGAAGTCATGGAAACTTCGACTACACTTACGGTAACAGAAGCAAGGGTGGTCTTATACAGCCTCACTGGATGCGTCATTCATAGTCACTATTACAACGACGTTAACTTTATTGCAAATCACTAAAGTCACTGTCTCAACTCCTTCAGTTTCTTCACCTCCATCCGGGTTCTCCTGTGAATCTTAGAGCCGTCGCTGTCTGTACTTCAGGACAAACGCTGTGATAATTCATGGCAAGATGAGGTTTATTTTTGTGAAGCGGCTGACATTCATGTGCGCTAAAAAAAAGTTCGGACATCATGGTATACAATACCGACAAGTTGATAAGATACACGTACAACAGTTAGGTATATTTATGCAGAATAGAGATACCTAACTGTTGCACATGTGGCTTATTCTCAGTCACGTCATTTACAAGAACTTGGCGCTTATTCTTAACTTGGATATCGTCAGAAAATGACTGTTTATCGAGCATTCTCCACCCATGCTTACTTTCCTGTCACAGACATGTTAGTCAATGACTTAAGTAGGCGGTTTCCAAACAAGTAGTGTAGCATACTGAAGGTAGGTAGGTAGGTAGGTAGGTAGGTAGGTAGGTAGATTGGTAGGTAGGTTGGTAGGTAGGTAGGTAGGTAGGTAGGTAGGTAGGTAGGTAGGTCGGTAGGTAGGTAGGTAGATTGGTAGGTAGGTTGGTAGGTAGGTAGGTAGGTAGGTAGGTAGGTAGGTAGGTAGGTAGGTAGGTAGGTAGGTAGGTAGGTAGGTAGGTAGGTTGGTAGGTAGGTAGGTAGATTAGTAGGTAGGTTGGTAGGTAGATTAGTAGGTAGGTTGGTAGGTAGGTAGTGTTTGTCAGGAAACAGTACAAGTGTTTCCTGATGTGGGTCTTATTCATGTGAAAATTAAAACACATGTGCACCATTTGGGTATCTTTACTGATCAAACGTTTCGCCTACACGGTAGACTTCCTCAGTCAAATACAAAGGAAGCAGTAGAAATGAAACAGAAATAATGTAATATTTGATGACTGAGTACATCACCATTATTTCCTTTCTATTACTCCCCTTATATTTGACTGGAGAAGCCTACTATGTAGTCGAAACGTTTCACTCAATAAAGATACCCAACTCTTGTACATGTGTCTTAATCTTCAACTTGTCGGTATTTTATACCATTATCAACAACACTTAGTCATGTGATGACTCGCAGCTGGAGCTTCTGGTCACTTGACCGAAGAATTCATCAGCAATGAATCCTGGAATACTTTTATTGCCACAGCTACAAGTGGTAATAACAGGTCCTCTTAAACTGCTCAAAATTCCAATATAATTTGCTGGTAGGCCTGTTGAAGTACTTCACTACTCAAAAATTTCACTCTCACTATACCTCACCTCAACCCTTTATTAAATATTTAAAGATATGTCGTATTATCCTTTGCATTACAACTGCTTGAAGCTACAAATTCTGAAGAAGACTGAACATCACGGATATACTTTCGCTTCTGTAATCTACATATCTGAAGACTGGACACCTGAAGCATGACATTGCTCCTGTAACCATATATATAGGAGATAAGCAAAAACAACCACGGGATGAGTTGAAAGATAACTCCGGGTCTTTCGTGTTGCAATCAACACATCATCAGGAGCTGGCAATGCTGCAGAAATGAGTAGGAAGTCCAGGTAGATCCGTTAAAGGAAACGACTATTACATACAGAAGATATAACATCACGAGCTCTGCTCTTGTAACTACAATCACTGAAGCTCCGTCCTTCCCCCCGCGACCCGTGTAATGTCCCCTACCATAACTGGATATGTTTGTTTACTACAAATCTTGATCACAGACATTAGAGTAATGATGTGTCGCAGAGTTCATCCATTAAGACTGTGGGGGGGGGGGGTAGTCTGTGACCTTGGAGCTGTGATTAATGGTATGTCAAGGGATGTTTATGTAAGCAGTACAGAGTTGTGTGTAGTTGTAAGATAATGACAGTGCAAGTATTAAACACACGCTTCTTGGAGACCTGTACTGACCCAGGAACTTAGCAGTACTGCGAAGCCCCGTCTTATTAGGTACTCGGGAAAAATGGGAGGAACTAGAAGGGTAGACCTTGAACTGCAAATGAATGAGAGAGAGGAGAGGACGAGAGAGTTCTAGGTACCTGGGTGTTAGCTGACAGGTGTGGGTCGCATCCTGGTTGGCAGAACGTCTCTACACTAAAGTTACCCAGGTACTGCACATGCGGTTTCTTCATCTACTTGTCGTTTTTGCATAAAATTAAAATAATAAACCTTTCTCCTCTAAGCACGAATAGGTAAAGCTATATCTGAGAGGGGTATCCCCCCTCTCAATCTGCTTTGAGGGAAATCCCCCTATAACTCAATGCGTGCAGGTTATTTATTGATTTACTTGAGTAAAGTGCTAAACCCATGTGAGTCATTCAGCGTAACCAGTAGTGAGGCTCGATCAAAACCGTCAAGAGGCTCAGAAGCTGTAATTGAAACCAGTCAAACACCTAAACGTGAAGGATCTATCACTCTCCGAAACTAGGTTAGATTTCTCCGTGGAGATCTTGCTGACACGTTGAGCGACGTCGAGGGAAGGAGATGTTGGTTTTCAGGGAAGGTTACTGTCTCTACCGTATCACGGAACACAATACAGTGACCATAATGAAACTCACGCCAGTTATTCTCTTATGCTACGTGATATTCTGTATGTAACACAGCAGTATAAGAAAAACAAATTAATGTTTGAGTTAACCTAAAGTTTCAGTGTTTGTTACAGTTGACATATGAAAAATACTCCCATCCACAATAGGTATTCTCTATTGGAAGATGCGTAACAACGAACAAGCAGAAAAACACATAGACGAAAGACTGATAGAGCTGAACTAATGTAACTGATAGAGACGACTTAGAGATGTGATCAGACTGCACAAGAAATTCAGAAGTACTAATATGCCAGACATTACTCGGGTTAATGGCAAAGTTAGTTCACTTGATCTCTCAATCCCTTCAAGTCAGTTACGAGCAGACAAGAGGATGACGAGGCACTTAAAACCGGGATAACCTATTTTCTTTTTTTTTTTTTTACAATTTTTCGTTACAATAAAGGCCGAGTTGTTTGGTACATATTTTCATTTCATTGTATATCTTAGCTAGAAGAGTGTCGAGGAAATCCCAAAGTGATGACAGGAATAGTGGGTTGTTGTACCCGACTGTTTGTTAAGAGAACAAAAGATTTTCTTCTAACACTCTCTGGTATAGAACAAACATGGAACAGAAAAACTGACTATCAAGCACCCTAAGGTAGATAAAAAAAAAAGGTCCCAGTACCTTAGAAAAGTCTCAGTTTCACTGCTAGACAGTGTAATTACCATGTACTCAGATTGTGACGGTGAACAGAGAACCACAATGTAGAATATCTTGAACCAAGCTCTGGATATCAAAATATCATAACAGGAACATCCTTCAACAGTTCACAAGACAGCTAAGTACATCGTACATATGAGCTTTGCAAAACAAAATCCACAAGAATACCAGTTTACACTCTGACTCAATTCCAGGGATGTGTAAGGGAAGTAAGAGACCCGGACGGCAGCACACAAGCTGAGACAGACCTGCAACTAACACAGAAGCAAGGCAGGGATTCCTGGTGCGAGGAAAGCTTCTGAGAATGCTTGCAAGGGTGAACAAAAGATAGCAGAAACATAAAAAGAATAGGTACGTAAATAGTATCTATTTACATAAAGAGGAATGCCGCATGGACATTGATCAGGTATCAAAGCCATGCCCCCTCCTTGACACCAGCCAATTAGGATGAGTGAGGGAAAGTCTAAAATGCAGGTTACATCTTGTTGGATGTAACCTGTATTTACTATACTTAGCAACCGTGCAGTTGCTAATACGCACAACTGTAATACTATAAATATTACTACCGACATTCTTGCGGAGAATAGCTATACTATAAGATTTTAGGATATTAGGCAGAAAATTGCATCTTGTGCACGAGATAAGAGAAATATAATATTCATGATAATAATAACATGCACAATAATAAATGTATAAATACTAAACAGTAGCTAACCTGGACAAATGTTTATTTGTGTGTTATTCTGTGTTTATCAGAAAAATATCTGCGTGTCTGTATATTGATACCTTGGTATATTACATGGTCTCAGTGTGGGGGATGGTGTTGGTGGTAGTGATGGTGTTGTTGTTATTGCTGTTTATGTTATTAATAGTAGTAGTGTTGTTTTTGTAGGTGGTGGTGGTGTTGATGTAGACAGCGGCTGAGAGATTAACATTAAAAAGGAAGGCAGACAGATAGACAGGCAGACACACAGACAGGTAGACAGATAGACAGGCAGACGGACAGGAAGACAGACAGTCAGGCAGACGTATAGACAGACTATCAGGCATACAGACAAAAAAAGTAGAGGTACTGAGATAAGGAGATGAGGATCTCCCAGAGGCTTATCTTATAATGAAGTACAGCAATCCCTGGTACATGATGCTGTTCCTGCTACTGCTACTGTTGCTGTTGTTAATGCTGTCACTGCTGCTACTATTGCTGTTGTTAATGCTGTCACTGCTGCTACTATTGCTGTTAATGCTGCTGTTGCTGCTGATGATAACAATAATGATAATGATAACCCTGTTGCTTCTGCTGAAGCTATTGTTGCAGCTGCTGCTCTTGATAATGAAGATGATGCAGTTGCCGCTCCAGCTGCTGCTGCTGCTGCTGCTGCTCCTGATGCTCCTGCTACTGCTGCTGCTGCTGCTGCTGCTGTTGCTACCACTGCCAATGGTGGTACTGTTGATTATGACGTACAAAAATATAGGCTACAAGGTGTTAAGAGGCACGTAAGTTCCTCCGTCTTCTAATAACATGTTCATTTATCCACTATGATCTACATGGTCCATAATTACTATTGCATTTGCTGTGTCTGTTTCGTAAGATGAAGTCTAGGATCTTTCCAATTCATGGTATAAATTAACTATGAAAAATGAACATGTTAATAGAAAACGGGGAAACTTCCGTGCCTCTTAAGGGATAGCAACAATGCAGATCGAGACTAGTGCTAGAGGATCGCAGAAGAGCACAAACAGAAAGAAGGAACACTCATAATTGAGTACTTTACACATCTTATGATGTGATATATGTTAATTTTATACTTGGTGGAGCATCAAGGAAACGGTTGGCCTCGTCCCATAATGGAACAACAGCGTCTCTGTGTCGCTCGGGTATGAATGCTGACACCCGCTACTCAGAAGACACTGAGACACTGAACCTTTGAAGCTGCCGTAGCTACTGAACCCATGTGGAATGTTTGATGATATCCTCTGATTAAAGTCTTCCAGCTCAGGCTGACAGATTTCATCACCTAATATAGGAAATCCATCCTGTGTAATGGAACATGACAATGAAATATAATTAGTTTTTGTACCCGCTAAGTAACTATCATATAGAGTTGCAACAGGCTGACCATGTATCCAATTTCATTTAATAAAAAAATGAGATATTTTCTCCGAAAAAAATGTCTAATATGCCTTTGTTAAGCCAGTTGGTCTTAACTCAGCAATTCTTCAGTGGAAGCGAATTGAGGAACTAGAAGAAGCTACAAGACTCACGAAATCGTAATGACACGACAGGCTGGAGTTTTGAGACTCTCTGACCGCGGGTTCAATCCCAGCCGGGGTATGGTTTAGAAGCTACAAAGCGGAGAGGTGGTAAACGCAGACTTAATATATGAAATCAAAAGTAGAATTCAAAAACACCAGTCGAATGAAGAATGAGAGAGACAGTCCTGGCTAAGAGATGAGGACACACGCAAGATTCTTTGAGGCTGTACGACGAGGTTGAGAGGATTAACAAAGAGGAAAGGAAGAGGAAAATGTGAGGAAGAAGTTTGGAATTAGACACATATGCAACATCTGGGTATCTTTAATGTAAACGTTTCACCATCCAGTGGCTTTTTCACTAAAAATTCTAGGACAAGGAGTATATGGGGAAGGCAAATGGAAGAAGATGGTATTGTCTATATTGAGTTGTCCGCTGAGAAGGACACACCACTGTCTAAATTTATAATCACCACTGCTATAAACATCCCCCGAGCCACTTGATCTTGCTGAACAGTATGCTTGTACAAGTTGTACTAGAACGACAACCTTGTACGTGTGTTACCAGAATGATAACCTTGTACATGGGTTACCAGAACGACAACCTAGTACACGTGTTGCCAGAACGACAACCTAGCATACGTGTTACCAGAATAAGGGACGACCCACCCCGCCCGAGTTCCTAAACAAGTGTGTCAGGGTGCAGCAGGAAGATGGAAAACTCCCTTCACAAGCGTGACCCTTCACAAGTATGACCCTTCACAAGCGTGGCCCTTCACAAGCATGACTCCAACAGTCAGAAAGACTGAGAAAAGCCCTCAGTTCGCATTACGAAGTTTAACGGAAATCTTGTTCAATTCGTAGGAGATAAATTGGTACCTATGATGAAGATGGCGATTTCCAAGCAACTCACATTTTAGACGTGTAATCTAGACTGCGTCCCGCTGCGTCCTGGTCTCCTGGATCGTTTTCAAATCGCGACTTGACAGTGTTCCAGGAGTGATCGAATCTATTTTTTCAATTTCTAGGTTTGTTTTGAATTGTTTCACGTGGATTTTGTGTCTTATATTGTTAAAAAAATAGCAATATCTGCTGCTTAATGTATCGAGTTCACTTTTGCATTAAATGTGAATATCATCTCAGCATCAATGAGGACTGGGAAAAAAAAGCGAAAGCAATAACAGTGAAAAAATAATTCGGATCCTGCTGCTGTTTTATCTACATTTACTTGGTCGTGTAAGAGACTCCAGTACAACTAATGTGATTGACACAAACAGTGATCTTAAGCACAGGCAGGAAACACAGTTACGATAAAGGTTTCTACAGCCTCGATGTGACGTGGACTGGTACTGAAGACGACCCAGATGGACGGTGTTTTAACTGTGAACAACTGTGAAGCTCTGGCAGGGATGATGTTAGTGCTGTGAAATGACTAAAAAATATATTGCTCGACATATTGATGATAACCAACGATGTAAATAAATAAACGTAAAAATTATTAAAACAAGACAATCATTTCCAAGATATTGTTTCATTGTGTGAAGAAATGAGAAGTTATCTTAAAAAACTACCGCTTCTTACCTAAGTTGGATGACTGTCTCTGGGGAAAGTGGTGCAAGAAAAGATAAATATCTTTTTATAGGAGCGTCCTTTTGAAGTGGCACAGATTATGTAAATAAAAAAAAATGGATACAGACGGTGGCATATACCTGGCTGGTATATTCACACATTTCAATGAACTCAGCGTTGCAAAGCAAGGGTATGAATACAGCTTGCTTCAAAATTCAGAGGAATATTCATGCAGTTATTCTGGAATTTAAACTCTGAGGTGAATGTGTGTGTCTATGATTTTTTTTGAGTGCCGTCCAGATCTTAAAAAATTATTGTTAATCAATAAAGGTTCCTCCACCTCGGTGAAATTTTTAAAAATTTGGTTGATTCATCTTTCTGATTTGCATATCATAAGCGTGGAATATTTTCCTCCTCCAACTGAGACATTAAACTGGCTTTAAAAAATCTCTTCCTTGTATCAATAAACTCCTAATGGTTATAATCATAACCAGGATTTTTAAAGTTGTGAACCAGTAAGCCAGCGGAAGGCCTCGGTCAGATGACCAAAAGCTCTAGCTGTGGGTCATCACATGACTAAAACCCGCGCCAGGAATCACTTGTCCAATTTCCTGACAAACATTATAACACACTTTCCTGGCATTGGTAACTAAGTCTGAACTACCAATGTAACAGCCGGAACAACATTTCATTTTAGTACGTTTATTCAGGTACAGGTACACAAAAATATAGTTACATAAATTATCATACATAGCAGAATATGTGTACATTACCCAGGATAACCCCCAAAAAATTCAAAATTACTTGATTTCCATTTGGGTCCTGTTAGACTTACAGTTTACGGCTTCAGTACTTAAGTGAACACAGTGGCTGTGGCTCGTACGTCGGTTTGCGTGCAGCCAGCAGTAACAGCCTGGTTGATCAGGCTCTGATCCACCAGGAGGCCTGGTCACAGACCGGGCCGCGGGGGTGTTGACCCCCGGAACTCTCTCTCCAGGTAAACTCCAGTGACGCTCCCACACGAGTCTTCAAACATCTCACTGCTTCTCCCACAATATATCTCTGATACAGCTTTCTCTTTATAGACAACAACAAACAAAAACAAGTGCAGAAGTTAGCAAAGATATAGAACATAATCTGGGTAGGTGACATCGACTTCTCTAGAAAAATAATTAAGTTGCAACCAACAACAATTATTTCTTTGATCGAAATTCCCCCACTAATTACTGTAAGATTATTTATAATAATTTTTTTTTTTTGATGACTTTAATTCCACAGTAATATGATATTATTATGCCTATTATTTCTTATACAAATAGGCCCCCCCCCCCAAATTATTCGCTTTGTTTGTTTCCTGAAAAAATTTGTCAACTTTCACAATTTTGAGAATTTTAGGTTAGTAAATGCATACATTTCATATATTACATCAAATACAATTAATGGCACCATGTTACTTCTTGCGGTATTTTAAATATATTTATACCATCTGGTCTAGACTGCACTATAATGCTAGTTTAGTTAAATGGACACAAATGCAACTAATGTGACATTTTATTCTGGCCTTTTATAACGGTTTGACAAAGCCTCTGAAGAGCGAAACGTTGCCGCAATAAAATGTCACATTAATAAGCATCCATTTGCCAAATATTTTGTAGGTAGTTCTGCCATTATTACTAAAATGAGAAGATGACCTTCCCTCACTCCTGACTCACTTTCATACTGTCATGTTCCCCCTTCAACACCCCTCCCCCCACATCACAAGGGTCACCCCTTTGTGCGACACGTCAGTTATTCCCACCACTGCATGGGTGCGTCACAGAGCACAGTGCCAGGCGTCACGTGGTGGCATTTGAAGCCGAACAAGCGTCTGGCACTGTGATAGTGGGGGTCACTATGTCGACACAAAAACATGTACTCTATCAACGCTGAGTTTGCGTCTTTCTCCCTGGCTGTCAGGTTGGCTAACTGGCGGACTGGCTAACTGACTGATTGACTGACTGACTGAGTGGTTGACTAGCTGGTTGGCTAGCTGGCTGACCGGTTGGAAGACTGACTAACTGGCAGACTGATGAATGTTCGTACCTACCTACACAGGAACTTCATTCTGGTATTCGGAGGAGGGAAGCTAACATGGAAGCTAACATAGTATAGTATAGTATAACATAGTACTGTGTAGAATAGTATAGTATAGTTTCACTTACCTCTTGATGCAGCGACAAGTTGTTATCAATTTACAACCGACATTTGCAAGAAAAAATTCTGGCCTAGCTGTTAGCAATAATATATGACAAATTATATACCTTGATGGATCTACCCTGGAGTCTACTGGCAGGTCTGTGGCTGTTAGGTAAGACACATATGCAACAGTTAGGTACCTTTATTTCGAAACGTTTCGCCTACACAGCAGGCTTCTTCAGTCGAGTACAGAAAAGTTGATCAACTTTTCTGTACTCGACTGAAGAAGCCTACTGTGTAGGCGAAACGTTTCGAAATAAAGATACCTAACTGTTGCATATGTGTCTTACCTAACAACCTGTCGGTATTTTATACCATTTGAAGGTCTGTGGCTGCTCTCGTTGTCACCTCCCCAGATCAGAAAAAATAACAACTGGGCGTCTATAATGGAAACTGAAATATTTGCCATCTTAGTGGAGCTTAAGTAAACTTATGATACTGACTTGGACTCTGTGATTATTACTGATTCTGTGTTATCAATAAAGGCTATTGACTCACATAATGACAAAATGCTCATTTGAGAAGCTAGATATACTCAAATATCAGAGAGTGATATATTAATATACATTTTTTATGGGTTCCATCGCACACTGAATTTCCGTATTTTCCGGCATATAAGGCGCACGAAAATATGAGACATATAAGGCGATGTTGCCAAACAGTTGTAACGTTAGTAAACAACAGCTAAACCGTAACCTAAAGCCTACCCTTGACCTTGACCTTAACTCTGACCTTGACCCTGACCTTGAGCATATAAGTTGCAGGGTAATTTTCCAAGACTTTTTTATGGGGAAAAAGAGCGCCTTATATGCCGGAAATACGGTACTCCATGATAAAATTAATTGGTTAGCCAAAGAAGTTCCCCTGAAGGAAAATGTTGAATATAACTTTGCTATATTTGTGTCTAGTATTAGGAATAATATTAGGAGAGAAGTAAATAATGAAATTTAATGTCATAGGAATGTAGTTAGAAGCCTGAGTAGATCTACGATAACATGAACGTAGATAAGTACGTTCGTAAGATAAGATACCAGAAATATTAAGCAAATATTCTCAATTTGCTTGTAACAGATAAATCAATTGTAGATATAAACCTAGATGCACTTCTGTTAACCCATTTTGGTCCTAGTTCCTAGAACTTTTATGTATTCATATGCTCTTGCGCTGCCCTTCCCAGGATGGATACGAACTGCATAGTACAGTAGCCGCTTCAGCGGTAAAATCTAATCTAATCTGCTGACTCTAATTCCAACGATAAAACTTTAGCTATATCCTTTGGCTTTTTACCTGATGCTATGAGAGCATTGTCGTCTGCATATATTAAGACTTTGCACTGACTGACTTGCTGCTGGTTGGTTACCTGCCTGCCTGCCTGCCTGCCTGCCTGCCTGCCTGCCTGTCTGCCTGCCTGCCTGCCTGCCTGCCTGCCTGCCTGCTTGCTTGACTGGCGGTTTACCACCAGCTAATTTGGCAGTATTTTAGTGAAAATACTCTGCTTGATACCCTCAGCAATAATGATGAGATACTTCTGGTTATGATCCAAGCACTAAGTAATTGTCGGGTCAGTTGTCGTGATCCAACATCCTCGGCTCTTATCTGGACAAAAATATTAGCTTAAGATAGCATCATCAGACTGGGTGAGCGAGAAGTAAAAAAACGACTTGAGATTCAGTGTTTTTGGTCAAAGGACCGAAGGCCAAGGACACCTCAGAGATGATCGTGGTGGCTCGCAGAACGAAGAAGAGGCCCTTGTTGCAACCCTCGGGACACAGAAGGCGCCCCCGTTAAATCCTTAAAGAACAATGAAGAAATCATTGCGGTTACTGAGATGTAGCTCTCAGAAAGCAGAGTAGGTTATCAGTGGAGAAGAGGTCATCATTGTAGCCATAAGGACACATGAGAAGTCACATTGCTGCTCTCACAACGTAGAAGTCTGCTGCACTTAAGATGTCCTCTCTGCTGATCTCAGGACGCAGAAGCCATCACTGCTGCACTCAAGATGTCTTCTTTGGTGCTCTCAGGACGCAGAAGTCATCTTAGACGCTGTGGGGGACGTAGATTTATGTCTAAATAGTTGTTCACGCATTAATTTATTTTTTATGTGTATTCAACTTTGTGTTAATAGTAAGATTTAGTTAGCTATTTTAACAGTGTCATGTTTGTTTGTGTACCTTACTTATATTTTAAAATTCTTTGACTTTGTATGCATATACATTTTTGTGTCTGACCAGCAATTCTGCTTGGTTACTGTTCCTATATATTTTTGGACTTATGCTGCAATTTGAGACAGAAATTTCTGAAAAAGAAGTGAAGATAATTACCATGGCTTTGATTTTCCTGTTAATCATACTTCTACGATTTCCTAGAGGAAAATCTATTTCTAAAATTATAAATATATATATCTGAGACCAGCAGAGAATTCGATCCCAGAACCTCCCCCCTCCCCCGGGGCAATGGGTCGTTCTCTGGTGCCTTAGACCACTCGGCTACAGATACCAAAAAGCTTTAGGAAGCCAGCAGAGGCTAGGAGGTATTTACCATAGCCAGGTACACCTACAGCTTCAAACATTCTTAAATCAGACACATATGCAACACTTGGGTATTTTTATTGCTGAAATATTTCTACTCGGAAGCTCCTTCAGTCGATTAAAGAGGTGATTTTTATACTGGAGACAGGACAAGAATTAAGGAGCTGATATTAAGGAGTTCAATCCCTTAACCTTCATTGAAGGTGTTCAGTCCCTTAGCCTAAAGTATATGTATAAGAACAGAGGTGCAGTAGTAAGGAGACTGCATCACAGGTGGGTGGGGCCCAGTGGTGGAAGTATGTCAGGCAAATAAGTTAGGCAAGTGTTAGAGTTAGAGAAGATATCCTCTGTGCCAAGATTCCTTGACGTTACTATTAGACAATATATTATATATCTCTAATAGCAGCATCACACACACACACACACACACACACACACACAGGGCTTAAATGCTAGAGGAAAATTCCTAAAGGGTGTCCCGTGGCTCGATCGCTAGTGCACTCAGCTCACACACTGAGGTCCGTAGTTCGAATCTCCGGTACGGCTAGAAAACATTAGGGACGTGTTTCCATAAGACACCTGCTGTCCCTGTTCACTCATCAGTATAAAATGGGTACCTGGGTGTTAGTGGACTGGTGTGGGTCGCATCCGGGGGCAAAACTGACCTAATTTACCCGAAATGCTGTGCATAACAAGCTGCTTTCTGTATAGCAGTATGTCATTGATGTCAGCTAGGACTGTATACTTTGTACATGTACTTGTAGAAATAAAGATATTATTATTATTATTATTATTATTATATTATTATTATTATTATTATTATTATTATTATTATTATTAAAGCTGTAGGAGGAAATGAAAGGGAAGTGTGAAGCCATGAACGGAGGATCTGTGAGGAAGGAGCTTGAAGAGCACCTTACTGCCCTTCAAAAGGGAAGAGGTTACGGAACAGGTTAATAGTACTAATATGGCAGAGGATAAGGTTCTGAAGCTGGAAGAAGAGAAGAGAGAGCAGAAGGAGACCACAGAGGAAATGAGAGGGAGGATGTCAGAGGCTGTAACAATGAAGGATGGAGAGGGAGCAGAGGGGCCCAGAGAGGACAAAAATGGAGAGTCACTATCAGAGATGCTCTTATGAAGATAGGGAAGCGAGAGAGGTGATACCTGGAGAGAAAGACAATGGGAGGAGGAGAGGGGGAAGGTCAATGATGTTCTACAGACTTCATGACCCTAAAGAAGGCTCAAGAAGTAAAAGATGGAAAGAAAAGGAAAATGAAGTTATACTGATCATCGTGTGCGGTTGAGGACAGGAAGAGATTGTGTAGGTGGCAAATTTTCAGGGCATTGAAAGGTTCTCTCAAGGCAACAGTGCCCGGGGAAATCAACCTGGTCTCATAAAGATCAGGACTAAATATTATGACAAAAAATGCTGAAGACCACATGACGATACAACGTGTCTGTCTTGATCAGGACAGGACAACAACAGAACGGGAACAGGTGAGGAAGTAGGTGAATATTACTCAAGCACCGAAAATAGCAGCAGACAAGGAGCCAAGAGGGAAGAAAACCCCAACTCATGGGACTCCTCCACAAGCACCAGCAGCTCCTTTCCCTGCTGGCTAAACTCTAGGCCACCACGCTTCCCAGTAACACTAACACCAAACTTTTACCCATTTCCCATCACTTCTTCCTCCTTCCCCTTCCCTGCCTGCCACCCTATCCTCTGGCCATGCACCCAGCAATGACGGGCACACCAATCCCAGCCCTGTTTCCAGCATCCCTGTCGAAGGAGCAACATACAGAGGGAGTAAACAACACAAACCTGTATACAATAAGCTGAAGGAACAAATAAATGAGCAATATTAGAAAAAGACAATAAAAGTCCAGGTAATTCGGTTGAAGAATGAAGGAGAGCACACAGACAATGATAAGAAAGTCTACCAGAAAGCCTAGGGTAACGAGTACATCAGCAGGTACTGGAAACCACACAACTCGGTAAGAGATAAAAAAAAATGATGGAGCTGGATACATCCAAGGCAGTGGGACCTACCAATAAATAACAAAAAAAGGCACAATACCGTGACTGGAACGATACACAAATAACCCGCACATAAAAGAGAGAAGCTTACGACGACGTTTCGGTCCGACTTGGACCATTGACAGTCACACTAAAGAGAAGTGGAGCAGGACGGCTATATATAGCCGTCTCTGTTTGCTGATAATATAAAATTAATTAGGAGAATACAAAGAGATGAGGACGGGGAAAGGCTGCAAATGGATCTGAGTAAACTGTAGGGTTGGTCAGGCAAGCGGTTGTTTGAATTTAACCAACATATGCAAGATTATGAAGATTGGAGAAGGGACCGGAAAACCGAACACAGGGTATAGACTCAGGGGACAAAGGCTGCAGACTTCATTCCTAAAGAAGGACCTGGGAGTAAACATAGTGTTTAGCATATCTCCAGAGGCTCACATCAGCCGAGTAACCTCTGCAGCCAGTTCTCGTCTGGCAAATCTGAGAGTGAAAAGGAGTCTCAACAAAAAAGTCATTGCGGGTGTTTTTTACAACATATGTCAGACCCATCTTGTCAGACCCAAAAAGGCCATTCGTAATGGTGTAGCACACTCCGAGCTGTCCATACCACTCTGGAAGGATAATAAGCACAGACGAGCAGCACATCTGCTTTCTCTATGGCTGACATTTATCTCTGCACAGTGTACTGAAAGGCGACGGAGCGGCTAACCTCAAAGAGATCCAGAAGGTCATTAAATACAGGATTCTTGTACATTCGGGTCCTTTGTTTTATTAATGAGTGAATTACCAAAATCATTCAAGAACTTGAAGGCACATAGTTATAACTTCATCTCAACAGGCTTCTAAACCAATGGCTCATGGGACACTGTCCCTTCAACTTCCTGAATGAGTTAGATACTAAACTCACGAGGGAATATGAGGATTCATGATCAATGAAGTTTATGTTCAAGTAACAGCGACAACCAAGATACAAACCCAACTATTGAGGGACTGAAAGAAGTCTTCCAAATGTATGCGTTCAAACATGAATGTTATGTAGTGTGCACAGATCCACAACAAAGGATCAAACGACATAGAGGGCAATGTTGTGGCCAGGGGAAGCTCTCACCTTGGCACATGTTACTGATTCTAACCTTATAATTTCGTAATATCATTTCATTGTTCTTTAATTAGGCCTGCATTGGAAATAAACACACACACACACACACACACACACACACACACACACACACACACACACACACACACACACACACACACACACACACACACACACACACACACACACACACGCATTTGTACAGTTTCTGATTTAAGAATGAGATTATTTAGAGCCTTCGCAAAACATAGTGCTCAATAAATATATCAAATTGCTATTTAAGTAAACATAAGAATGCAAATAAAGCAAAATACATTGGTGTTGCTGTGTCAAATAAGTGATCATAATATTTAAAGTAAAAGGACACAAGTGCAACTAATGTGACATTTTATTGTGGCAACGTTTCGCTCTCCAGGAGCTTTATCAAGCCATTACAAACAATACATGGACACAGAGGGTATATAAAGGCTTAGAGTGAGGTGCAATGCTAGTGAGGTACCTCACTAGTATTGCACCTCACTCTGAGGTACCTCACTAGTATTGCACCTCACTCTGAGCCTTTATATATCCTCTGTGTCCATGTATTGTTTGCAACGGCTTGATAAAGCTCCTGGAGAGCGAAACGTTGCCACAATAAAATGTCACATTAGTTGCACTTGTGTCCTTTTACTTTACATATTGTCGGTAATTCTACCAACTTTATTACGATCATAATATTGATGGCTTACAATGTTATTCAAAGAAGGCAGCAGATGTGACGTTGCTGGCTAGTGTTTTCTAATGGCAATGCCCAGATTGACACTTGCCAAGACTTTGAAATGATTTAACTGAGGTATTTTTGGGTGTTGGTGCTGGTTACTGCTATCGTGTCGGCTTCTAAACACTTCCGCCGTCATTTTTATGCATAATTAATTTGGCTCCTCCAATTTTTGCGAGGTAGCCCGGCTGGCATTTCCTACTGCACGCTTTTTTGTGTTCATGCACTTTTCCTTTGTGAGATCGTGCTGTTTCACCCACATAATTCTTATGACAGCCTCTACAAGGCATGAAGTAGACTCGTGGTGGTTGTGTTTGTGTCTTCCTTAATAAATTTCTGATAGCAATCAAAGAGTTTGTAATTATTTTAAACTAAATTTCATTTTTAGAGATACGTTTAATGCTACGTTGGTAACAAGCAGAACAATATATCTGGCTGATGTTTCTTCAGTAGTGTCGACGCTATGTGCTATATAAATCAGCGTAATATAGCAGCTAGGTGCTATATAAATCATCATAATATAGCAGGTTTACAATGATCAGTGTCAGCAACTGAGATGCCAACTCATACAGTTAATATCTTGGCTGTGCCAGACGGAGGAATGCCCGGGCCGGCACTCGACCTATCAGGATATACGTAGCAGGGTACATAGGTGCCACGTATGTGCCTCGTATGTGCCATCAATATCACTAACATTTTCAAATATCTCTCCCTGGTACTTCAATATAGTAGTGAATGATTAATGTGTGTGTGTGTGTGTGTGTGTGTGTGTGTGTGTGTGTGTGTGTGTGTAAGAGTTTGTTCTCACCTGCTGTATTTGCAGGCATCGAATATCAGCTCCTGGCCCTACTACCACTACTTCTTCGCTTAGGTCGTTGCACTCCCTGACCACCCTGAAGCTGAAGTAACTACTCCCTGACTAACCTGAAGCTGAAGTAACTACTCCCTGACCACCCTGAAGCTGAACTAACTACTCCCTGACCACCCTGAAGCTGAACTAACTACTCCCTGACCACCCTGAAGCTGAACTAACTACTCCCTGACCACCCTGAAGCTGAACTAACTACTCCCTGACCACCCTGAAGCTGAACTAACTACTCCCTGACCACCCTGAAGCTGAACTAACTACTCCCTGACCACCCTGAAGCTGAACTAACTACTCCCTGACGCTCCTGAGACTCGTCTGGATCTTCAGCCTCCAACTGCGCCCTTCTAAATCCGTTTCCGCTACTCGAATATTTTTATCCCTTTTCACGGCATCGAGTGCATTGAGTATTTTGTATGTCATTATTATGTCTCCCTGTTTATTCTTTCCTTTAAAATTGTGAATTTCAATTCATTTCTTCCCTGGTTTGAGGGACTGACCGCCTCTCTCCGAGGATGACGGACTGATAACGCCAATATTGTTTCTACTGCTTACAGTGCTGTATTCCGGCTGAAGAAACCTCTTGTGCAGGCGAAAAGTTCAGATATTAATAACAATTTCTTATTCATCAACTTAACATTATTATATACCATATATAACATGATGCCTAATTGGCGTCCTGTTATACATCGTGTTATACATCGTGTTATACATCGTGTTTTACATCGTGTTATACATCGTGTTATACTTGTTTCATTCGTCTATAATCCTATTTATTCAATTTAATTCTATTATTTCTAGTTCTTTCTTGAATGGTTTTCCTTTGTACTTTATTTATATCATCTTTTATTATTCCTGTCTTCAATGATATCTTTCCTCATTCTATGCTTATTCGTGACAGTGAAGGCTCAGAGACTTCAATGTATTACTGAATGCAGTCTCATACATTTATATCCATTCCGTAAGTTTATTCAAGTATACACAAATACAGTTACACAGATCATCACACAAAGCGGCATATGTATAGAGATCTTGGGATAACCCAAAAAAGTCAGACACAATAGGCGCCAGCAGTGAGGTGCGTAATCGAGGCTGTGTCTTACTAATGATTTATAAAGCTGTAATTTATAACCTTTAGACCCCTGTTATTTATACTTCCTGATATAAATCCATGTATTTTGTTCCACAAGGATTAGTTGTAGGTTAATTGTTATTCATATGTTACATTAATGATCTTGACAAGGAAATAACAAGAGACATCAGTACATTCATTGATGACAAAAATAGCTGTCATGGAACAACTTATGTTAATATTTTGAAGCCGATAAAACGAGACATTCTTTACTTACTGAACGTAAACTAATATTAGTATTCAATAAAACTGGCCCGTATACAGATCAATAACAATGCCAAGTTTGCTTTTTTTTTTTTTTTTTGAAAAAAACACACCCAAATTTAACCACACGATCTAATCTCAGTGAGTCACATCCTCTCCTTAAAACGCATTAGCCATTAATATTGAAAGCCTTTCAGAAGAGGTAGACTCAAATACATTTATGGTGATTTAAGAAGAATTAAAATTTTCACCCTGTTGTACACGTAAAAATTGGCAGATGCGCACCTACACATTTAAATTTTACTCTCCACCATCGTCAAATTAGAAGGCGCATCTTTTTGAACGTTTGAAGTTATCCCAGCCATTCAAGGATTAATCTTCTTCTTCTTGATATGCCGGTACTCTCCCAGCCGCCCGGGTCTTTTCCAGATGGTGGCCCGGCCTTGGCTCCCTGTCTTGGGAGTGTCTGAGACCTATGTCTCCCATGGGAGGAGGCACAAGTACCTCCTCACCAAATCAAAGAACGGGTGGCCATGGCCGGCGAGTCCAGTTCTGTGACTTGCTTCCAATCGTGTTTTTTTTTGCTATTTCGTGAGGCATTCCAGGATTGCCTGGATGGGTTCGACATTTGTTCCGGGAATCTTACCCTGGCTTCCATTCACCAGAAGCCAATCAGCCGTGTTATGGACAAAATAAAAACGAAACTCTGGAGGAAGATAAATAAATTCTGACAACCACTCAGAGGCAACCCTTCGCGGATACTTGATAAAGCTCAGTCAAAGATCAAAAAAATCTTGAAAGGGAGGAAGGTTAACGGCTGGGGCAGTGGAAGAGAAGGATGAAGAGAAGAAGAAAACAAGGCAGGAGAAAGGGAGATGATAACAGCCACATATACATGCAGAAATAGATATATAGAGAGAAAGAGAGAGAGAGAGAGAGAGGATAGGAGA
>NC_069461.1:18982712-18998641 GCF_026875155.1 Cherax quadricarinatus
AATGTGGCAACAACAAGTAAGAGGGAGGTGAAAGTGTTATAAACTAAGGGAGGAGGAAGTTCGGGCGAGATATAAGCGACTATTGGCAGAAAGGTGGGCTAGTGCAAAGATGAGTAGTGGGGGGGTTTGAAGAGGGTTGGAATATGTTTTAAAAAAAGCAGTATTAGAATGTGGGGCAGAAGTTTGTGGTTATAGGAGGGTGGGGGCAGGAGGAAAGAGGAGTGATTGGTGGAATGATGAAGTAAAGGGTGTGATAAAAAAGAAAAAGGTAGCTTACGAGAGGTTTTTACAAAGCAGAAGTGTTATAAGAAGAGCAGAGTGTATGGAGAGTAAAAGAAAGGTGAAGAGAGTGGTGAGGAGTGCAAAAGGAGAGCAGATGAAAGAGTGGGAGAGGCACTGTCAAGAAATTTTAATGAAAATAAGAAAAAATTTTGGAGTGATTTAAAACAAGTTAAGAAAGCCTGGGAAAGTATGGATTGTCAGTTAAAAACAGAGTAGGGGAGTTAGTAGATGGGGGAGAGGGAGGTTATAGGTAGATTGGGGAGAATATTTTGAGGAACTTTAAATTTTGAGGAAGGGAGGCGGTAATTTCATGCACTTCCCAGGAAGGTATACCATCTTTTAGGAGTGAAGAAGAGCAGAATGTAAGTGTGGTGGAGGTACGTGAGGCATTACGTAGAATGAAAGGGGGTAAGCAGCTGGAACTGATGGGATCATGCAGAAATGTTAAAAAAAGGGGGGGGGGATATAGTGTTGGAGTGGTTGGTACTTTTGTTTAATAAATGTATGAAAGAGGGGAAGGTACCTAGGGTTGGCGGAGGCATGTTTTATCCCTTTATAAAAGGGAAAGGGGGATAAAAAGAGATTGTAAAAAATTTAGAGGAAAAAAGTTTTCTGAGTATACCAGGAAAAGTATCGGTTGGGGTTTAAAAGGAAAAAATTAGAGGCAAGACAGAAGTGGATTGCGGATGAGCAAGGAGGGTTTAGGTGGGTGGGGTTGTTGAAAGTGTTTTAAGCCCTTTTGGAACAGTATTTAGATAAAGGTAGGGGAAATTTTTATTTATTTATGGATTTTGAAAAAAAAAGGCATATGATTGGTGGATAGAGGAGCAAAGGGAGAGTTGCAAGTTTGGAAAGGTGGTAAGTTTCTAAATGCTGTAAAAAGGGTTTTATGAGGTGTGAGGCTAGGTTAGGGTATGTAGAGAGGGGGAAAAAACTTCCGGTAAAAATAGGTTTTTAGACAGGGATGTGTAAGTCACCATGGTTGTTTAATATATTTATAGATGGGGTTGTAAAGAAGTAAATGCTAGGGTGTTCGGAAGAGGGGTGGGATTAAATTATGGTGGAATCAAATTCAAAATGGGAATTGACACAGTTACTTTTTGCTGATGATACTGTGCTTATGGGAGATTCTAAAGAAAAATTGCAAAGGTTAGTGGATGAGTTTGAGAATGTGTGTAAAGGTAGAAAGTTGAAAGTGAACATAGAAAAGAGTAAGGTGATGAGGTATCAAATGATTTAGATAAAGAAAAATTGGATATCAAATTCGGGAGGAGGAGTATGGAAGAAGTGAATGTTTTCAGATACTTGGGAGTTGACGTGTCGGCGGATGGATTTATGAAGGATGAGGTTAATCATAGAATTGATGAGGGAAAAAAGGTGAGTGGTGCGTTGAGGTATATGTGGAGTCAAAAAAAGTTATCTATGGAGGCAAAGAAGGGAATGTATGAAAGTATAGTAGTACCAAACTCTTATATGGATGTGAAGCTTGGGTGGTAAATGCAGCAGCGAGGAGACGGTTGGAGGCAGTGGAGATGTCCTGTCTAAGGGCAATGTGTGGTGTAAATAAAATTTTGCAGAAATTCGGAGTGAGGAATTAGAAGGGGAGGAGTTTAATAAAAGCATTAGTCAGAGGGCCCGAAGAGGGGTTGTTGATGTGGTTTGGTTATTTAAAAGAGAATGGATCAAAGTAGAATGACATGGAAACCATATAAAACTATAGGGGAAGGAAAGAGGGGTAGGGGTCGTCCTCGAAAGGGTTGGAAAGGAGGGGGTAAAGGAGGTTTTGTGGGCGAGGGGCTTGGACTTCCAGCAAGCGTGCATGAGCGTGTTAGATAGGAGTGGGAAAGGAGACGAATGATACTTGGGGCCTGACGATTTGTTGGAGTGTGAGCAGGGTAATATTTAGTTAAGGGATTCAGGGGAAACCGGTTTATTTTCATATAGTCGGACTTGAGTCCTGGAAATGGGAAGTACAATGCCTGCACTTTAAAGGAGGGGTTTGGGATATTGGCAGTTTGGAGGGATAGGTTGTGTATCTTTATACGTATATGTTTTAAGCTGTTGTATTCTGAGCCCTCTGCAAAAACAGTGATAATGTGCGGTGTGGTGAAAGTGTTGAAGGGAATGATGAAAGTATTTTCTTTTTGGGGATTTTCTTTCTTTTTTGGGTCACCCTCCCTTGGTGGGAGACGGCCGATTGTTGATAATATATATATATATATATATATTATATATATATATATTATATATATATATATAATATTTATATATATATTATATATATATATATTTTTTATTTTATATATATATATATATATATATATTTATTATATATATATATACATTATTATTATTAAAGTTACCCGGTATTCTCCCGGCCGGGCCTTTCCAAGTGGTGGCCCGGCCTTGGCTCCCTCTCTAGGGAGTGTCTGAGACCTAAGTTCCATGGAAGGAGGACAAGTCCCTCCTCATCTTTGGGACTAACTGTCCCCAGGCCTAGCCACAAGTAGGCCTCCTGATCTCCCATCCCCGCCCAAGGGGGCAAATGGGAATGACAGTCTTATTAAATTCAAATTCAAGTTTATTCTCTATAAGGATTACAATGTGAGTTTACAGAAATTTGGTTATTGTTTGGTTTACTGTAGTAAAATTGAGATTACAGAGTGTACCACTAGAAGCTTAGATGGCTGGGCATTTCGGGCATACTTAGTTTTTATTCTTAAATGTAAATATTACAAATTATGAGGTAAGTTGGTATTATGGCTAAGTGACAAAATTTACTATTTTGTGAGTTTAGCAATGTGAATGCTTTTGTTTTGGCACAGTATTAGTTTTAGTATTGGAGTATCACAGGATTAAATTATTTTGTTTCTGGTGTTATGCCCGTGGGTTCTGTCAAAAACTATCAAGAAAGCGTTTTAGGTAAAGGTTGATATTAGAGTTTAAGGCCCTGTTGATATAGATTGCACAGTAGTAAAATGTGGATGTACTGAACTGGGAGTAAGTTTAGATCTTTGAAGAGTGGGGGGTGTGTGTGCCAGGGTGGGATTTTAGTGATTATTCTTACTGCGCTTTTTGTTGGGTTATTATTGGCTTTAGGGTGTGTTGCTGCAGTTGATCCCCAAGCACAAATGCATAGGTGAGGTATGGATAAATAAGTGGTGGTATAGTGTGAGAAGGGCATTTTGCGGCACGTAGTATCGTATCTTGGAGAGGATCCCAACCGTTTTGGATACTTTTTTGGCCCATATGCTGGATATGGGTGCTGAAATTAGGTTATTGTCAAGGTATAAGCCTAAGAATTTTCCCCATTATTTCTGGTATTGAGTGTTGTCAATCTTAATGTTAATTTGTGCATCTCCTGCTCTGTACCAAACATAATATAGTAAGTTTTGTCGTGTTAAGCGTAAGTTTATTGGCTGTCATCAAGTCGATATTTTAATCAGCTCCTCATTCACAATGGTGTTAAGGGTGGCAAGATTAGGGTGAGAGATGACATAAGTCGTGTCATCAGCAAAGAGAATGGGTTTCAGGTGTTGGGATACGTTTGGAAGGTCATTGATGTATATGAGGAAGAGAGGGGACCAAAGGAATTTCCCCTGCGGAACTCCAGTATCAAGTGGCCGTGTTGCTGATGCTGTCTTTTTAAAGGTGACGTACTGATACTATTAGTAATGTAAGATTTGAAATAAGCAAGCGCATGGCTCTTATACCGTAGTGGTCAAGTTTGTGGAGTAGGATTTCGTGGTTTACTGTGTCAAAGCTTTTCTTAGGTCAATAAAAATTCCTAGTGGATATTCCTTATGAGCAAAGGCTCGGGCTCAGGCACCTACACCCACCCTAGAAGGGTTAGGATGGTATCGATGTAAAATTTTATATATAAATATATAATTTTATATATATATATTTTATATATATATATATATATATATATTATATATATATACACGTGTGTGTGTGTGTGTGTTGTGTGTGGTTTAAAAACCGACAAGTTGAAGATTGAGACACTTCTGCAACATATGGGAATCTTTATTGAGGAAACGTTTCGCCACACAGTGGCTTCATCAGTCCAATACACAGCAGAAAGGCGTAAGTAGAGGAGGAGTTTGAGGTAATCAGTCCCTCAGCCTGGAGTCGATGTGTTCAGTTCATCAATCTTGTAGAATGTACAACATAGGGCCATAGACGTGGTTTATATACTGTTGTCAGGTGAGGCGAAGCAGGCGGAGGCGGGGTCATAGTGGTACCATCCACTAGTGTAAGTAGTGAGGTAAGGTGAAGCAGGAGGAGGCGGGGTCATAGTGGTACCATCCACTAGTGTAAGTAGTGAGGTAAGGTGAAGCAGGAGGAGGCGGGGTCATAGTGGTACCACCCATAGTGTAAGTAGTGAGGTGAGGTAAAAGCAGGAGGAGGCGGGGTCATAGTGGTACCATCCACTAGTGTAAGTAGTGAGGTAAGGTGAAGCAGGAGGAGGCGGGGTCATAGTGGTACCATCCACTAGTGTAAGTAGTGAGGTGAGGCGAAGCAGGCGGAGGCGGGGTCTTAGTGGTCATACATTAGTGTAAGTAGTGAGGTAAGGTGAAGCAGGAGGAGGGGGGTCATAGTGGTACCATACTAGTGAAAGTAGTGAGGTAGGTGAAGCAGGAGGAGGCGGGGTCATAGTGGTTACCATCCACTAGTGTAAATAGTGAGGTGAGGTGAAGCAGGAGGAGGCGGGGTCATAGTGGTACCATCCACTAGTGTAAGTAGTGAGGTGAGGTGAAGCAGGAGGAGGCGGGGTCATAGTGGTCCCATCCATAGTGTAAGTAGTGAGGTGAGGTGAAGCAGGAGGATGGGGGGTCATAGGGTACCATCCATAGTGTAAGTAGTGAGGTGAGGTGAAGCAGGAGGAGGGGGGGGGTCATGTGGTACCATCCATAGTGTAAGTAGAGAGGTGAGGTGAAGCAGGAGGAGGCGGGGTCATAGTGGTACCATTCCACTAGTGTAAGTAGTGAGGTGAGGTGAAAGAGGAGGAGCGGGGTCATAGTGGTACATCCACTAGTGTAAGTAGTGGGGTGAGGTGAAAGCAGGAGGAGGCGGGGTCATAGTGGTACATCCACTAGGGTAAGTAGTGAGGTGGGTGAAGCAGGAGGAGGCGGGTTATAGAGGTACCAATCAACTAGTGTAAGTAGTGAGGTGAGGTGAAGCAGGATGAGGCGGGGTCCTTAGTGGTACCGCACTGTTGTAGTAGTGAGGTGAAGGTGAAGCAGGCGGAGGCGGGGTCAAGTGGTACATCCATAGTGTAAGTAGTGAGGTGAGGTGAAGCAGGGAGGTGGGGTCATTGGTACCATCACTAGTGTAAGTAGTGGAGGTGAGGTGAAGCAGGAGGAGGCGGGGTCTTAGTGTTACTCATACTCCACTAGTGTTAAGTAGTGAGGTGAGGTGAAGCAGGAGGAGTGGGGTTCATTAAAAAAAAATGGTTACATCCATGTGTACGTAGTGAGGGAGGTGAAGCAGGAGGAGGCGGGGTCATAGTGTGTAACCATCCATAGTGTAAGTAGTGAGGTGAGGTGAAAGCGCGAGGAGGGGGGTCATAGTGCGTTCCATCCACTAGTGTAAGTAGTGAGGTGAGGTGATGCAGGAGGAGGCGGGGTCATAGTGGTACCATCATTGTGTACGTAGTGAGGTGAGGTGAAGCTGGAGGAGGCGGGGTCCTAGTGGTACATCCACTAGTGTAAGTAGTGAGGTTAGGTGAAGCAGGAGGAGGTGGGGTCATAGTGGTACCATCCACTAGTGTAAGTAGGTCTTCCTACGTAAGGTGGACAATTGTTGAAGAATTCTTAATATCAAGATCCCATGATGCTGCAGTGTTGAAATATGTCTCATAACTGCTTTAGAAACCGACAAGTTGAGATTGAGACCACTTAAGAACATATGGGACTCTTTATTGAAGAAACGTTTCGCCACACAGTGGCTTCCAGACCACTGACGACAGTATATAAACACGTCTACGCACTATTTGCTGTACTTTCTACTTGATGATGGGATCTGAAAAACTCGACTCCAGGTGAGGGATGATTACCTAAAAACTCCTCCTCTCCTACACTGTTGCTTTGTATTGGACTGATGAAACCACTGTGCGGCGAAACGCTTCTTCAATTAAAGATTCCATATTTTGTTGCAGATATATATATTAGATCTTTATTTATATATCTTTTTATATATATATATATATATATTATATATTATCTATATATATAAGTATATATGTATTTTATATGTCGTGCCGCATATGTAAAACTGGTCAATTAGCAAGAACTCATTTGAATTAGTCTTTCTGAAATTTTTCTCTATAGTTTAAAGAATATTTTTTTCATTAATGTTAATGTAAAAAATTTTAATTTTGCACTAAAGTTATCTTAGTAAAATTACCTAACCTTATTATAACAAGAGCAAGTTATTTTAGGCTAAGCCAACTAAATATCTTTAAATACAGTTTACAATAATTAGTAGTAAACCAAACACATCAAAATATATATTTTTTCGTTAGGTTCAGAATGATTTTTGGCAAAATTATTGCAGACACCAATTTCACTTGTCCTAATGGCCAAGATGAAACGTTGCTATTTAAGCAAGATGCAAGTTCTGTATCGGACGACTATATATATATATATATAAATATATATATATATATATATATGTCGTGCCGATCTGTAAATTGGTCAATTAAGCAAGAACTCATTTAAAATTAAGTCCTTCTAAATATTTTTCTTATACGTTTTAAAGATATATTTTTTCCAATAATGTTATGTAAAAATTTTTTATTTTGCCACAAAGAATGTAGAAAATTACCTAACCTTATTACTACAAGAAACAATGTAGATAGGCCTAACCAAACAAATATATTTTAGATTGGGGTTTACAGCAATTTAATACTAACAAAACACAGTGAAATATATTTTTTACGTTAGGTCAGAATGCTTTGGCGAAATTATTGATACACAAAATTTTCTTGTACTTTATAGCCAGATGCGCGTAGCTATTTAAGCAAGATCGCAAGTTCTGCATTCGGCACGACATATATATATATATATATATATATATATATATATTATATATTATATATATAGATATATATATATATATATATATATAGATGTATAGATAATATATATTATAGAAGAGTCAGTTGATCGTAGTGGGTAACTTTGGTACTGGTGCATTGTTAACTGCTGTCACTCGCTTTTTGTCTTAGGTCTGTGAAATTTTATTCCTGATATTGTCCTACAGTAATGCCAAGTTATAATAACTCAGAAGCATATATGAAGGGGTATATACACCGAGAGTTGACTCAAATCCTTGTTTTAGGTGGTTGAACTATCAGTAATTGGTTGTGTACAGGTTATATACTGCTTGATTGTCTCCTTAATGGTCCTCGTGCGTTCTGCTTAAGATTTGATTGGTATGTCAGAAATCATAAAACTGCCTGTGTTTTGAGCATTGGGTTTGGTAGTAGTGATGAGAGATGAGTCTAGCCAGCACCCTGCGACGTCGTGGGTCTCATTCATTGATGGTTCTGAGTGCTCCGAAGTGTGGTGTAGGCACTGTTTTTTTAAACGGCTTCTTCGGCCAATACTGCGTTGTGTTCATTAATACGTTGAGTCTCTTAATTGTCCCTCACCCACACTTCCTCCCTCGTATAATTCACACTGAAGGGTGTAAATGTTGAATATTCCTCTTAGTAAGTTTTTGATGCCTGTGAGAGTCTTACTTTTAGTACGAGTATCTTTTAGAAACTTGCTGGTGTTAGTCACTATTTTTCCACAGATATGATTAGGGATTGGTATGGTGATACCGACAATGTGTGGAAAACAACAGACCTACCGTCTATGTACAGGCTGGAGGGAATTTAATATAAGTTCAGAAAAGTTTCACCACGAGGCGGCTTCTTCAGGTAATACAGTTGAATGACGTGACTAAGAAAAACATTTATTTATATAGATGGCAGGACGTATGAGGTGAGAGCGCGTGGGTCTCCTCACCTACACACGTGGGTCATACTACTGTCAGCATAGTTGCTGATCCCTGTATTCCAGTATTATATAGCATAGCATATTAGTATCATCCCCTGTGCTTTGACACGGATCCCTGTGCTTTGGCTTTGTTGTGACGTCATAGGGATAACTAAGGCAGTGATCCTCTGTCCGTCCTCCTCGGCGGCAGACCTACAAGGCGTGAACAGGCTAGGCACGGGCTCCATTCTCATCTCATGTCTGACAATACACTACCATCCTAAAGTGTGTTACCTTATCTACGATTATCTCCATTCAAGAACCCCTTACGTTAAATGGTGACAGCGGTGAGCCTGTAAATTCTGCGGATTACAGCGATTGCTGGAGATAAAATGTCGACCAGCAAGACGGCCATTTGTGTCACAGAGGCCTACGTGGTTTCACCCCATCCAGCTACTCAAGCCAGCTTACTTACCAGCTTCTACATTATTCCACTGGTCGTCTCTTTGTATTAGTGTTATCTGCTTTTGCAGTTCTCCGGAGGGGGTTGAGAGTTTGCAAAATAAGCCAGCTTCCAGTCTGTGGTGGGGGAGTCAGAACACCCGAGTCCAGTCCAGCCTTGCCTACTCCATACCTATTATTTTGCCTGCCAAGCAGCTTCCACCCCTGCTGTGCTCAGCGTGTGAAAGTTATCAAGCTATTCTGTGTGAAGGGTTAAGATAAGCCACTAGCAACTAACCCAGGTGTCTTACCCCAGTACTCAAGCATAGCCACATGAGTAGCCTTCATCGCTTTTGATTCAGTTTCCAGAGCATTCTGAGTGTCTGTCCACTTGTGGTGTTGTAGTATTTCGTGGGTTTTCTTCTAAGCCAGCCGGCTTAGAATTATCTTCGCGGCGTGTGGTTTTCTCAGTGAGGCTTTCGACGTTCAAACCCTAAAGCCCAGCCACTCACGATCACGTGTGTCTCACCATTGCCGGTCTCTGAGCTCGCTCAGCCATTACCCACAACAACTACAGTCGGCCATAACAACTCCACCTACCTCATCAGGGTTTTGGTGCACTGCTAAGGGTTGTAGCACCTTATTTTATGGACCACTTTGGGGGTCAAGAGCAAGTGTGTCCGCGCCATCTTTAAAGCCTCCTGTGTGTTGTCTCTCGCCGATTTAAGCGCAATTCTACGACATCTGTGCAGAGGACAGCAGCAAACGATATAAAACAATCCATCAGTCTCATTCTTCAAGTTGTTACAGCTATAATATTTTTTTTTTTGAGACATTTGCGAGTGTTTGAGACATTTCTTTTGTGTTCACCAGGAATTTTTCTCTTAGTGACCATGCAGTGGGAACTCTTATCAGACTCGTGTATATATGTACTGATGCATTCATTTCTTTTAATTCTTAATTCAGTGTTAAATTTTCGTGCATATTTTTATATCTGTTGTGTTGGGGATATTCTTTTTATAACACTTGGAAGTAATTTTACTGAGTTGTTTTGCCTTTGTTGTGTGGGCAACATATGAGCAATATGGAACTTGTGTTTAAACTCAGAATACCAGTGAATTAACTCAGTAAATTTTTCACCTATATTTGCATCACAAACTCAGTGTTGTCTGTTATTTTTTTCTTCCCAGCATTTGTGTAATTATATTTTTGTTCCTGTGTGTTGAACATTCTAGTGTTCATATTCTTTATTCAAGCAGTGTTTTAATTTGTCTTATTTCCTCAGAAATAGTGCCATTTTTTTACGTCCAGCAAGTACTCAATTTTACAAATTTTTCACACATAAGTTTCATTGCAGAAATTCTGGTACTGTGTTTATGTTGATGTGTTGTGTCCTGCATCTCTGTAAGTGTGGTTATTCCTTTTTGTTGGTTTTTGTGTTTTTTGACCTAGGATTTTTTTTATGTTTTATTGAACATTCACTCTTAGTGCAATTTTTTAAGTTCTCCTTCTAAAGTAAATTGTTCTTTGCTTGTTGTTTAAGTGCAGTTAAGAGTTAAAGTGTTCAGTCTTGATATATTTCTTTCTTGTGTGTTAAATTTTTATTATTGCACATAGACTCATTTGCAATAATTCTTGTGCAAATTTGTGTTGCTATTAAGTTTTTCTTGCAGAAAATTTTATTGCAGTGTTGTGCAATAAGTTTATGCAGTGCAGTTCTTATGGCTCTGTTCTGTGCATAGTATTTTATTGTCTGTCATTTTATTTTTTTTTAAATTTCAGTGAATTGTGTGTTTGTTTTAATGTCTGCACAAGTTTATTGAGTCATTTTTATTATTTTATTGTGTATTTTTCCTTGTTGCATTGAAAGTAAAGACAACTCACTGTGCCATTATTCATTTAAAGTAAAAGTGAGCAAATTTGATTGAGCTAAGTAAAAGTTCTCTTGATTTTCAGTGTTTGTTAAATTGCATATTCTTCTTGGGTGAGTCCCCTCTGCTTACTGTGTAACTTGTCAATTTTAATTACATATGCAGAATGTTAAGATTTTTTTCATTTTAAGTTATTGTGTCATTCTCCATTTTTTCTTGACTTATGCCTTCAGTATTTTCACTGAGAAGATGTCCCAGTCACTTTTGAACGTTCAATTAGTGTATCATTCCAGTCAAAGTCAATATGAATCAGTTTTCCCATAGTAACAATATTCCCTTACTGACTGAAAGACAATATCTGCCCTTGAGCCAATGTCTTTGTTCTCACGCGTGTATCTGAGATTTGTTCAAGAGTGCGAATGTGAAGTTCAGATTAAGTTCTATAGTCCATGAATTACTTATTAACGTAGCGAGCGGTCAGGCAACTAGTAATTCTGTCACTCCCATCTGTGTTCCACCTATACCTTCAGGACTTGCAGGATAGTGTTCCGTTGCCTCAGTGTCCGGACACTCAGACTGCCTTGGAGCAAAGCCTATCCTGCAAATGACTGTAGTTCGAGTAGTAGTTTCTCCACAGGGGATGCCTTGTCAGAAAACGATTATTGCAACTTGTAATGCATCTCTGTTGATGTGACATGCTGATCTGCAGAAAGACGTCTCAGTTACAGCTAGTGTTCTCTCTAGAGTGTCTGTTGATTGTTGCCTAATGTCCAGATGGTGATCCCATCTAGTTGATGTAATCAGGGCATTGTAAGAAGTTATTTTCTCGAGTAACGTTCAACAGGTTAACGTTTGTAAGTGAGTTCTTTATAGCTGTACCTCGTGTCACTGTGTTGCGGACTCGAATTGAATATCAGCATTGTTCACCGTGTTCATTTCTGGCTCCTGTGCTTGCAGTTGAGATAGTAGTTTCGTTCTCCCTTGCTCTATTGCGTGTTATAGCGTTAAATTTTTTTTCAAACGGGGGATCCTCACTCCACCGAGTTTGTTCTTTTCCTCCGTAAGGAAAGACTGTTACCTTTATTCAGAACAAACAGCTACGGAGGTTAGCAAGAGGACCTTGACTATAAGAGTTCATTCCCACTTTTGAATATTTACCTGGCAAGTCGAATGTAGTCGCAGATGCTTTATCGCGACACGTTAGTGTAGTTACTGCAGATCTCCAATTTTACTGTCAGGATGTCAAATGCCCCAAGAATAGATCCCTTGTGTTCTGGTGTGATTCGGATTCTGCTCAGGAGCGCTTATTCTTACTGTGAAGACCAGTACCATAGTGACTTTGTAATGAGCGAAGAATTCCGTGTATCGATAGTCGAGTTGGAGTACTCCTAGAGACGAGTTAGTAATTCCACAGTCACTAGTGATTGTAGTTGTATCTTTTGTAGATACTCGTTCTGACTCTCCTTCAGTCAAGGATGTGTTAGCCATTGCAGAGAATTCAATCCTCCCAGAGATGATAACCATTCTGCATTCGTAAACCTTACCCTCGCAGAATTGGGTTTTAAGTGTAAAAACTGCCTGCTAATAGATGTAGAGATGAGTGATTTGTCAACTGTGGGTTTTATTATTAGTGATAAGTTTGTCAGAAATTTTCGTGTTCACGTTCCCTCCGTATTCTGAGAATTAACAGGTCTAGATTTGTGTGCACCGAATCTGTCTTTCTGTTAAACACTTCGTGTATATAAATTATTCTTCCTCTGAATCCGTAGAGTGCATGGAATACAGATGATCGAATCAATTCCATCCATATTGTATAATGATTTGTTCTTATAGTTTGTAATGATTACGTTAACACCCATTACGTCAAAATCAATGTTGTACCTCATTAGTTCTAAGTTATATATGAATTTGTTTTTGTATAGAATCAGCCAGATCCGCCTGATGTTCAGCCTTATAGTATAGTAGTGTATGTTCGGGTCGAATACGTAACATGACGAGCTTGTCAGCATAGTGCTGATCCAGTATTCCCAGTATTATATAAGCATAGCATATTAGTATCATCCTATGCTTTAGACACGAGATCCCTCGTAGGCCTTTGGCGTTGTGGACGTCATAGGGATACACTTGGGCAGTGATCCCTCTGTCCCCGTTCCTCACTCGGCGCAGACCTACAAGGGCGTGAAACAGGCCAGGCAGGGCTCATCTCTCATCTCAGTCTGACAATACACCTACCATCCTACAAGTGTGTCTACCTTATCCTACGATAAATCTCATTCAAGAAACACCATTACGATACTACTACTACCACCTCTACCACGCGTCACCTCACCTTATCATGCCACTATATATATAATGTTTCTTAGTTTTCTCTGTTATTAGGACTGAAGAAGCCACTCGTGGCGAAAACGTTTCTTTAATAAATGTCCTGATAAATGTACATTAGTGTCTTTTCACACAAAGATATGATACTGGCTCGTGACGAAGCCTACCTGACGAACTAATTACCTTATTGAGGAGTGGTAATTTAGATATGCGGGGAATTAATACGCGTGCAGGAAATGCCGCTTATGATCTTGGTAAAGGTTGTGGATCTGATTATTTCAAGTATCACAAGAAAGTGTCCATAGCTCACACAAGTGTCTCTGCCCTAACATTCACTTACACAAAAAAGTGTCATGTTCACTGACCCTAGGTACATCAATCACCAACTTTTGAAAATGTGTATAGCATCATTGTCAACATATTCACCAAAGTCATGTTCCCCTGCTATTTCATCTAATAATAATAATAATAATAATAATAATCATATATCTTCATTTACTACAAATACAAGGTATACAGACCATGGTTGAAATCAGTGACATACTACTATACAGAAAGCCGATTTTTATGGAGAGCATTTCGGGCAAATTAAGTCAGTTTTGTCCCGGGATGCGACCCAAACCAGTCGACTAACACCCAGGTTCCCATTTTACTGATGGGGAAGATAGACAACCGGTGTAAAGAAACACGCCCAATGTTTCTACCCTCGCCGGGAATCGAACCCAAACACTTGCCGTGTGAAGCAAGAGCTTTAGCCACCAGACCACGGGGCACCGTGGCATGGTGGCAAAGCACAACAGATACTCATCAATCCTGGGGAGAATACTAACAACAACTAACACATCACAGTGACTCTTGGAAGCAGAGCCAATACCATAACCTGAGCTCTCACGCAAAGCGACACACACCAACATGGCGGTCATAACATCAAAGAAACCACACGCACACAGACCAGACCAAACACCAACCACCACAAGAACGCAGAAGCCAGAGAGTGTAAGGTTCCTTGTGGTGGGTGGGACAGACTCCACACTGACCAGACAGCACGCAGCCTACACTTAACACGCGTAGAATTCTTGAACATCTTGAACATAGACATGCGAGGAGAACTCATCATCAGAGCAACGCCTGGGCCAGGAGCTCGGACTCGACCCCCGCAACCTCAACTAGGTGAGTACATATACGTAGATAAGCACACACACACACACACACACACACACACGAGCATTACTCTTTATTAAGAAAGATCATAGGCGTTGTTTTGATGCAGTAAGTATGAAGACCTCCATGACAACAAAGCAGAATCAAGGGGCACACAGAACTGCCAAGTTACTTTCCAGATTCATCCTACAGGATAAACTCAACAGGTGACGCCGACACCGACTCACAACACCGTCGTGCATGACGCCTCAGTTACAGTATAGTCTCCCCCCACTCACTTTACAAACAATGCCCTGTTGTATCACTTCGTGGATGACTTATTAAAGCTCTACCCTAGAGGAAAACCCAGTCAGTAATAAAGATATGCTCTGAAGCACGTTTCTCTCTCTACTATACTAGTCATCGTTGCTCAACATCTTACATACGTCTCATTCTCCTCAATATTTACACCCAGGGCCTCTCACTCAGTGTTGTCCCTGTATATCTCTCCAACTTCATCCCTTCATAAATGAGACATTTGTGCAACATATGGGGATCTTTATTTCTGGAACTGTTTCGCCACCCAGTGGCCTCTTCAGTACCTGGCAGGTACAAAAAAAAAAAAAAAGAATATTTAATTTACAAAATTCAGTGACCAAACATACTCACACAAACATACTCTGGCTTCCATTACAATACTCAAACCTCAATTATTTAATGTAGTAAATTTTCACCTCTCCTTCAAGGCAATATTTTACGCCCCGCGCTAATGTTTTCCCTCAACACTGATAAATGTTATCCTTCCAACGACAAGAAGTTGAGGTGAGGTGGATGGGCTGCGTTGTTTTATATTTCTGCCAGACCTCGTTTGGAGGAGACAGAGAGAGGGAAGAGATAGAGAGGAGGGATATAGAGGAGATATTAAGAGGAGAGATGAGGAGATACTGGGGGGAATTATAAGACATAGAGGAAATGGAGATAAAGATGATAGAAATAGAGAAAACAGAAATAGAGAGGAACGAGATAGTGAGAAAGAGAAAGTAGATAGATAAAGAGGAGAGAGAGAGACAAGAATGAGATGAAATAAAGATACAGAGGGGAAATGTAGAGAGTATAAAGCTAGAGTGAAGAGATTTAGTAACAATAGTCGAATTACCGACAAAATGTTTGGTAAAAGAACATAGATCCATCTAATGTGATATTGTATTGTGGCAACGTTTCGCTCAAACCGGTTTGACAAAGCTCCTGGAGAGTGAAATGTTGCCACAATGTGACATCAGTTGCATCTGTCTTTTTACCTAAGAGAGAGAGAGAGAGAGAGAGAGAGAGTATTAAAAAGGTGTATATAACATTGATTTTTGTGGCATAAGTCCATCTTCCACTTATCACCTTGGATATTTCTCTTGTATTATCTATGTAGTCTTGTGGTGGAGGCAGAAGCTATATACTTGTAAGTAAATATGTATAAGTAGAAATACATATGTATATATAAATATGTTATATATATATATGTAGACGGATTCCAAGCTCTTTCGCCAAGTATCAACCCCATTATCAAGGAACACAAAAAATTATTTACAAATGGCATACTTGAATGTTAGATAAACATATAAACATGTTTATTTAATTAACCATAAAAATGCAAATTAAAAAAAATCGATCGTGGCACGTCTTGCACTTCCGGGGAACGTTCAAATGTGCACGCGCGTCGCTCGTGGTCTTGCGAATGGATTTTGGGCTTGCGACTGCTCTCGGGAGCTGACCTTGAAGTAGAGCCGTCAATCACAATGACCGCTCACACTTAAATCTAAAATTTTAGCACCAGTAAAGGAGCCCCAGGCACAATCCGATAACAGGCGCAGGGGGGAACAATCATTTTATT
>NC_069461.1:18999141-19131641 GCF_026875155.1 Cherax quadricarinatus
AATTGACTGAGCAGCTAGAACTTGCCCGGGAAAGCGCAATCGGAAACCACCCACTACCTGACCCTTAGTCAGGTCTTTCCAGTTCAGCCCCCCCTAAGTAATTTTTCAGTCCTATGAAAATCACCAAGCGAAAGTAGGGACAGAGACTTGTTGCCATTATAGGAATTCCATGATATATTAAAACTGAGTGATTTGTGATCACTTTCCCCAAGCTCATCATTAACCTCAAGATTATTAATTAGTGTTTCCCCCACTGGAAAGAACCAAGTCAAGGAGGTTATTTCCCCTAGTTGGCTCTGTCACAAACTGTTTTAAAAAACAATCCTGGATCGTATCAAGAAAGTCACCCGACTCTAAATTTCCTGTCAAATTGCTCCAGTCAATCTGTCTATAGTTGAAATCTCCCATTAGCACAACATTTTCGTATGTAGATGCCTTACGAATTTCGTCCCATAGAAGTTTACTGCCACTCCCTATCAAGATTTGGGGCCCTGTAAATCACACACCCAAAATTAGTTTTTCTCGGCCCTCGAGAAGCTGTAACCAAACAGATTCAGTGGCTGACGCTTCTAGTTTTATATCTTGTCTAACACAACAATTTAAATTGTCTCTGACATACATCGCTACTCCACCACCCTTCCTGTTGACCCTGTCAGTGTGGAATAATTTATAGCCTTGTATGTGACATTCAGAGGGCATCTCTCTATCTTTCAGATTGAGCCAGGTCTCTGTTATAGCAATAATATCTTTGTTTCCTGCACTTGCAATTAATCTTAGCTCATCTATCTTATTTCTTACACTCCTGCTATTTGTATAGTAAACCTTAAGGGAGCTAGTCCATTGCTGCCCTCTGCTGTCCCCCTTTGTTTGCTGACCTGATCTATTGTCTTTATTTATAACTTCATGCTGAATGCCTTTTATAATTTACTGTTTCCAACCCTTTTTATATATTATAATATATATATATATATATAATATATATATTAATATATATATATATATATATATATACAGGCTCCAAACCATACCACGGGCGGGGTTAGAACCCGCGATCAGAGAGTCTCAGAACTCCAGACCGTCGCGTTAGCCACATCCCACATCCTCAATGTGCAGTTACTGAGGCACTTGTCGCCAAGATGCTGGAGGACAAGGTTGTTACTCCTAGCAATTCCTGTGGAAAGAGCCACTGAACCTCGTACCCAGGAAAGTTCCGAACATAGCACCCCATCGTTGAGTTTCGCCGACTCAATATAAAAACTATTGAAGATTGAGACACTTATTCAACATATGGGAATCTTTATTCAGGAAACGTTTCTCCACACATTGGCTTCATCAGTCCAATACAAATTAGAAAGGCGTAAGGAGAGGAGGAGTTTGAGGTAATCAATCCCTCAGCCTGGAGTCGATGTGTTCAGTCCATCAATCTTGGACTGATGAAGCCACTGTGTGGCGAAACGTTTCCTGAATAAAGATTCCCATATGTTGCGCATAAGTGTCTCAATCTTCAACTTGTCGGTTTTTCAAACCATCCATCATAAAAACTATTCCAGATCGTTTTCCTTTGCCTGTTCTGAGTGCCTTGTTACAGAACATTAGTGACAGTTTTCTCATTGCTTGACGTGTTACAGAGGCTTCAGCAAGTCCAACTTCACGAGGCCAGACAAGAGTTAACAGCCTCATGCAACTACTGGACCACTGTGACATGGTATTGGATGCACTGGAGGACAAAGAGAATGCAGATGTGGTATACACAGATTTTTCAAGAGCCTTCGACAAGTGCGATCATTGTGTAACAGCAAAACCCTGTGACCAAGTCTCAGACCAGACCTCCTGGCTTCTGGCCTCATCGACATTGCTGCTTCGGCCTCACACAGTTTAATGTATGCATAACAACTTGGCTGATCAGGAAATGATTCAAAGAAATTATTAAGTTCCCTCTTGAAGAAAGTCAAAGAACTGTTGGCAATTCCTCTCATGCAAGAAAGGAGGGCAATGGAAACTCAGACACTTATTAATGTCTCTCTTAGCATACTCACCGAGCCCTTGCTTTTTACTGGAGGCATTCAGCATCATCTGCCAAGTCTCTGACTTTTAAATGGAGTAATTTTGGTGTGCAATTTCAAGACCAGTATTTCCAGGATTTTCCCGGTTTAAATTATGATGTACCCTTCTTGGCAACATTCCTAGGTGAATGGTTCAGATACTTCAGCATACCCAACAGTTCTCATGGTTGATATATTCGGAAACGAAGGTTCTCTCAGTTATCTAGTCGCATCTCTCCTGCCTTGAATGGAGTATTAGCTGACAGCAGTATTTCAGTCATCTTGAAGTCTCTACCTGAGACTGTTTCAAGGTCAACGCCCAAGAGCTCGTTTGCATGACCAGCTTCATCTCCTCCCCCGTGGATGGCTGATCAGAAGCAGATGGTGCTAACTGCCAAAATCAACATATGCACCACTGCTCGTGATCAGGGACTGATTTGAACCTGTCCAGTTCTATTTGAGACAGCCAGGGTCCTGTTGGTATGGTGAGAGGAGGAATGAAAAGACTTGGCCCTTCTTACTTATGATATCTCTAATGTACTCATTGTACCCTACGTTTCATTAGGGGACCTGCACCTAACTCGCCAAGCCTTTCATGGGGAATTTTGTGTGTGCAGATTCTGGATTCCAACCCTTCTAAATTTTCAGGTGCAAAGATTATAAATGTACTACTCGCTTACATTCCATGGAGTATATATCGAGGTAAGTCAAGCATTCCCAGTAATTTAGGTGTTTGGCTGAATTTATGTGGGTAGTGAAGGTTCTTTGCACATTCTCCGAGTCTGTAGTTTCGCTTGCCTTGAACGGAGCTGTTAAAGTACAGCAGTACTCCAGCTTGAAGAGAACAAGTGACCCGAAGAATGTCAGCATTAGCTTGGCATCCCTTGAAGGTTCTAGTTATCCAACCTATCGTTTTCCTTGCAACTGTAACAGTGACACTGTTGTGATCGTTGAAAGTGAGATTTTTTTCTGACGAAAATCCCTCCCAGGTCTCGTCTTACGCTCTGCCGAGTGATTCGAGTTTGTTTCATAGTCCGTTCCAGTCTTTATTTTTTCAAACATTCCATAACAGAGTAACTGGAACTTATCCTTATTGATCATCATATTGTTGTCAGTGGCATGAAGGTTTGTTGTGTCACAGTGGATGCTACTCTCATACTGATTCTAGCATCATCTGCAAAAAATGATACGGTGCTATGATTTATGTCTGTCGATGTTGTATATGAGAATGAGAAAGAGAACAGGGGCCGGTACAATGCATTAGATAACAGAATTTTTCACTATAGAAGCTTCTCATTTCATTCTGTTCACTATTACCCTTTGGGTTCTAATCACTAGAAAATTAAATATCATTGCTGCCCACTTTCATAATTCCTTTTGCATGCATTTTATGAGCTATTACACCATGGTTGAACTTTTCAAAGGCTTTTGTAAAGTCATTATAACTACACCTGCATTTTGCTTATCTTCCAGTGCATCTAAGACGATGTCGTAATGGTCAAGCAACTGAGAAAGGCAGGAGCGATCTTCCCTAAAACCATGCTGCCCTGGATTGTGCAACTGTCGAGATTCCATCTTGCTTCATAAGGCTAAAAGATTTTGATACTGTGGGATATCAGTGCTACTGGGCTACAGTTTTTTGCACTTACTGTATTCCACTTTTAGAGAGGAGCTATTCAGCGTTTTTAAGGACTGTGGATGATTCCCTTCGCCATTTCATTGGAGAAAACAATACATTGAGAAGTATTTTCACTGGCTCAGCATCTTGTTTGATATTCTGTTCTACTTCATCTATTTCCTTGAGGTAGCAAGCAAACATTGTTGCGATCCTTGACTGTGAAATCCTCTGGCATCATAATCCCCAAGTCTCGCACATGAATTTTCGCTCTGTCGAGTTTGTCTTGTATTCCGTTGTCGTTACTTCATCATTTTCCATAGCAGATGCGATTTTGCCTAGGCTTTTCGACATGAAAAAGTATTTGGGATTTTCGTCTTCTAATATTCAAATTCTGCTCTTGGCTCTGTTCTGTCTCTCCCGGACGCTATGTGATGCCGGCGCTTTGTCCTCGATGTTTCTCATTTTCCTTAACCAGAGTTTGTTTTCGTGCTTCAGAAAGAATGCTGCCTTTGAAAAGCTTTGTTATCCGTCTCTTCCCCTCAGATGACGCAACCTCCCTCCCCCCTCTCTCTCCTTCTCTCTCTCTCTCTCTCTCTCTCTCTCTCTCTCGTTCGTTTGTATCTCCTCCTTTTCTGTAGAGTTATGTCTGCAGGATAATTCAAGCACCGATGGGCTCACCCTCCCGAGGAACTAGTTTAGATCCATGAAGGTCATATCGTTTATCTCAGCGTATATCGTTAAGGTCGTGATTTATGTAAGAACATAAGAACATAAGAAAGAAGGAACACTACAACAGGCCTACTGGCCTATGTGAGGCAGGTCCAATTCTCCCACCGGCTTAATTAAGGCAATGCCTTGACCTAGTGAGGTCAGACACGTCACTTAAGGGAGGAGCACGGCATCCGACAGTAGCACAAGCTAGTCAGGTCCAACTCGCACCCACCCACACCCACTCATGTATTTATCTAACCTATTTTTAAAACTACACAACGTCTTAGCTTCTATAACGGTACCTGTTGAAAGTCAATTTATTGAATGCACCTTCATGACTGATCGTGTTACTCTGTCCCAGAGCACTGTACACACAGGTCTGAACCTCGATTATGTTCATATTGTTGAAGTTTTCGATACCATTATGTCTCGACCAGGGATCTGCTGGTCTGAGGCGAATATATTGCACAGGTTTAATAGTTCTGAAAAAAAAACAGTGTGGGTGGTGCTAGAACTCATGGCAAGCGAGTCGAAAAACTCCAGGCCAGTGCGTATGCCACTGGGCCAGCTGATTACAATAAAATTAACTAACTAGGCATATTTATATCATGTTACCTGTGCAAGAATAAACACTGCAACCAAAAATGACATCTATCTAGATAGGTGTTTCTGGATCTGCAACAGGGATGTGGAACTATGGACAGATATCAGGAAAGCACTCAGGAGGTTAATAAATAATAAACACGAAAAAAAGGAGGAACTATTGAATAGTCTACCTTGAATATATAGAGCACGGGAAGATAGGAGAGGAGTCAAGTCTAACACAGAGAATGCCCAGTCTACAACAACTGACCCAAAAATAAGCAGATACACACTAGAAAAAACACGGGAAACAAAAACAACAGCTAGTTCAGTCCCCAGCCTTAGGGCTGACCCAGACCCAGCCCCCAGCCATTGTGAAAATCCGGATTCAGTTAAAGACTCCTCCACAGCCACCAACGCCATAGCCCCTAGTACAGATGTAGTAGAGGAGCCCTCCTCTGGGGTAGACTCTTCTGCAACCATCACAGCCTCTAGTACAGATGTAGTCGGGGAATCCCCTCCCAGGAAAAATGTTGGTGCCATGACAGCAGATGGTGGTGTCTCTGGATTGGCTATGGAGGACTGTAGTTCAGCCCTAGGGCCAGCACAGATTAAGAATACATCCAGCACGAATTGTACCCAGCCAAAAGCAAAATGGTGCAAATACTATATTTGGGGCATCTGTAAACACGGATATCAGGGAAAACGAATGGGGCATGCAACTTTGAGCATCCTAAAAAATGCCGTGACCTCCTGTCTAAGGGAGTGTGTCGTTCTACCTCTCGCAAATACTTCCACCCGGAGATGTGTCAGTCTTCAGTCCTTGAAAAACAATGTTACAATACCAATTGCACTGCATATCATCTAAAAGGGACCAGGAGGCACACACCCCATACAACACATCATAGTAACTATGGTAGCTATGACAACACCCCAAGTGATTTTTTAGGGGTAGGAAACGAAGAAAGAAAATGGAAAGAGATAACCAAAATAGTCCACCATCTTGGAGCCTTGTTGGACTGGAGGCACAGCCAGTGGCACCTCCGGGCTCACAGCTACTGATGCCAACAACAAAATCCCCCCAACAAACATGCAACACAACCTCATTTATATTTGCTAATATACAGGGCCTTAAGCCATCCACAAACAACAAAATACCTTTCATTAGTGGACTTCTAGAGGAGTCAAATTCACTGTTTGCAGCCTTCACAGAGACCCACGCAAAAGATTACTTTGACAGTGAAATATGGATACCTGGATACAACCTTTTCAGATGAGACAGAAAGAACAGGCAACAAGGGGGGGTTGGCCTGTATGTCAAAGAGTCGCTCATTTGCACAGAGATACTGAACACTACAAATGATGTAGTTGAAGTTCTGACAATAAAAATCGAGAACCAAAACTTAGTCATTGTACTTGTATATAAGCCACCGGATGCAACTTCCCAACAGTTCAAAGAACAACTGTCAAAAATCGACTCCTGTCTGGACAACTTTCCAGGCCCATCCCCAAACAACTTGCTGTTTGGTGACTTCAATCTAAGACACATAAAATGGAAGAATATAGCAAATAATGTCGTAGCAGAAATAATCCCTGGAGGTAGCTCAGATGAAAGGTCACACACGCAGGAGCTGCTGAATTTCTGTAACAAACACACCCTAAGTCAGCAAATAGTCGAGCCAACAAGACTGGAGAACACACTGGACCTTATTTTCACAAATAATGAGGACCTGGTAAGGAATATAACAATATCAAAAACAACAAATTCTGATCACAATCTAATCGAAGTCCAGACTTGCATGCACAGGAGTCCTGATCGGCACAATGCATTCAGTTATGAGGGTACCTTTACCAAATTCAACTTCAACAACAAGAACATTATCTGGGATCAGGTAAACTATGCCCTAAATGAAACATGCTGGGAGGATATCCTAAATTACATGGACCCGAACCAATGCCTCGAAAAGATCACCCTCCTGGTAGCTGAAGTATGTTCAAGGTATATTCCTATAAGACAAAAGAAAAGAAGAAGTAAACTGGAGAGAGAGAGACGCTCCCTCTACAGGAGAAGACGAAGAATCATTGAGCTCCTCAAGAATGCCAGATTATCTGATACACGGAAGGTAGTGCTAACCAGGGAAGTGGAAATTATTGAGCTGAAGTTAAAGGATTCATACAGGACCCAGGAGAGACAAGAGGAGCTAAAAGCGATTAATGAAATTGAAAGAAATTCGAAACATTTCTTTTCATACGCCAAAAACAAGTCAAAAACCACTTCTAGTATAGGACCCCTGCTCAGACAAGATGGATCCTACACTGACAACAACAAAGAAATGAGCTAGATACTGAAATTGCAGTATGACTCAGTGTTCAGTGAGCCACTAACCAGTTTAAAGATAGATGATCCAAACAATTTTTTCATGAATGAGCCTCAAAACCCTACCAATGTAGGCCAGATTTATGACATAACTCTAACTCCACTAGACTTTGAGAAAGCCATCCACGACATGCCCATGCACTCAGCCCCAGCCCCAGACTCGTGGAACTCGGTATTCATTAAAAATTGCAAGAAACCCCTCTCACGGGCCCTAAGTATGCTATGGAGAAGGAGCTTAGACACAGGCGAGATTCCACAGTCACTAAAAACAACAGATATAGCCCCACTCCATAAAGGTGGCAGCAAAGCAGTAGCAACGAACTATAGACCAATAGCTTTAACGTCCCACATCATAAAAATCTTTGAAAGAGTTCTAAGAAGCAGGATAGCAAACCACCTAGACTCCCAAAAATTGCACAACCCAGGGCAACATGGTTTCAGAGCAGGTCGCTCCTGCCTCTCGCAACTGCTTGACCACTATGATATGGTCCTAGATGCACTGGAAAACAAACAGAATGCGGATGTAGTATACACAGACTTTGCAAAAGCCTTTGACAAGTGCGACCATGGTGTAATAGCACACAAAATGCGTGCTAAAGGGATAACCGGCAAAGTAGGCAGATGGATCTTCAACTTTCTAACCAATCGCACACAAAGAGTAGTGGCAAACAGAGTTAAATCAGATGCTGCCATAGTGAAGAGCTCTGTCCCACAAGGCACAGTACTCGCACCTATCCTGTTCCTTATTCTCATATCAGACATAGACAGAGATGTAAACCACAGCGCTGTATCATCTTTTGCAGACGATACTAGGATCTGCATGAATGTCATCCAATGAGGACACTGTTAACCTCCAAGAAGATATAAACCAAGTTTTCCAACGGGCAACAGAGAACAATATGATGTTCAATGAAGACAAATTCCAACTACTCCGTTATGGAAAACTGGAGGAAATAATAACTAGAACTGAGTATACTACAAACTCCAATCACACAATAGAGAGGAAAAGTAATGTGAGAGACCTGGGAGTGGTAATGTCAGAGGATCTCACCTTCAAGGATCACAACAATGCCACTATCACATCTGCTAGGAAACTGATAGGATGGATAATGAGAACATTCAAGACAAGAGATGCTAAGCCAATGATGATCCTTTTTAAATCACTTATTCTTTCTAGGCTGGAATACTGCAGTACATTAACATCCTCATTCAAGGCAGGTGAAATTGCAGAGCTAGAGACTGTACAGAGAACCTTTACTGCACGTATAAGTTCCACCAAACACCTTAACTACTGGGAGCGCCTGGAAGCACTTGACTTGTACTCACTAGAGCGCAGGCGAGAGAGATGCATCATAATCTACACCTGGAAGATTCTGGAGAGACTGGTCCCTAATATGCACACAGCAATCACTCCATACGAAAGCAAAAGACTTGGCAGGCGATGCAACATACCCCCAGTGAAAAGTAGGGGCGTCACTGGTACATTAAGAGAAAACACAATAGGTGTCCGGGGCCCAAGACTGTTCAACAGCCTCCCACCAGCAATAAGGGGCATTACGGGAAGACCCCTGGTTGTCTTCAAGAGGGAGCTGGATAGATACCTAAAGACGGTGCCGGATCAGCCGGGCTGTGGTTCGTACGTTGGATTACGTGCGGCCAGCAGTAACAGCCCTGTTGATCAGGCCCTGATCCACCGGGAGGCCTGGTCGTGGACCGGCCACGGGGACGTTGATCCCCGAAATTCCCCCCAGGTAGACTCCAGGTAGGGAGGTTAGCATGGGTCCCACTGTGACCACAAATACAAGTTTTTACAGATTAATCTCCCGATGTGTGAGAATGTTCCTCCAAACTAGCTCTAGGGACTCTACAATGACGCTCCTTGACACCTTCTTCCATTTAAAATTCCTCAAACTAAAATCCCCAAACAAGATATTTGGGGATCAGGATTAATAGGTTTTTCAAGACATTGATCAATCTTCACTAACTACTTCATTCACCTCACCTCTTCTTCTCCTATTAGTGTATAATATAATAAAAAAAAGAAACCTATTAGTGTATAAATGCATTTTGCATCTCATGAAGGACTTAATAATGATCTTAACACATCGCAATGTTGTTCCAATACGATTTCTTCTGCAAAAGTGTCTTTTGCAGTCTCATAATTATTATTATAATCAAGGGGAAGCGCTAAACCCGTACGGTTATGCAGCGCCTGTGGGGAAATGTGGAAGGTATGCAGGCTTAATTCGGGGAACTGGAGAACAGATCCAATTCCCTAGATCAAAAGCCCCTCACCAACGTCATGGAACCTTCCTTGAGGGGTTTGCAGTCTCAAATATTGTTGTCGGGACAATGGGGTGGGTTGAAGGGAGCAGTCACCCTCCTCTCACTCCTTCCCTACCCCCAACACCACTACTACACATTCAAATTTACGACATATCGTCAGGGAAAGAAAACACATTCCCCGGAATTTACCTGTGAAGGATGTTATGCTATCACTAGTGTTATCGCTAGTGTTATCGGTAGTCAGCTGACTGAAGCAGGATAATCCCTGTTGCATGTTTATGGTAAATCGTTGGGTTGTAAGCAGCTGCACAGCACTACTGCATTGTCCGTCTTGCATGCCCAGGGCTGCCTGCTGGAATGTAGACGCTCTCCTCGTTAGTGTTCATTAAGTAGGTGCTCAGGAAGGGTAAATTAGTTGATTAACATGGTTTAAAGCCTATAGATACACGAAGGACATTAAGGTTACATGTAACCTGTTTACCACCAGTCCAGTATACTTTCATCTCTAAAACAGAGATTAGAGTTGGTTTAGAAAGACACGTAAGCAAACACTATAACATATTTATTAGAAAACGTTTCGGTCCTGGGACCTTGATCACTTCTAACATGTTAGAAGTGATCAAGGTCCCAGGACCGAAACGTTTTCTAATAAATATGTTATAGTGTTTGCTTACGTGTCTTTCTAAACCAACTTGTCGGTATTTATTACCAAGGTTTATACCAGGGATTAGAGTAAACTCTCAGCATACATGAACTGAGAGATGTTCTGTGTACCTGATGGTGTACATATTTTTCGACGGGTAAGATGTTCACTCACACCTTTGTTATACCTCTGATGAATTCCGAGTTTTTCTCCTACCGGAGCCCGGCCATAGGCCAGGCTCGTCTAGTGCTTGCCTGGTCAACCAGGCTGTTGCTGCTAATGGTCCGCCTTCACCCACACATCCATTCTTGAACTAGGAATAATACTGGTGTCAAAGCCTTTAATATATATATATATATATATATATATATATATATATATATATATATATATATATATATATATATATATATATATATATATATATGTCGTGCCGAATATGTAAAACTGGTCAATTAGCAAGAACTCATTTAAAATTTAGTCCTTTCTAAAATTTTTCTCTTATACGTTTAAAGATATATTTTTTTCATTAATGTTGATGTAAAAATTTATAATTTTGCACCAAAAGGAACTTAGAAAACTTACCTAACCTATTATGACAAGAACAATTTATTTTAGCCTAACCCAACTAAATATATTTTAGATTTGTTTACAGTAATTTAATACTAATAAAACAGTGAAATATATTTTTTTCGTTAGGTTCAAAATGATTTTGGCGAAATTATTGCATACACAAATTTTCACTTGTCCTATATGGCAAGATGAACGTTGCTATTTAAGCCAAGATGGCAAGTTCTGCCTATTCGGCACGACATATATATATATATATATATATATATATATATATATATATATATATATATATATATATATATATATATATATATATATATTATATATTATATATATATATGTCGTGCGAATTGTAAAACTGTGCATTAGCAGAACTCATTTAAAATTAAAGTCCCTTTCTAAATTTTCTTTTCTACATTTTAAAAATATATTTTTTTCAAATTTATGTTATGTTAAAAAATTTTAATTTTGCTCAAAGAATCTTAGAAAACTTACCTAACCTTATTATAACAAGAACAATTTTCCTTACTCTAAACCCAACTAATATATTTTTGATTTGTTTACAATAATTTAATACTAAACAAACACAGTGAAATATATTTTTTTGTTAGGTTCAGAATGATTTTGGCGAAATTATTGCATACACAAATTTTCACTTGTCCTATATGGCAAGATGAACGTTGCTATTTAAGCCAAGATCGCAAGTTCTGCCTATTCGGCACGACTATATATATATATATATATATATATATATATATATATATATATAATATATATATATATATATTATTATATTATATAAATTATATATATATATGTTACTGTTACTGCTGGGCACATGCAGTTCAAAGTACAAATTACAGGCATCGATTTGAAAAATTTGTCCGGTTTCCTCTTGAAGACAGAGGTTTGCTGGCAATTTCTCTTGTTATTTGGAGTTATTTCGTTGTTCAGGTTTGGGACCAGTCCCTCCATGATTTTTTCTAAATGTAAATTATGTACCTTTCCCGCCTATGTTCTAAGAAATACAATTAAAGGGACTTCAAGTATTCCCAGTAGTTATGATGCCTGATTGATGAATATAAGAGTGGTGAAAGTTCTCTGTACATTTTCCAGCTCTAATGGTGGCTCTCAGTTTACAGTGGTATTCCAGCCTGGAGAGAACAAATGACTTAAAGACTATCATCACTACCTCGGCATCTCTTGCTTTGAAATTTCTAGCTATCCAGCCTATCATTTACCTTCAGTAGCAAAGGCAATTTTGCTGTGATCCCAGACCGTGAGAACTTCCGACATCATTACTCTAAGTCTCGCGCACGGGATTTAAGCTATATTGAATTGAGTTTGTATTGTACTCCATTGCAGTCTTTTTTACGTCCATTCTTCCACAGAACGATCAACTGAAACTTGTTCTCGTTAAGCATCATGGTGTCTGTGGCCCACTGAAAATCTTGATTCATATCCGCTTGAAGATTCACTGTGTCTTCAACGGATGACACTCTCATAGAGATTCTGGTGTCATCAACAAAGATGTTATGGTATTATGATTTATGTAACTGTCAATGTCGGATATAAGAGTGAGAAACAGAAGTGGGGTGAATACTGTGCCTTGAGGAACATAGCATTTCACTGTGACAGCCTCTGAATTCACTCTGTTTGCCACTACTACTACTACTATTACTACTACTACTACTTACTACTACTGTTACTACTGCTATTACTACTATGAGTTCTATTTGTTAAGAAGATAAATACCCATCTGCCCACTTTTCCAGTCATTACTTGTGCACGCATTTTGTGCGCGGTCACACCATGACCACACTTGAAGAACGCATTTAGCTTGTCTTCCAGCGCATCCAGGAACGCATCGCAGTTGTGAAAGAAAATGAAAAGATTAGAGGGGAAGAAAATAAGAAAAAAAAAGGTTACCACTTGAGGATACCCCTTAAGGGATACCTAAATGTTGAAAAGCGTTGCGACACGTCTGGAAACGCAGTGCCTGAAGGTAACGATCATCCTTGGCGGTGCATGATCATCCCTGGTGGTGCATTGTCATCTCTGGCTGAGGACGATATCCCTGGTTGTGTACGATCATCCCTGGTAATACACGATCATCCTTGGCGGTGCACGGTCACCCTTGGTGATGCACGATCATCCCTGGCTGAGGACGATATCCCTGGTGGTGCACGATCATCCCTGGAGGTGCTCGTACACACCTGGTGGTGCGAGTATTGACAACCGTCAACTGACTGCTGTAGTGACGCGTGAAAAGCTTTGGCTGACGTCAAGAACTTTGGTAATGTTTGCTGAGAGAGGAGAGAGAAGAGAGAGAGAGAGAGAGAGAGAGAGAGAGAGAGAGAGAGAGAGAGAGAGAGAGAGAGAGAGAGAGAGAGAGAGAGAGACAGAGAGAGACAGAGAGAGAGAGAGAGAGAGAGAGAGAGAGCAGAGAAGAAGAGAGAGAGAGAGAGAGAGAGAGAGAGAGAGAGGACAGACAGACAGACAGACAGACAGGAGAGAGAGAGAGAGAGAGAGAGACGAGAGAGAGAGAGAGAGAGACAGACAGACAGACAGACAGACAGAGAGAAAGTTGACTGTTTTCAAACACAGTCAAGTTTTTTTTATCAAATTTGTTTTATGGATGCTAGTTTTTAGTGCGTTTTGTTATCCCGAGCTGAGGGATGATACACAAGTGTTGGAGGTGTCAGGTAGCTGAGGGATGATACACAAGTGTTGGAGGTGTCAGGTAGCTGAGGGATGATACACAAGTGTTGGAGGTGTCAGGTAGCTGAGGGATGATACACAAGTGTTGGAGGTGTCAGGTAGCTGAGGGATGATACACAAGTGTTGGAGATGTCAGGGAGCTGAGGGATGATACACAAGTGTTGGAGGTGTCAGGTAGCTGAGGGATGATACACAAGTGTTGGAGGTGTCAGGTAGCTGAGGGATGATACACAAGTGTTGGAGATGCCAGGGAGCTGAGGGATGATACACAATTGTTGGAGATGTCAGGTAGCTGAGGGATGATACACAAGTGTTGGAGATGTCAGGGAGCTGAGGGATGATACACAAGTGTTGGAGGTGTCAGGGAGTTGAGGGATGATACACAAGTGTTGGAGATGTCAGGTAGCTGAGGGATGATACACAAGTGTTGGAGATGTCAGGTAGCTGAGGGATGGTACACAAGTGTTGGAGATGTCAGGGAGCTGAGGGATGATACACAAGTGTTGGAGGTGTCAGGTAGCTGAGGGATGATACACAAGTGTTGGAGGTGTCAGAGAGCTGAGGGATGATACACAAGTGTTGGAGGTGTCAGGTAGCTGAGAGATGATACAGAAGTGTTGGAGATGTCAGGGAGCTGAGGGATGATACACAAGTGTTGGAGGTGTCAGAGAGCTGAGGGATGATACACAAGTGTTGGAGATGTCAGGGAGCTGAGGGATGATACACAAGTGTTGGAGGTGTCAGAGAGCTGAGGGATGATACACAAGTGTTGGAGGTGTCAGGTAGCTGAGAGATGATACACAAGTCTAGGTGTCAGGTAGCTAGAGATGTCCAGTGTGGAGGTGTCAGGGAGCTGAGGGATGATACACAAGTGTTGGAGGTGTCAGAGAGCTGAGGGATGATACACAAGTGTTGGAGGTGTCAGGTAGCTGAGAGATGATACACAAGTCTTGGAGGTGTCAGGTAGCTGAGAGATGATACACAGGTGTTGGAGGTGTCAGGTAGCTGAGAGATGATATACAAGTCTTGGAGGTGTCAGGGAGCTGAGAGATGATACACAGGTGTTGGAGGTGTCAGGGAGCTGAGGGATGATACACAAGTGTTGGAGGTGTCTGGTAGCTGAGGGATAATACACACACACTTCCTGTACTTACCAAGGTCGCTTTTTATCTTCGACCTTCAGGTTAATATATTTAGTGTTTAACTATTAGGTGTACTCACCTATCGTGGTTGCAGGAATCGATTCGTAGCTCCTGGCCCCGCCTCTTCACTGGTCGCTACTAAGTCCACTCTCACCCTGCCCCATGAGCTGTATCATGCCTCTTCTTAAAGCTATATATGGATCCTGCCTCTACTACAACACTCTCCAGATTGTTCCACTTCCTGACAACTGTATGGCTGAAGAAATACTTCGTAACATCCCTGTGACTCATCTAGTTTTCAATTTCCAGCTGTGACTCTGTTTCTGTGTCACATCTCTGAAACATTCTGTCCCTGTCCACCCTGTCAATTCCTCTCAGTATTTTATATGTTGTTATCATGTCCTCCCTCTGTCCCTCCTGTCCTCCAGTGTTGTCAGGTTGCTTTTCCTCATGTGGCAAAAATCCAGGGCAAAAGCCACATCTAGTAATTGGACTCTGCTTCCCCCCCACACACACACACACACACACACACACACACACACACACAGCATTCCGACATCTTAATAAGGAATCATTCAGGACCCTGTACACCGTGTATGTTAGGCCCATATTAGAGTATGCGGCACCAGTTTGGAACCCACACCTAGCCAAGCACGTGAAGAAACTAGAGAAAGTGCAAAGGTTTGCAACAAGACTAGTCCCAGAGCTAAGAGGTATGTCCTACGAGGAGAGGTTAAGGGAAACCAACCTGACGACACTGGAGGACAGGAGAGATAGGGGGGACATGATAACGACATACAAAATACTGAGAGGAATTGACAAGGTGGACAAAGACAGGATGTTCCAGAGATTGGACACAGTAACAAGGGACACAGTTGGAAGCTGAAGACACAGATGAATCACAGGATGTTAGGAAGTATTTCTTCAGCCACAGAGTAGTCAGTAAGTGGAATAGTTTGGGAAGCGATGTAGTGGAGGCAGGATCCATACATAGCTTTAAGCAGAGGTATGATAAAGCTCACGGCTCAGGGAGAGTGACCTAGTAGCGATCAGTGAAGAGGCGGGGCCAGGAGCTCGGACTCGACCCCCGCAACCTCAACTAGGTGAGTACAACTAGGTGAGTACACACACACACACACACACCACACACACACACACACACACACACACACACACACACACACACACAGGATGTTCCAGAGATGGGACACAGAAACAAGGGGTCACAATTGGAAGTTGAAGACTCAGATGAGTCAAAGAGATGTTAAGGAGTACTTCTTTAGCCATAGAATTTTAAGGAAGTGTAATAGTCTAGCAAGTGATGTAGTGGAGGCAGGAATCATACATAGTTTGAAGACAAGGTATGATAAAGCTAAAGGAGCAGGGAGAGATAAGACCTAGTAGCGATCAGTGAAGAGGCGGGGCCAGGAGCTATGTCTCGACCCCTGCAACCACAAATAAGTGAGTACACACTCAACATGCCACAATTACCAACACATCAGAATCATCACTGCCACAATCATCAATATTAAAACAATCACCACCAGCACAATTGTACCACATTCTTCGCTTCTGTCATAATCTCCATCATCATTATCGTACCACAATATAATAATAATGATAATAATAATTTAGAGGTCATAGCCTCTGCATCCAAGTGACACCAGCAGTCCTGCCAGAGTGCAAAACATTTAATATACTTCCACTACTACTGTGTACTCATCAATACCATGACAGTGACCAGTGATGAGTTTCCTCTTACACACTCATCACCAATCACCATCACCACTACCTCAACTATTAACAAAACCGCAATCATCACCACTACCAGAGTTATTAACTCTAATACAATCACTACCACAATCATATCAACACGACCAAAATCCTGGACACTAACGCAGTCATCCCTAAAACAATCAACAAGTGTTGAAGAATTCTTTGTAACAAGATCCCATGATGCTGCAGTGTCTGACAGTTGTGATGAATGGTTTGAAAAACCGACAAGTTGAAGATTGAGACACTTATGCAGCATATGGGAATCTTTATTCAGGAACACTGCAGCATCATGGGATCTTGTTACAAAGAATTCTTCAACACCTGTTCAACCTTTGGACGAAGACCTACTTCTACTAGTGGATGGTACCACTATGACCCCGCCTCCGCCTGCTTCACCTCACCTCACTACAGTATATAAGCCACGTCCACGGCCCTATGCTGTACATTCTACAAGATTGATGGACTGAACACATCGACTCCAGGCTGAGGGACTGATTACCTCATACTCCTCCTCTCCTTACGCCTTCCTCTTTGTATTGGACTGATGAAGCCACTGTGTGGCGAAACGTTTCCTGCATAAAGATTCCCATATGCTGCATAAGTGTCTCAATCTTCAAGACATAACTGGAAGGAAAATACTCCCACGCTAATCCCACATTATAGTGAGGCACCTCGTCCCTTGTTTGGTTCTCGTATAAATCCGGGGAAGAGGTAACCTCCATTTCAACCTGCCTTGGGCCAGGCTCGTCTGGTGCTTGCGTGGTCAGACTGTTGCTGCTGGTGGCCCACAGCCTGGTTGATCTGGCACCTGCATATATTAACACCAACAATCAATGCTGCTACAACTATCATCCGGAACACAATCCTCAACACTACCTAAATGATGTTTTCAGAGGTCAACGCCCCTGCGGCCCGGTCCAAGACCAGGTCTCCTGCTGGATCAACGCCTGATCAAACAGCTTCAGGGTCCCACGCAGCCCATCATATGAACCACAGGATCAGGAACTGACATGGGAAACTTATGAAGTTACTTTTTTGACAACCAGAGGTTTGTTGGTATTTCTCTTTATGTACAAAGGAAGGGGACTGAAGAGTCAGGGACCTCTGACACTCATTGAGTTCTTTGTTAGCGTACTCGTCACACCCCTGCTTTTGATTAGAGGTACTTTACACCGTCTGCAAAATCTCTTGTTTTCATATGGAGTGCATACAAAGGTTAACGCACACCCCTGCATAATGACACGCTCAGGCAACACTACTACACAGTGACACGCTCAGGCAACACTACCACACAGTGACACTCAGGCAACACTACCACACAGTGACACGCTCAGGCAACACTACCACACAGTGACACTCAGGCAACACTACTACACAGTGACACGCTCAGGCAACACTACTACACAGTGACACGCTCAGGCAACACTACCACACAGTGACACTCAGGCAACACTACTACACAGTGACACGCTCAGGCAACACTACCACACAGTGACACGCTCAGGCAACACTACCACACAGTGACACGCTCAGGCAACACTACTACACAGTGACACTCAGGCAACACTACTACACAGTGACACGCTCAGGCAACACTACCACACAGTGACACGCTCAGGCAACACTACCACACAGTGACACTCAGGCAACACTACTACACAGTGACACGCTCAGGCAACACTACCACACAGTGACACGCTCAGGCAACACTACTACACAGCGACACTCAGGCAACACTACTACACAGTGACACGCTCAGGCAACACTACCACACAGTGACACGCTCAGGCAACACTACCACACAGTGACACTCAGGCAACACTACTACACAGTGACACGCTCAGGCAACACTACCACACAGTGACACGCTCAGGCAACACTACCACACAGTGACACGCTCAGGCAACACTACTACACAGTGACACTCAGGCAACACTACTACACAGTGACACGCTCAGGCAACACTACCACACAGTGACACGCTCAGGCAACACTACCACACAGTGACACTCAGGCAACACTACTACACAGTGACACGCTCAGGCAACACTACCACACAGTGACACGCTCAGGCACCACCACACAGTGACACGCTCAGGCAACACCACCACCACACAGTGACACGCTCAGGCAACACTACCACACAGTGACACTCAGGCAACACTACTACACAGTGACACGCTCAGGCAACACTACCACACAGTGACACGCTCAGGCAACACTACCACACAGTGACACTCAGGTAACACTACTACACAGTGACACGCTCAGGCAACACTACCACACAGTGACACGCTCAGGCACCACCACCACACAGTGACACGCTCAGGCAACACCACCACCACACAGTGACACGCTCAGGCAACACTCGGGGAGACACACAAGCAAGCATGCATAGTGTGGACAGTAATGAACTTGTAAGCACACAGATACGCACAGTTATACACACATACATGCATATAAACACACACACAAAGAGGCTTCAGCACATAGATAATACGTACACTTATGCGACAGTAATACACTCGTAAACAGTTATACACAAGACATCCTAGAGTTTCTAATCTGAAACTGAATATACATGTTGTAAGCTTATGCCATCAAAACTACAACCTAACCTAACCTAACTACCCTACCATTCCGTACCCTACCCTAATCTACCCTACACTACATCACCTTAACCTACCATACCATATCCTTCCATACCTTACCCTATCCTATCCTGCCCTAACTTTCTCTACCCTACCATGCTATACCCTAAACTATCCTACCTTTCCCAACCATAACCTACCTTATCGTACCATACCCAACCTTCCCTACCCAACCCTTCCATACCTTACCCTACCCTACCTACCGGATGAGCCTGGGCCACGGCCGGGCTCCGGGAGTAGAGAGGCTCCCGAAATTCATCAAAGGTATATCAAAGGTAAAGGTACCCCACCCTTACTCTACCCAAACCTAATACGGAATATAATGGTATTAAAAACAACTGATTCAGTCCTCGGAAGCAAAATACAAGCCGTCAGGAGGGCGTATTCAACGAATTCAAATTTAACATTAAAAACTTGAACTGGAAACAAATAAATCATGACCTAGGCGAAATATGCTGGGAAGAAAATATCACCGAAATATATCTGAACCAGAGTGTGGAGAGAATGAGCTCACTGGCACTAAAAGTATGCTCCATACACGTGCCATTAAGAAAAAAAGAAGATGCAGATTAGAAAGAGAGAGGCGCTCTCTCTATAGACGAAGACGGAAAATTACAGAACTTCGCAATGGCTACAGACTTTCTGAGGAGCGAAAAGAAACACTGACAAGGAAACTGGAAAACACTGAAATTAAATTGAAGGAATCACACAAGGCCCAAGAGAGACAGGAAACAAACACAAAAAGCTAGATATGAATTGAAAGAAATACTAAATACTTCTCATATGCAAAATCAGGGCAAAAACCACATCCTGTGATGAGCCCGTGCTGAAAGATGGAACCTACACCACTGACATCAAGAAAATGAGTGTAATACTGAAGTTCCAATATGACTGTGTTCAGTAAGCCATTAATCAGTCTAAAGATAGACAATCCAAACGAGTTTTTTCATGAATGAGATTCAAAACTCTGTCGATATCTCCATTATGTCCGACATTAACTCTTACCCCGCTTGTCTTTGTAAAAGCCATTGACTGCATGCTCCTGCATTTTATTCTAGGCCCTGACTCATGGAACTCCATATTCATCAAGAACTGCACTATTTTGTGCCTTTAATATTCAACAGAAAAGAAGCCTGGACACAGGCATCACCCCACAGTCCTTAAAAACCACTGACATAGCCCCACTCCACAAAGGTGGCAGTAAAGCAATCACAAAATGCTATACACAGATAACGTTGACGTCCCAGCAAGATTGTTAAACACACTGAATCTCAACAACTGCACAAACCATAGCAGCTCCTGCCTCCCGCAGTTACTTGATCATTACAACATGAACACGGATTCAGTGGAAGACAAGGAAAATGTAGATGTAGTTTACACTGACTTTGCAGGCTTTGACAAGCGTGATCATGGTGTAACAGCCCACAAAATGCATGCAGAGGGAATAACTGGGAGAAGTGGGCAGATTGATATTTAATTTTCTAACGAATAGAACCTAAAGTGTAATGATGAACAGAGTGGAATCACAGGCTGACATAGTGAAAAATTCTGTTCCCCAAGGTAAAGTACTCGCCCCTATCCTCTTGTTCATTCTCTTATCGGATACAGAAGAGGCACAAATCATAGCACAGTATGATCCTTTGCAGACGACACTAGAATGTTGGAGAGTGGCATCCATTGAGGACAAAGCAAACCTATAAACTGATATAAACAAAAGTTTCCCGGTGAGCAACTGACAACATTATGATGTTTAATGAGAAGTTTGTTATTCTGTTATGGAAAATTTGAGGAAATAAAGATTGGAACGTAGTATAAAACGAATTCAGTCTTAGAACATAAGACTAATGAGAGAGACGGGTGATCACGTCAGATTTCACCATTATGGGTCACTACACAACCTGCACATAGGAGAAAGAAACCTATTACCATATTTAGGTTATCTGTGTATTCTAGTCACGGTATGGTGCCTTTGTATTCTTTATCATGGATCACAACAGTGTCACTATCATTACTGCGAGAAAAATGATAGGCTGGATAACTGGAACCTTCAAAACAAGGGATTCTAAGCCAATGACGATACTCTTCGGGCCACTTGTTCTCTCAAGTTTGGAGTACTGCTACAGTAATACCATACACAATTATAATGAAGTTAAGATACTTAGTTGGAACATTATATCTCTGAATACAACGATAAAATGACCTTCATTACAAGGTTGAGACCGAGGACTTATGACATTGTTTGCTTGCAAGAAACTCTAACACCAACTGGTAAACTCCCACGTAACATAACAGGTTACAGATGATATAACCCCAGAAGAATATATACGTGTCATCTATGTTAAGGAATCACTGTCTCATGTACCTCTTCTCTCTGTAAAACTTTATCAATTCCAGTTTCATGGCACTAGGATGCACACTGGCAACTCTGTATAGAATATACTTAATACTGATGCAATTTCCTACCCCCACCACCATACAGATTTACCTAATTGCATTAACACTGATTCCACTGTGCTAACTGGCGACTTAAATGCTAGACACAAAAACTTGGAAGACCCTGCCACAAATACTAATGGAAGAAGGTTAATCTCACTTACAGAAGTATATGATTCATGTCCAGAGTACTGGTAAATATCAACCAACTCACATCTTGATAAGTACACAGGCTTTATTCAGTCACATACAACGCATTAATCTGACATTGTTGATGTGATGTCTAACCACTCGCCCATTACTGCCACCGTATACATAGCCACTGTAACCTTGCCTGGAGAAAGGCTAAGCAAAAAAAAGGCTAGTGGTCTCTCAAGGGCAAAATACAACTAAGATTATTAAGCAGATCTCCAACTCGTACAGGGATCATGAACCTCAGGCTGTCCAGGAATTTAATGATTATTCTGCAGTTATAATATATTTTTTTAAGACTAATGAGCAAGCTAAAACGAAAGGAAGGAAAGTTATATACGGGATACCAAAAATACTATTATTTTTAATGTTAATAATATTATTATTAATACCCTTCTATGTTGTGGTGAGGGAAGTGTGTTCAAGAAGCGCACTTATAACTGCCTCGGTCAGTGTGTGTAAGTTCAGTTATTGTTACTTTCACAGCTCGGTTATTGTTACTTTCACAGCTCAGTTATTGTTACTCTCACAGCTCAGTTATTGTTACTTTCACAGCTCAGTTATTGTTACTCTCACAGCTCAGTTATTGTTACTCTCACAGCTCAGTTATTGTTACTCTCACAGCTCAGTTATTGCTACTCTCACAGCTCAGTTATTGTTACTTTCACAGCTCAGTTATTGTTACTTTCACAGCTCGGTTATTGTTACTCTCACAGCTCAGTTATTGTTACTTTCACAGCTCGGTTATTGTTACTCTCACAGCTCAGTTATTGTTACTTTCACAGCTCGGTTATTGTTACTTTCACAGCTCAGTTATTGTTACTTTCACAGCTCGGTTATTGTTACTTTCACAGCTCAGTTATTGTTACTTTCACAGCTCGGTTATTGTTACTTTCACAGCTCAGTTATTGTTACTTTCACAGCTCGTTATTGTTACTTTCACAGCTCAGTTATTGTTACTCTCACAGCTCAGTTATTGTTACTTTCACAGCTCGGTTATTGTTACTTTCACAGCTCAGTTATTGTTACTCTCACAGCTCAGTTATTGTTACTTTCACAGCTCAGTATTGTTACTTTCACAGCTCGGTTTATTGTTACTTTCACAGCTCAGTTATTGTTACTTTCACAGCTCGGTTATTGTTACTCTCACAGCTCAGTTATTGTTACTCTCACAGCTCAGTTATTGTTACTTTCACAGCTCAGTTATTGTTACTTCACAGCTCGGTTATTGTTACTTTCACAGCTCAGTTATTGTTACTCTCACAGCTCAGTTATTGTTACTTTCACAGCTCGGTATATTGTTACTTTCACAGCTCGGTTATTGTTACTCTCACAGCTCAGTTATTGTTACTTTCACAGCTCGGTTATTGTTACTTTCACAGCTCAGTTATTGTTACTCTCACAGCTCGGTTATTGTTACTTTCACAGCTCAGTTATTGTTACTCTCACAGCTCAGTTATTGTTACTTTCACAGCTCAGTTATTGTTACTTTCACAGCTCGGTTATTGTTACTCTCACAGCTCAGTTATTGTTACTTTCACAGCTCGGTTATTGTTACTTTCACAGCTCAGTTATTGTTACTCTCACAGCTCGGTTATTGTTACTTTCACAGCTCAGTTATTGTTACTCTCACAGCTCAGTTATTGTTACTTTCACAGCTCAGTTATGTTACTTTCACAAGCTCGGTTATTGTTACTCTCACAGCTCAGTTATTGTTACTTTCACAGCTCGGTTATTGTTACTTTCACAGCTCAGTTATTGTTACTTTCACAGCTCAGTTATTGTTACTTTCACAGCTCAGTTATTGTTACTCTCACAGCTCAGTTATTGTTACTTTCACAGCTCAGTTATTGTTACTTTTCACAGCTCGGTTTATTGTTACTCTCACAGCTCAGTTATTGTTACTTTCACAGCTCAGTTATTGTTACTCTCACAGCTCGGTTATTGTTACTTTCACAGCTCAGTTATTGTTACTCTCACAGCTCAGTTATTGTTACTTTCACAGCTCAGTTATTGTTACTTTCACAGCTCGGTTATTGTTACTCTCACAGCTCAGTTATTGTTACTTTCACAGCTCGGTTATTGTTACTTTCACAGCTCAGTTATTGTTACTTTCACAGCTCGGTTATTGTTACTTTCACAGCTCAGTTATTGTTACTTTCACAGCTCAGTTATTGTTACTTTCACAGCTCGGTTATTGTTACTCTCACAGCTCAGTTATTGTTACTTTCACAGCTCGGTTATTGTTACTTTCACAGCTCAGTTATTGTTACTTTCACAGCTCAGTTACTGTTACTCTCACAGCTCAGTTATTGTTACTTTCACAGCTCGGTTATTGTTACTTTCACAGCTCGGTTATTGTTACTCTCACAGCTCGGTTATTGTTACTTTCACAGCTCAGTTATTGTTACTTTCACAGCTCGGTTATTATTACTTTCACAGCTCGGTTATTGTTACTTTCACAGCTCAGTTATTGTTACTTTCACAGCTCAGTTATTGTTACTTTCACAGCTCAGTTATTGTTACTTTCACAGCTCGGTTATTGTTACTTTCACAGCTCGGTTATTGTTTACTTTCACAGCTCAGTTATTGTTACTTTCACAGCTCAGTTATTGTTACTTTCACAGCTCGGTTATTGTTACTTTCACAGCTCAGTTATTGTTACTTTCACAGCTCGGTTATTGTTACTTTCACAGCTCAGTTATTGTTACTTTCACAGCTCAGTTACTGTTACTCTCACAGCTCAGTTATTGTTACTTTCACAGCTCGGTTATTGTTACTTTCACAGCTCGGTTTATTGTTTTACTCTCACAGCTCGGTTATTGTTACTTTCACAGCTCAGTTATTGTTACTTTCACAGCTCGGTTATTATTACTTTCACAGCTCGGTTTATTGTTACTTTCACAGCTCAGTTATTGTTACTTTCACAGCTCAGTTATTGTTACTTTCACAGCTCAGTTATTGTTACTTTCACAGCTCGGTTATTGTTACTTTCACAGCTCGGTTATTGTTACTTTCACAGCTCAGTTATTGTTACTTTCACAGCTCAGTTATTGTTACTTTCACAGCTCGGTTATTGTTACTTTCACAGCTCAGTTATTGTTACTTTCACAGCTCGGTTATTGTTACTTTCACAGCTCAGTTATTGTTACTTTCACAGCTCAGTTATTGTTACTTTCACAGCTCAGTTATTGTTACTTTCACAGCTCAGTTATTGTTACTTTCACAGCTCGGTTATTGTTACTTTCACAGCTCAGTTATTGTTACTTTCACAGCTCAATTATTGTTACTTTCACAGCTCAATTATTGTTACTTTCACAGCTCAATTATTGTTACTTTCACAGCTCAATTCTTGTTACTTTCACAGCTCAATTATTGTTACTTTCACAGCTCAATTATTGTTACTTTCACAGCTCAATTATTGTTACTTTCACAGCTCAATTATTGTTACTTTCACAGCTCAATTATTGTTACTTTCACAGCTCAATTACTGTTATTTTCACAGCTCAATTATTGTTACTTTCACAGCTCAGTTATTGTTACTTTCACAGCTCAGTTATTGTTACTTTCACAGCTCAATTATTGTTACTTTCACAGCTCAATTATTGTTACTTTCACACCTCAATTATTGTTACTTTCACAGCTCAATTATTGTTACTTTCACAGCTCAATTATTGTTATTTTCACAGCTCAATTATTGTTACTTTCACAGCTCAATTATTGTTACTTTCACAGCTCAATTATTGTTACTTTCACAGCTCAATTATTGTTACTTTCACAGCTCAATTACTGTTACTTTCACAGCTCAATTATTGTTACTTTCACAGCTCAGTTATTGTTACTTTCACAGCTCAGTTATTGTTACTTTCACAGCTCAATTATTGTTACTTTCACAGCTCAATTATTGTTACTTTCACACCTCAATTATTGTTACTTTCAGAGCTCAATTATTGTTACTGTCACAGCTCAATTATTGTTACTTTCACAGCTCAGTTATTGTTACTTTCACATCTCAATTATTGTTACTTTCACAGCTCAATTATTGTTACTTTCACTCCTCAATTATTTTTACTTTCACAGCTCAATTATTGTTACTTTCACAGCTCAGTTATTGTTACTTTCACAGCTCAATTATTGTTACTTTCACAGCTCAATTACTGTTACTTTCACAGCTCAATTATTGTTACTTTCACAGCTCAATTATTGTTACTTTCACAGCTCAATTATTGTTACTTTCACAGCTCAGTTATTGTTACTTTCTCAGCTCAGTTATTGTTACTTTCACAGCTCAATTATTGTTACTTTCACAGCTCAGTTATTGTTACTTTCACAGTTCAATTATTGTTACTTTCACAGCTCAGCTGTTCCTTTATAATATAATAAAAATAATATCTCTATTACTACAAGTACATGTACAAGGTATACAGTCCTAGCTGACATCAATAACAGTCCTAGCTGACATCGATGACATACTACTATATAGAAAGCCGCTTGTTATACAGAGCTTTTCCAACAAATTAGGTCAGTTTTGTTCCAGGATGCGACCCACACCAGTCCACTAACACCCAGGATGTGACCCACACCAGTCCACTAACACCCAGGTACCCATTTTACTGATGGGTGAACACAGACAACCGGTGTAAGGAAACACGTACAATGTTTCTACCCTGGCAGTGTGAAGCGAGAGCTTCAGCCACCAGGCTACGGGACACCGCAGCAGCAAGAGAGCCTTGAAATAATTTGAATATCTGAGAAGTCATGAGCCGCTTATAACCTTCCCAGTTATGTTTAGTTATTGTTAGGTACAAGGACACATGTGCAACTAATGTGACATAATCCCAACTATGGTGTGCAGATTTGTGACCAAGACCTCAAGCACTTTCCATGTATATATTATGATGTATCACTATCCTTCGCTCCAGCGTGTACATGTTTAGAACTTTGAGGCTTTTCCAGTAGGGTCGGCAGTGAATCTTCTTGAATTTGTTCCAGCTCTGGCATCTCTCCTGCTCTGAACGGAGCTGTCAACACCAAACAATATGAGAGAACACTAGTGATTTGAATAATGTCACCATAGGTGTTATTCTCATTATCCAGCACACTACCTTCCTGGCTGTTGTGTCATTTGTCCTATTGAGCTTTTCGAATGAAAAGTCAACGTGTCACTATTGAACTGCATGTTATTTTCCACTATCCAATTGAAGATTTTTCTTTTATCCTTTGCAATTTTTCCGTCGTCTATCGAGGTGATTTTCATGCTTATTTCGGTATCATCCGAAAATGAGTGTTTTTTTTTTATCTATGTCTACTATGAGGATAATTAACAGAAAAGACGCCAGGAATGTACCTTGGGGAACTAAGCTTCTTTTACTTTGCTAGTGCTGGATTTTGTTCTGTTTACTTTTTGTGCTCTATCCATCAGAAAGCTGAAAATTCCTTCTGCCTACTTTCCCCATTATACCTTATGCCCTTACTTTGTGTACAATCTCTCCATGATTGCATTTGTCAAACGTCTTTGTGATATCCGTGCACCCCAAATTCTACATTTTGATTTCCATCCAACGCCTTCGTAATTCTGTCATATTAGCAGTCATTTTCAAGGTGGGCAACACTGCAGACGTAGAAAATGTAGAGACCCTTGGCTGGATAAGTTCAATTAAACATGTAAATTACTGAAAATGTTTGAATTCCTTGACCTACCCGCCTTGGAACACAGGCGAAAATACTAGGAAAATACTAGGATAGGGTTCAAATGTGCACACAGAAATAGCTCCCTACGAAATCCCGAGATTTGGCAGAAGTTCCAAAATATCCCCAATGAAAAGGGATTTGTGTCATCCCTGAAAATCACTCACGCCTTTGTAAATGGGCGAGCCCCTCCCCCCCCCCTTCCAGGTTTAAAACCGCTGCTTTTGAAGATTCACTGTCTTCAATGGGGGCTACTTTCCTGGAGCTTCTGGTGTTGCACTTGTCAAAGGCTTTCGTGAAATTTGTGAGCACTACATCAGCACTAAGCTTGTCTTCCTGTGCATCCAAGACTATACCGTAATGACCTAGCACTTGTGAAGGGTAGGAGCGACCTGCTCAAAACCATGCTGTTCGGGATTGTACAATTGTTGTGATTCTACATGACTGGCAGTCTTGTTTCTTAGGATTCATTCAAAGATTTTGATAATGTGTGAGGTTAACACTACTGGCCTGTAATTTTTCGCACTGTTTTACAGCCGCCTTTATGAATGGGGGCAATATCAGTGTTATTTAATGACTGTATGATAACACCTGTGCCCAGCTTCTCCATGGAATACTAAAGGCCCGAGATAATGGTTTCTTACCACTTTTAATGAACATGGCACTCGACGAGTCTGGGCCTGGAGCAGAATGCATGGGCATGCTGTCGATGGCGTCTCCAAAATCAAGTGGGGAAGAGGGCTACTTCAGAAACTATGGGAAGGTTAGTGGTGTTTTGAGTCATATTCATGAAAAAAAATCGTTTGGACTGTTAGGTCACTGAAGAGACTCCTACTATGACTTCGGTATTTTACTCACTTATTGCTATCAATGTATATTCCATCTTCGTTAATTAAAGGCCCTATACAGGATGAAGTTTTGTCCTGGATTTTGCGTAAAAGTAGTATTTGGGAAGTCATCTAATTTCATTTATGGCTCTTTGCTCCCTCTCTCTCTCCTGGATTCTATACGATGGAACCAGTTTGTGCTCCATGTTCTCCATTTCTGTATCCAGAGTTTTCTTTAGTGCAACAGATAAGAGGGAGAAGGGAAAGAGAGGGTAGAGGGTATAAAAAGAGGGAAGGTGAAAGGGGATGGAGAGTGAAAGAGGGTGGCGAAAAGAGAGAATCATGAGAAAGGAGGGGGAAAAAGGTAGGGTATGGAATGGAAAAGAATAGAGTCGCTTAAAAGGATCGAGGGAAAGAGTTGGGGGAAGCTGAAGGCTAATATGGTGGTTATCTGCAGTTATCAATCTTGTCAGTGATGGCTTAGGTAACCAATCAGAATGCTGAAACAGCATGACGTCATTATCTGCATTGTGAGTGGTCAATACCACTTCCAACACGAGGGACACTGCTGGCTGGCTCTGGTGTGAGTGGTGACACTGTGGAGGAGGAAGAGGAAACAGAGGGGAGAAGATGAGGAGGAAGCAGAGATAACTGATACACAATATTGATTACGACAACAAACCTGATCACAGACATGAGGAGGCGTGATGTTATGAAGAACCTCAGCAGCGAAGACTACAAGTCCACGAGGAAGCAACAAGCAAGAGGTGGAGATCTATGACAACATTTTACAGTCCTCAACCTAACCGGGACCAGGAGCCAGAACTCGACACCGCAAGTACAAATCGGTGAGTACAAGACGACCGAGGTAGGACGAGCACAAAGAGATGATGACTGATGCAAGGAGCGAATACAACAAAAACAAAATTATCATGCGAGACTGTAATAAAAATAAACTGCATGACAGGACCTGGAATAACAGGGAGGATCAGAAGCAAAAACTAGGAGGATCAGAAGCAAAAACTAGGAGGATCAGAAGCAAAAACTAGGAGGATCAGAAGCAAAAACTAGGAGGATCAGAAGCAAAAACTAGGAGGATCAGAAGCAAAAACTAGGAGGATCAGAAGCAAAAAACTAGGAGGATCAAAGCAAAAAACTAGGAGGATCAAAGCAAAACTAGGAGGATCAGAAGCAAAAACTAGGAGGATCAGAAGCAAAAGCTAGGAGGATCAGAAGCAAAAACTAGGAGGACAGAAGCAAAAACTAGGAGATCAGAAGCAAAAACAAGGGGGATCAGAAGCAAAAAAAGGAGGATCAGAAGCAAAAACTAGGAGGATCAGAAGCAAAAACTAGGAGGATCAGAAGCAAAAACTAGGAGGATCAGAAGCAAAAACTATGAGGATCAGAAGAAAAAACTAGGAGGATCAGAAGCAAAAACTGGGAGGATCGAAGCAAAAAAAAAAGAAGGATCAGAAGCAAAAACTAGGAGGATCAGAAGCAAAAACTATGGGGATCAGAAAAAAAAAACTTAGGAGGATCAAAGCAAAAACAAGGAGGATCAGAAGCAAAAACTAGGGGGAAATCAGAAGCAAAAAACTAGGAGGAGGATCAGATCAAAGCAAAAAACTAGGGGGATCAAAGCAAAAATAGGAGGATCAGAAGCAAAACTAGGGGGATCAGAAGCAAAAACTAGGGGGAAATCAGAAGCAAAAACTAGGGGGATCAGAAGAAAAAACAAGGAGGATGGGAAGCAAAAACTAGGAGGATTAGAAGCAAAAACAAGGAGGATCAGAAGCAAAAACTAGGAGGATCAGAAGCAAAAACTAGGAGGATCAGAAGCAAAAACTAGGAGGATCAGAAGCAAAAACTAGGAGGATCAGAAGCAAAAACTAGGAGGATCAGAAGAAAAAGCTAGGAGGATCAGAAGAAAAAACTAGTAGAATCAGAAGAAAAAACTAGGAGGATCAGAAGCAAAAACTAGAAGGATCAGAAGAAAAAACAAGGAGGATCAGAAGCAAAAACATGGAGGATCAGAAGCAAAAACTAGGAGGATCAGAAGCAAAAACTAGGAGGATCAGAAGCAAAAACTAGGAGGATCAGAAGCAAAAACTAGGAGGATCAGAAGCAAAAACTAGGAGGATCAGAAGCAAAAACTAGGAGGATCAGAAGAAAAAACTAGGAGGATCAGAAGCAAAAACTAGGAGGATCAGAAGCAAAAACTAGAAGGATCAGAAGAAAAAACAAGGAGGATCAGAAGCAAAAACAAGGAGGATCAGAAGAAAACAGCTGGATCAGACATAATATCACCGTAGAGACTGAGGGAAACTGTGACTCCGAAGCTTAGATTTAAAATAAAGGGGGGGGGGAGGAGAGTGTTAAGAGAAACTAAGCAGCTGTACAATGTACTAGCCGCCGTGACGGCATCATCTAGCTCTTGAAAAATAACTCAAATATAATCCTAACCACTGGACACGTAGAATCATAATAATGTTCCTCATTTACTGAAGTTCGGCACATTTTTTCAGGGAAATAATTTGCGGGTCCTGGAGCAGCATGTGCCTTTACTGAAGAGATCTCAACATTTCTCGGGATGACTGCACCAAACATCTCCTAAGAAGTGCATATACATCTCAAACTTCAGTGGAATATGCAAAACTAGCTAACACAAGGACCGCTTTTAGGAACTTCAAGAATATATATTGTACCCTGCCAGAGAATGACCTAAAAATTACAAGAAAAAAACAGGTGCGTCAGGAGAAGTCTATGTGGGTACAGGAAAGCTCAAGAGAGAGAACGTAGAGGGAAGTGGAAAGAGAGTAAGCTTGAGAATGGTAGAATGTGACAAGTGGAATATCGAAGGGTCAGTAATTGGTTCCTTCTTTTGTTTTTTCTTTCTGATTCGTGCATTTGCCCTGCAAATGTGTTCCTGTTTGAAGATATTAGATTAATGAGACGGCGATTCACTGAAGACAGAGGCTCCACAACGGGTATGTTAATAAATTTGTGAACAATAACAAATCTGATAATTGCAATGTAATAAGAATATTGGAGGGGGAAAGACAGAGTGCAGTGTTCGTGGTGCAACATTATAGACAACATATAAGGGAAAAGGATCTGGGGGTAAGCATCACACCGCACATATCACTAAAATCACATATAAACAATAACTTAAGCAACACATTTAAACTTAACAACTCTTAAGAATTGCTCTTAGGAATCTTCCAGAGTTATGTATACATAGTATGTTAGAGCACCAGCATAGAGCCCACGCATGATAAAACCCATAAAGAAGGTAACCAACGAAGAGAGAGACTACAGCGGTTCACACTAAGAACTCTAGAAGAGAACCACAGACACGAGGTAATTATGTACGAAATACTACCTGCTACTGGAAGACGTTGGAAGTATGAGAAGGATCCCAAGGAATAATGGCAGCTCAAGACTGGTATGAGCAGCCTGGACGCCATGAAGGACAGTCACTCAGGAAAATGAACTGGGTGAGGAAGTGGTCATTCACAGTCTCAAGAGTGTGGAAAAAAAGAATCAGCAATGTCGACCGGCACCTGGAGTTATGATTTGACCTCTTTAAGCACAAGACAGTACTTACCTCTCTCCCACCACCGTCAAATCATTGTTGAGTTGACTTAACTGCTCCCTGGAGTAGCCATCCTTACCTGAAAAAAAATTATTTCCTATATAAACAAATTCAAGTCATGATATAACTATATTAAAGTGATGGTTACAGTTAATCGGAAATGTTCAAGTCTCATCGACTGCAAGTGGGAGATTAAATGATCAGGCACCAGACAAGCCTGGCCAGGGGCCGGGCTGCGAAAGTAGGAAAACTCTAGAGACTTTTCAAAGGTATATCAAAGGTATACAATTTTCAATAGGTAGTCTTTGAAGAGCTCATGTACCCTGTACTACCATATCCACACTAGTTGTACACCACAACTACCACCCTCACACTGGTTGTACACCAAAACTACCTCCCTCACACTGGTTGTACACCACAACTACCACCCCCACACTGGTTGTACACCACAACTACCTTCCTCACACTGGTTTTTACACCACAACTAAACCCCCCTCACACGGTTGTACACCAAAAAATACCTCCCTCACACTGGTTTTTACACCACAACACCACCCCCACACTGGTTGTACACCACAACTACCACCCTCACACTGGTTGTACACCACAACTACCTTCCTCACACTGGTTGTACACCACAACTACCACCCCCACACTGGTTGTACACCACAACTACCTTCCTCACACTGGTTGTACACCACAACTACCTTCCCCACACTGGTTGTACACCACAACTACCTTCCTCACCCCTGGTTGTACACCACAACTAACCTTTCCCCACACTGGTTGTACACCACAACATACCTTCCCCACACTGGTTGTACACCACAACTACCTTCCTCACACTGGTTGTACACCACAACTACCACCCCCACACTGGTTGTACACCACAACTACCACCCTCACACTGGTTGTACACCACAACTACCTTCCTCACACTGGTTGTACACCACAACTACCACCCCCACACTGGTTGTACACCACAACTAAACCTTTCCCCACCCCTGGTTGTACAAACCACAACTACCTTCCCCACACTGGTTGTACACCACAACTACCTTCCTCACACTGGTTGTACACCACAACTACCTTCCTCACACTGGTTGTACACCACAACTACCTTCCCCACACTGGTTGTACACCCCAACTACCTTCCTCACCTGGGTTTTACACCACAACTACCTTCCTCACACTGGTTGTACACCACAACTACCTCCTCACACGGTTGTACACCACAACACCACCCTCACACTGGTTGTACAACCCCAACTACCTTCCCCACACTGGTTGTACACCAACAACTACCACCCCCACAAATGGGTTTTACACCACAACTACCTTCCTCACCTGGTGTACAACCACAACTACCCTTCCTCACACTGGTTGTACACCACAACTACCTTCCTCACACTGGTTTTTACACCACAACTACCTTCCTCACACTGGTTGTACAAACCCCAACTACCTTCCTCACACTGGTTGTACACCACAACTACCTTCCTCACACTGGTTGTACACCACAACTACCTTCCCCACACTGGTTGTACACCACAACTACCTTCCCCACACTGGTTGTACACCACAACTACCACCCCCACACTGGTTGTACACCACAACTACCTTCCGCACACTGGTTGTACACCACAACTACCACCCTCACACTGGTTGTACACCACAACTACCTTCCCCACACTGGTTGTACACCACAACTACCACCCCCACACTGGTTGTACACCACAACTACCACCCTCACACTGGTTGTACACCACAACTACCTTCCTCACACTGGTTGTACACCACAACTTTCCACCCCCCCACTGGTTGTACACCACAACTACCTTCCCACACTGGTTGTACACCCCAATACTTCCTCCCCACTGGTTGTACCCACAACTACCTTCCTCAAAACTGGTTGTACAACCACAAAATACCTTCCTCACACTGGTTGTACACCACAACTACCTTCCCCACACTGGTTGTACACCACAACTACCTTCCTCACACTGGTTGTACACCACAACTACCTTCCTCACACTGGTTGTACACCACAACTACCTTCCCCACACTGGTTGTACACCACAACTACCTTCCTCACACTGGTTGTACACCACAACTACCTTCCCCACACTGGTTGTAACCACCCACAACTACCTTCCCCCACACTGGTTTTTTACACCACAACTACCTTCCCCACACGGTTTGTAAACCCCCAACTACCTTCCTCACACTGGTTGTACACCACAACTACCTTCCTCACACTGGTTGTACACCCAACTACCCCCCCACACTGGTTTTTACACCACAACTACCACCCCCCACACTGGTTTTACACCACAACTACCACCCCCACACTGGTTGTACACCACAACTACCTTCCTCACACTGGTTGTACACCACAACTACCTTCCTCACACTGGTTGTACACCACAACTACCACCCCCACACTGGTTGTACACCACAACTACCACCCCCACACTGGTTGTACACCACAACTACCTTCCTCACACTGGTTGTACACCACAACTACCATTCCCCACACTGGTTGTACAAACCCCAACAACCTTCCTCACACTGGTTTTTACACCACAACTCCTTCCTCACACTGGTTGTACACCACAACTACCTTCCTCACACTGGTTGTACACCACAACTACCACCCCCACACTGGTTGTACACCACAACTACCACCCCCACACTGGTTGTACAAACCCCAACTACCTTCCCCACAAATGGTTGTACACCCCCAACTAAACCCTTTCCCCACCTGGTTGTTACACCACAACTAAACCTTCCTCACACTGGGTTGTACACCACAACTACCTTCCCCCCACTGGTTGTACACCACAACTACCTTCCTCACACTGGGTTTTACACCACAACTACCACCCCCACACTGGTTGTTTTTTTAAACCCACAACATCACCCCCACACTGGTTGTACACCACAACTACCACCCCACACGGTTGTACACCACAACTACCACCCCCACACTGGTTTTTACACCACAACTACCACCCCCACACTGGTTTTACAACACAACTACCACCCCCACACATGGTTGTACAACACAACTACCACCCCCACACTGGTTTACAACACAAAATACCACCCCCACACTGATTGTACAACACAACTAACCACCCCACACTGATTGTACAACACAACTACCACCCCCCACACTGATTTTACAACAAAAACAAACCCCCCCCACACTGGTTGTACAACACAACTAAACCACCCCCACACTGGTTGTACAAACAACCCACAACCCCCCCACTGGTTTACAAACCAACTACCAACCCCCACACTGATTGTACAACACAACTAACCACGCCCACACTGATTGTACAACACAACACCACCCCCACACTGGTTGTACAACACAACAAACCACCCCCACACTGGTTGTACAACACAACTACCAAACCCCCACACTGGTTGTACAACACAACTACCACCCCACACTGGTTTACAACACAACTACCACCCCCACACTGGTTGTACAACACAACACCACCCCCACACTGATTGTACAACACAACTACCACCCCCAACCCCTGGTTGTACAACACAACTACCACCCCACACTGGTTGTACAGCACACTACCACCCCCCACACTGGTTGTACACCACAACTACCACCCCCACACGGTTGTACAACACAACTACCACCCCCCCCACTGGTTGTACCCCCACAACTACCACCCCCACCACTGGTTTGTACAACACAACTACCACCCCCACACTGGTTTAAACACAACCCACCACCCCACACTGGTTGTACAACACAACTACCACCCCCCACACTGATTGTACAACACAACTAACCAACCCCACACTGGTTGTACAACACAACTACCACCCCACACTGGTTGTACAACACAACTACCACCCCACGAGGTTGTACAACACAACTACCACCCCCACACTGGTTGTACAACACAACTACCACCCCACACCCGGTTGTACAACACAACTACCACCCCCACACTGGTTGTACAACACAAACTACCACCCCCAGAGGTTGGGACAAACAAATACCACCCCTACACTGGTTGTACACCACAACTACCACCCCCACACTGGTTGTACACCACAACTACCACCCCCACACTGGTTGTACAACAAACTACCACCCCCACACTGGTTTAAACCACAACTACCCCCCCCACACTGGTTGTACAACAAACTACCACCCCCACAGTGGTTGTACACCACAACTTACCAAACCCCACACTGGTGTACACCCACAATACCACCCCCACACTGTTGTACAACACAACTACCACCCACACAGTGGTTGTACACCACAACTACCTCCCCCACACCGGTTGTACACCACAAGTACCACCCTCACACTGGTTGTACACCACGACTACCTCCCTCACACTTGTACACCACAACTACCACCCCTCACACTGTACACCACAACTACCACCCCCCATACTGTACACCACAACTACCACCCCTCACACTGTTTGTACACCACAACTACCACCCCTCACACTGTACACCACAACTACCACCCCCACACTGGTTGTACAACACAACTACCTCCCTTCTCCAGTTCAACTTGGCAGTGCCCCACAATAACCAGCACCTACCCCATGCCCCCTCCTCAAGCATTCTCTTTACTTCTGGCACCGCAATAGGTGGCTATACACTGTGCCTGACACACTAGTGACACACACACTAGTGCCACTCACACACACTAGTGTCATACTCCAATATAAGCCTGACATACACATTGTACAGAGTCCTGAACGATGCCTTATTGAGATGTCGGAATGCTATTCTCAGGTTTACTAGGCGCCCATATGCTGCAGCAGTTATTTGGTTGATGTGCGCCTCTGGAGATGTGCCCGGTGTTATACTCACCCCAAGATCTTTGTGCTTGATTGAGGTTTGTAGTCTCTGGCCCCCCTAGACTGTACTCCGTCTGCGGTCTTCTTTTCTTTTCTCCAATCTTCATGACTTTGCACTTGGTGGGGTTGAACTCCAGGAGCCAGTTGTTGGGACAGGCCTGCAGCCTGTCCAGATCCCTTTGTGTGTGTGTGTGGGGGGGGGGATAACACATGGAGTCTTGATGTGCTAGTCAGGAAAATAACTGGACACACTCAGAACATTAATTAACATTTCTCATCCCAGTATGTTACGGCGGAGTATATTCTCTCTTCATCGCTCCAGAGAGTACATACCTTTGAAGAGTCTCTTGAGTTTAATTACTCTCGGAGCCCGGCCATGGGCCAGGCTCGTCCGGTGCTTGACTGATCAACCAGGCTGTTGCTGCTGGAGGCCCGCTGCCCCACATATCCATCACAACCTGGTTGATCTTACAACTGGTGAAGATACTTGTCCAGTTTCCTCTTGAAGGCTTATACACTTGTTCCAGCTGTGTTTCTGATATCTTCTGGTAAGATGTTGAATAGTCTATTTAGGACTCTGAGGCGGTACCAGAAATTTAAATGTTTTTTTTTTTTTCGTTTTATGCGGATTGTAAATGATCTCTGTCCCTGTTCCAACTCTGATATCTCTCCTGCCCTGATAGAAGCTGTCAACAATGAATAATACTTCAAGCGAGAAAGCTTAAAATTTTGTTCAGAGTAACTGTCTGCAGTAATGTGTCACCGCTGGCTCTGTTTTCTGTTCTGAAAGTCCTCAGTATTCACCTATTCATTTTCCTGGCTTTCGCAATGTTTACCCTATTGTGTTCTTTGAAAGAAAAAACAGCTGACATTATTACACCCAGATCTTTCACAAGTTCCTTTCGTTGTACTTGGTGACCTTGCGTTTTGTATATAGCCTCTATATTGACTTCTTCGTTCCACCACCACACTTACCATTGTTATACAAGTGAGACAGAAGGGTGCAAGATCCCTCCTCTCCTCCCGAGAGCCACTTACTAACACTTAAACTCCGCTTAATAATACAAGCTACACTCTATATTCACAATGCACTTTACTGGAAGGGTTACTCACTCTTTATTCATGGTGGCTACTATTAGGTACGAGAGTACAAACTATAACAGTCTCGAACACAGTAAATTCAGACCTCAACCTAACTGAGGTTCAGACCTGCATACACACTGCTCTTGTCATATTACGGGTGAGAAAGGTCGATCTTTCTCACCCTCACTACGATAAGTAATGAGTAGAAACAGTAAAGACACCATCTCACTACAAGCTCTTGGGGGCATTATTCCCTCCCACTTACCTAGGTACACACAAATCAGACTTAAAAAGAACAACAAATTAAAGATGGAGATATTGGGTATATTATTTCACACTTACAATTTATTAATACTTATTACAACAACATACTTGGTCAGGGAAGAAGGGATCTGATACTAAGATAACCGGGGAAGATACAAGACAATTGAGACAGGGGAATATTATTATTATTATTATTATTATTATTATTATTATTATCATCATCATCGTGGGGGGATGGAGGTTATTCAGGCTTAATTCAGGGAACTGGAGCACAGATCCAATTCCCTAGATCAAGAGCCCCTCACCAGCGTCAAGGAACCTCCCTTGAGGGGAGACAGGGGAATAAAATTAGCTGACAAAACAGAATATTCACTTACAATATAGTCACTGCTGGAATACCAGCCAGACTACTACCACCAGGTCCCAAGACTTCACACGGTGCGTGCCTCAACACGGTTATCTCAGCTATCTCCCCGACAGAGTCTGGCCACTGAATCCTCACACAGAGCTCCACCTCTGTGCTCAACAAAGGCTCCTCACCAAGTCTTTTCCTTAGCTACATTCCCTGAACTTATAAAGGTCTTCATGAATTTTTTTCGTGAATTTTTCCATGGGAGTTGATGTCTCCCATGGAAAAATTCACCACGTGAACTTCCCTGACAGGACTCGGGTTTGAAGATTAGTATCCAAGACTTGTATCTTTGCAAACAGAAAAGGGAGACCCCATTCTCAAGATATCACAGTCTTGAGCCATGGGGGCCAGATTTAAGCCATAGGCTTTAGGGGCTGCAGCTCAGGGTCCTCCGCCTGCAGGAGGGCCTCCAGACATTAAGTGAAAAATGTTGACAGTTACTGCTGTAAGTTTAGAATTATAGTATGTTATTACATCTTGTATATGATGATCTGTTAACTGTTGTGATTATCTTTTTTTTCTTTTAAAAATATCCCTAGGACCTGACAGCACCTGTAGAATGCTGCCTGTACAGGCAAAACGTCATGTCAGTAAAGATGCCTAGTTATTGCATGTGTATCTTATTCATCAACCTGTAGGTAAGGCATGCCATTAAAGCCAAAGTAATCTACGGGTAACCATACAATTTTCTGTGGCTCACTGGAGGACCTGGTTTATATCAGGTTGGAGATGTGCTGTGTCCTCAGCGAGAGCCGCCCACATACAAATTCTAGCATCGTCTGAAAAGATGTAATTTATGTTTGTCAATGTGAGAATGACAGTGAGGAGGACTGTCTCCTAAGGAATAAAATTTTTCTCTGTGGTAGCTCTAACTTCGTTAACTGTTACTCTCTGAGTGAAGTTCGTTAACTGTTACTCTCTGAGTGAAGTTCGTTAACTGTTACTCTCTGAGTGAAGTTCGTTAAGGACCTGAAGGGTCATCTTACTACGTTTCCAGTTAATAATACTGGACGTTTACTCTGTGTGCTGCTTCACCATGATGACACTTATCAAGGGCCGTCTCATAACAATAAAAATGCTTTCAAATGAGCTGATGTAGGTAACAGCTCTTAGCTTTCCAATAAAGTTAGGAATCCTTAACCTGTAAATAGCTGTCAATAAAGCTAGGGATCCTTAACCTTGTCAAACCCTGTGTAAAAAAAAAAAAAAAAAAAAAAAAAAAGTCGCTGTGTATTTCATAAGCATTTTACTTAGTGTTCTAGTTGTCCAGCGCTTGTGTGAGGCACAACGTCCTCCTTCTAAACTATTTTTTTTGTCTCTTGTGCAATTAATATGATTATTATTACCAGTACCTAACTACTACTACTACTACTACTACTACTACTACTACTGCAACCACTACCACTACTACTACAACTACTAGATGCCCTAGGAAAGTGCTAAAGCTGTAGGAGTCATACAAGGGCAGGTAAGGGGAAGATAAAAGCTTCTCATATACCTGGCAGATTTCGAGAGTTTTCCTACTCACGCAGCCCAACCTGCGGCCAGGCTTGTCTGGTGCTTGCCTGGTAAACCAGGCTGTTACTGTATGACCCAAAGACGTGGAGGATAGTCGCGAGAGCTATTCAACAGCATGTAGGCAGCGCCACCTTCAAGTGCAGCTGTTGGGGGTGTGTGTATTTAGACATCCTAGTACTTTTTCAAAGATTTTTTTTAATAATCGCTGTGACGTCAGCTATTTTGTACACTAGTTTTTGCAATAAGCTTTACGAAACTTTTATGACAGGTTATACACGTTAACGTTGTAAACAAGACAGGCACAGGAATGCTACACTCATATTACCTAATCTGTATTTGCATTTCGCTTATCTCTATGGCTCTCTTAAGTTGTCTCTTCGCCTGCATGTCTGTCAGAGTCTTTGTGTTGGCCTGTCTTTCTGTCTGTCTGTCTGGCTCTCAGATGTGGATATAAACAGCTTCGGCTAATTGGTTGGTTACACACGTGTCACATCCGTGACCGTGACAGCATTTCAGGTCTATATACTACGCAAGGATAATTATGGCTGCATGTCAGTTGTGCACGACCAGTCAGGGATACATTAATACTTAAAAATAGCTATCAGGGTAAACTTTTAGTGTATATACACTGAGGGAGACGCCTGAGAGATACTTCTCAGCATATACACAGAGATACATACCTCTGGTTTACATATATATATCCTTGCTCTCCCTGTCCCAGTGACATGTGTGAATAATTGTTTAGGGTGACTCAAGTTGGCGGATGGAGCATTAGTAGGTTTAGAGCTTATCGACTACACCAAAGTTTACCTGGAGTTTACCTGGAGAGAGTTCCGGGGGTCAACGCCCCCACGGCCCGGTCTGTGACCAGGCCTCCTAAGTTGTAACAGATACATCACTACTCAACGATATTTCAATATTCACCTTCGATATGTCTTTGATGAGTTCCAAGAGTTTTTCTACTCCCAGAGCTCGGCCTTGGGTCAGGCTCGTCTAGTGGTTGCCTTGCCAACCAGGCTGTTGCTGCTGGTGTCCCGCTGATCCACATATTCATCAAACAGGGATTAAAGTAAATCGTAAATACACATTACACAACTTCTGCAGCCAGTGTACGTACATGAAGAAAGACAGGCTCTTCATGAGTGAGGGCAACGCAAGCGCTGGCCCTCACTGGATGATCTTCAACTGGATGATCGTCACGCCAGTACTCAGCAAGTGAAGAGAATTTTTCAAAATAATTTACCCAAATGTTGAGTACGATTTTGATGTGTAGTGGACTCAGTGACCCCCCCCCCCCACACACACACAGGAGATTAGTGCATAAGCTGAAGGATCAGGCACGTATAACAAGGAATGCACTACAATGGATGAAGGAATACCTGTCGGGAAGACATCAGCGAGTCATGGTACGTGGCGAGGTGTCAGAGTAGGCGCCTGTGACGAGCGGGGTTCCACAGGGGCCAGGCCTAGGACCGGTGCTGTTTCTGGTATATGTGAACGACATGACGGAAGGAATAGACTCAGAAGTGTCCCTGTTTGCAAATGATGTGAAGTTGATGAGAAAAATTCAGTCGGACGAGAACCAGACGGAACTACAAAGGGATCTGGACAAGCTGTAGGCCTGGCCCAGAAACTGGCTCTTGGAGTTCAACCCTACCAAGTGTAAAGTCATGAAAATTGGGGAAAGGCTAAGAAGACCACAGACGGAGGACAGTTTAGGGAGGCCAGAGATTACAAAGCTCACTCAAAGAAAAGGATTTTGGGGTGAGTTTAACACCCGGTACATCTCCTGAGACGCATATCAACCAAATAACTGCTGCAGCATATGGGCGCCTGGTAAACCTAAGAATAGTTGGACCCTGTACACCGTGTATATCAGGCCTATATTGGAGTATGCAGCACCAGTTTGGAACCCACACCTAGCCAAGCTAAGGGTCTGTCCTACGAGGAGAGGTTAAGGGAAATCGACCTGACGACACTGGAGGACAGGAAAGACAGGGTGGATATAATAACGACACATAAAATACTGAGAGGTATAGACAAGGTAGATAGAGATAGGATCTTCCAGAGATGGGACACAGCAACAAGGGGTTACCATTGAAAGTTGAAGACTCAGATAAATCACAGGGATGTTAGGAAGTATTTCTTCAGTCAAAGAGTTGTTAGGAAGTGGAACAGTCTGGGAAGTGATGCAGTGGAGGCAGGATCCATACATAGCTTTAAGAGGTATGATAAAGCTCATGGAGCAGGAAGTGTGACCTACTAGCGACCAGCGAAGAGGCGGGGCTAGGAGCTGTGACTCGGCCCCTGCAACCACAACTAGGTGAGCACACACACACACACACACACACACACACACACACACACACACACACCACACACACACACACACCACAGTCAGTGTATCCTTCAACTTCAGAAAAAATCAAGTGTTGCAATGTTAAATTTTTCTTAATATAATTCTGTGAGAGTTTTGTTGTTAACCTTGATCCCCACCTCTCTCTCTTTTATTCTCTTATTCTCTCTCTCTGCATTATCCACTTTTCTCATTATCTCTCTCCTCTCATTCTCCATTACACTATTCTCATTATCTCTCTTTTTTTTTCAACGGTTTGACAATGGTTTAAGTTAGGATCCTAGCTTTTATTGACATGCTATTTACAGGTTAAGGATTCTAACTTTATTGGCAAGCTATTATTCTCGTTCCTACTCTCCTTCATTATCTTCTCTCTCTCTCTCTCTTCTTCTCATCTCTCTCTCGTCTCTCCTCTCTCTCTCTCTCTCTTCTCTCATTTCCTCTTCTCTCTCTATCTTTCCTCTCCTCTTCATTCTTCTCTCTCTCTCATTCTCTCTCTCTCTCATTCTCTCTCTCTCATCTCTCTCTCTCATTCTCTCTCTCTCTCATTCTCTCCTGCCTAACACCAGTTTGTCCACACCAGTCCGTCCACACCAGTCTGCCCACACTAGTCTGCCCACACCAGTCTTACTCCTCCAGTGGACTGGTAACGCCTTAGGCTAGCTAGTTTAAACTGACATTTTCCGCTACCCACAAACCACTGCTCTCCCTGGCCTACTCTTCTCAAGAAACACACACACACACACACACACACACACACACACGGAAGATGTAAAGAGAGTGAAGGATCTCGAGAATAAAGTAAGTCTGATTATCTATCAATAGACCAGAGACAGATATAAACAGAAGCAGAGAGAGTAAATGATACAAGCAACCAACACATACTTTGCAGGTCAGGAAGGAGCAGAAATTAGAAATGGCGTTTGATCCTGGTGAAGTAAAGGTGGAGATGGGAATTTTATAAGAGGAGGAGGAAGGAGGGACATGAGGCACAGAGCACTCATGGTGTTGAGGGTAAATGAAGTAAGACAGTCTGAGAGGAAAATAAGACAAAAGGAGAAATATAGAATTGATTACCTGATGAAAGAAACGATAGTTGCAAGTGAGAGTAGATTCTGTGTTCTTCTCCCGGGCTGGAAGACATACAGAGGGAGAGACGAGGCCACTGTGATCTCTCTTATGAAGGTCTTAGCAAAGAGAAAAACTCAAACATACAAATTCTACACAGTCTATGTCAAAGAAGACAGAAGAGAGGCAGAAAAAAAAATGCAAAAAGGAAGACATGAGAAAGGAATAAGAAGTAGCAGAGGAATGGAACAGGAAACAGAGCACCACTCTTGGAAGGGAAATAAACAAAGCAAAAGAATCCTGGAAAAGCCCAAGACTCCACAGAAAATTCTTGTACATCTTCAAAAGTGAATCAAGAAAGCAGTAAGCCCTGAGAGTGGTATGAGAAGAGGCAGATTATGATAGACAAATGTTAACAGTCACCAACCTGGAGTATACCTGGAGGCTGTTCCGAGAGTCAACGCCCCCGCGGCCCGGTCCATGACCAGGCCTCGCGGTGGATCAGGGCCTGATTAACCAGGTTGTTACTGCTGGCCGCACGCAATCCAACATACGAACCACAGCCCGACTGGTCAGGAATTGACTTTAGGTGTCTGTCCAGCGCCCTCAAAAAAACTTACGCTTATTCTTGCAAATTTACTGTTATAAAATGCCTGCTATAAACTTACCGTTATAAACTTTGTGTTGGGACTAGTCCCAAATCTGCACGCAAGTCTGAAACGGCATGTATACAACAAAGTCTGCAAAGGTAAGTTTGCAACAGTAAGTCTGCAACGGTATACATGTAACAGTAAGTTTACAAAAGAGATATAAATTTAGGAGAGGTCGTCCACCCACGGTGCAAAGAATTGACGAAAGTTGCAAGAGAAACTGAGAGGAAAGTTGCAAGGCAACGTGAAGTATTGAGCAAGTGTCACCTATTGCTCAACAATGGTTGAAAACCTCTCTCTCTCTCTCTCTCTCTCTCTCTCTCTCTCTCTCTCTCTCTCTCTCTCTCTCTCTCTCTCTCTCTCTCTCTCTCTCTCTCTCTCTCTCTGCTGTGACTGAGGGTTATAAGGTGGAGAGATGCAGATCATGTACCCAGTCACCTCGTCTTTATGACGCTGCTGAGAGAGACCATGTTTTCAATACATCATCCACAAATCACAAGCTCAGCGTTGTTATGAAGCACCACAGGTGACTAGCCTCACACACATGACTGCCCTATCAACAGGTCTAGCCCACCTGATCAGCCAGGCTGTGGTGGCTATGTGGGTCTGCAGGCCGATAGCAGAGCCTGGCTGACCAGTCTGGTCCAAGAGTAGGCATGCCGGTTGCCGGCCAGATCGACCAGACAGCTAGAGATAGGTCAGTAATTCCCTTTATGTGTGAAGAGTCCTGGTCACCTTGCTTACTGAGTTACCTCTTAGTGTGACCTGCACACCTGTGACCTGCTTCGAGTCTTCACACACCTGTAACCCGGCCTGGGACCAGGCTTTTCAAATGTATTCCAACAGCCTTCGCTGTTTCCAGACGAACACCCATCCAAGTACTAACCAAAATCAACGGTATTAAACTTCGTTGGTTGGACAAGCGGCGTGATTAATGTGGTATGATTGCTGGTCATATACTCATTGAGGATATTTAGCATCGTCGGCCAAGCCTTTTCCACAGATTTGGAATAAATCCCTCCGGAATTTTCCAGGTGTAAATTATGTATCTTTCTCGCCAGTATTCCAAGAGGTACATTCAAATGATTTCAGGAAGTTCATATAATTTAGGAACTAAACTGAATTTACATGGGCAGTGAAGGCTATCTTCACAGTCTCAACATCTGTAATTTCCCCAGCAACAGAAGGAGAAGTTAGTGTACAACAATATTCCAGCCAAGATAAAACAAATAACTTGACCAGAATTATTGGTGGTTTGGCATTTCTTGCTCTGATGATTCTTGTTATTCAGCAAATATTTTTTCACGCGGTTGTAATAATATCGTTGCGATCCTTGAATGAAAGATCTAACATTTTCAATTTTAAGTCCCCTCACATTAATTAATGCTGTCACCATCCGTATGGTATCGGGGTCCGGCACCTTGTTAGTTACACAGACAACTTCAAAATGGGCAAGCTTAGACCCATTATCTATAATAGTATACAACACGGGAAAGGAAATGAACACAACGAGCCCAATTTTTTTACGAGACCGTAAAATCTACCAACATAACTCACTTGATTTCAAAGAAACCGTGATAACACGCTTATACACTCTGCTCCAGGCCAAGGTTCATGGAACTCCATATTTATCAAAAATTACAAAAAGCTATCTTACTTTAAATATTTCTCAGTAGCGGAAGTGAAAGCGAAGGGACGGACCTTTGTCAGTAGTTTTTACCTTCAAGGATCACAGGTGTTAATATCACAACTGCAGCAAATGAAGAACTGGGGAATATACAGAGAACTTTCTCCATATCAATTCACCTTATTTAGAGACTTGATAAAGTCTCTGGTATGCCTAGTTACAAATCTTCACATTAAAAGTGCTCTAAATGAGTGTCGGGGCGTAGCACACAGTGCAAGACATCCCAACAAGTACACCAAGCAATAACTCGACAAGTAAAGATTGTGCAAGAACTTTCAACAACTCCCTTGAAATTAACAAAATCAGAGCCGTAAATCATATACAGCACCGTATCATCCTTCGCAGACGACGATTCTAGAATCGGTATGAGTGGCATCCATTGAGGACACAGTAAGCCCTCAAGTGGGTCTTAAAAATATAATGTTCAATGAAGACAGGTTTCAGTTACTCCGTTACTTGAAGGACGTTTCCGGGAGTCAACAGCCCTGTGGCCCGGTCCCAGACTACGTCTCTTGAAGAACCGAGGCCTGATCAACACGGCTGTTACTACTGGCCGCAAGCACTCCAACGTACGACCCATGGCCCGGCTGGCCAGCCACCGATTTGAGGAACATGTCCAGCACCCTCTTGAAGACCGCCAAATGCATTTGTTGGTAATTCACCTTATGCATGGAGGGAGAGCGTTGAAGAGCTGAGGACCTCTGACACTCACGAAGCTCTCTTTTAGTGTACTGGTCGCTCCCTTGCTTTTTAGTGAAGGTATTTTGCACCATCTGCTAAAATCAGTCGGGCTGTGGTTCGCACGTCGGTTTACGTGCGGCCAGCAGTAACAGCCTGGTTGATAAGACCCTGATCCACCACGAGGCCTGGTCTCATACCGGGCCGCGGGGGCGCTGACCCCCTAAACCCTCTCCAGGTAAACTCCAGGTAGTCGTACGTAGTGATTTCAGTGTTCAGATGAGTCCTTCCAGATTTTCCAGGTGTGAAATATAATGTATCTTTCTCGTCTACGATCCAAGGAATACAGGTGATGGGACTTCAGACATTCCCAGTAGTTCAGATGCTTGACTGAGTGCATTCAAGCAGTGAAAATTCTTTATAAGGTTTCCAGTTCAACAATCTCGCCCGCCTTGAGGGTAGCCGTCAGCGTACATCAGTATTTCAGATACACAAATAACCCGCACATAAAAGAGAGAAGCTTACGACGACGTTTCGGTCCGACTTGGACCATTTACAAAGTCAAAGTAAATGATCCAAGTCGGACCGAAACGTCGTCGTAAGCTTCTCTCTTTTATGTGCGGGTTATTTGTGTATCGTTCCAGTCACGGTATTGTGCCTTTTTGTTATTTATTAGTATTTCAGACTGGAGAGAACAAGCGTCTTCAAGAGTATCATCAGTGGCTCACTATCTCTAATTTCTAGTTATCCACCCGATAATTTTCTTTGTAGTAACATTGGCAACATTATTGTAATCCTTGAATGTGAGATCTTTGGATATCATTACTCCTAAGCCTTGCACGTGGACCTTTTGCTCTATTATTCAATTTGTGTTTGTCCTATACTCCATTACAGTCTTTATATCCTTCATTCTTCCGCAGCAGAACAATTGAAACTTGTCCTCGTTAAACATCAAACTGTTGTCTGAGGCCCACAGGAAGAGATGATTTATATTCGCCTGATGATTCGCTGTGTCTTCGACGGACGACACTTATAAATATTCCAGAGTCATCAGCAAAGGATGTTTATGTCCTTGTCAATGTCGGATATAATGAGAAGCAGAACTGGGGTGAGAACTGTGCCTTGAGAAACATACCCTTTCACTGTGGCAGCCTCTGGCTTCACTCTCTTTAGTGCTACTTTCTGGCTTCTATTTATTAAGAACTTAAATATCCATCATCCCACAGTTCTTGCTTCTTGGGAAGTGTTTTAAAAAAGAAACAGATTTTCATAATTTGTAGAGTTAGTGTTATTAGTCTATAATTTTTGGCGATGCTTTACTGCCACTTTTGTGGAGTGAGACAATAAAAGTTGATTTTAATGACTGTGGGATTACAACTGCGTCCAGGCTCCTCCTCCCCCCCCCCAAAATTAAAAACCCGAGATAAAGGTTTCTTGTAATTTTAGATGAACACGGAGTTTCACAAGTCTGAGCCTGGGGCAGAATGCATGGCAGGCTGTCACTGACGCCTTCAGAGTCATTTGGAAATAAGACATCAAAAAAATTGAGCTGTCGGCTGTTTTTTTTAGTCTTATTTGGAGTCATCGATCTGTAGACTGATAGGTGGTTCACTGAACACAGAGTCGGATCAGTGTTTCACTCATTTCCTTATTGTCATCAGTGTATGGATCCGTCTCTAAGGAAAGTACCTCTGCTGGATGTGGTTTTTAAAGGCCTGAGTTTGCATAAAAGAATAAATATTTGGGATTTCTTCTAATTTCTTATGTGGCTCTTTGCTCCCTCTGTCTCTCTTGGACTGTTTATGATTCAGTTAACTTTTCTTCGATGTTCTCCATTTCCCTAACTAGTTTTCTTTCGTGTTTCAAATTCTGCCACCTTTGAGAAGCGCTTTTATCCATTGCCTTCGCTTGTACAGCAAATACATGGACCCTTGTCTTCACGAGGCACTTCCTGATAAGAGTGTTGCTAACACCAACAGACTGACTGATCAGGCCTTAAAGAAGGCCTACTCCGGGTGCAGGCAGCAGAGACCAAAACCCCTCAAGGACCAACAACTGACTAACAGGTAAACACCCGCCTTAAACACCCACCCACAGACCCTTACAACACCCCATCCAGCACAACACCCACCTACAACATCCGCCCACATCCACGCACAACACCCACCTACACACCACATAAACCCACTACAACAACAAACAATATTTTCGAACTGAGGTACATTCGTCTATCTCACTAACAGCTACTACCACTACCACTACCAGTGGAAATTGTAAATAACTCCTAATCACATGTTCAGTACACTAAAATATTTATGGTTATCCTGGGTAAGTTACATATATGTTACTATGTAAGATAATTGTACCCATGTGTACCTGTAACTAATTAAATTTACCTAGCTTCTCTAGTAACTGTAGCTAGCTGTAACTAGCAAAATGTTGGGGTAAGTCCCTGTAGCTACTGTATGACTGTACTCTCTTGACTAACGGCCACAAGATGGGTATTAGGTACATAATAATGGCGTCAATTTAACTAACACTAGTTAATAACCTGCCCGGTCTTCCTCAGGCATTGTTAACATCCCCTCCCCACAAAAAATAATCATGCCTACCTCAGCATACCTGCCATCCTAGGCACCCGCTATCAAGCAAATCTTAAAACTCACAGGCCAGTGCGTTAACCACTGGGCCAGCTGGCTCTGATATGATTCATCCAACTAGGTGTATTTCTATACACCATAGGGAGGTTAGTATGGCCACTAGTGTGACCATAAATGCAGGTTTTTCCTGACTAATCCCACACAAGCCTGGCTGTGGCGTGCGCTAGCTTAAGGCCCTTCAAAGTCCCATTTTTGTCCCGCTATAAGATAATACATTTCCGTGTAGATGACTCCACTCTGACAACAGTACATCTTACCACTCTGAGGCTCGGGTAATACCCGTAGCGCTTCGCAAGCTCCACAAATTCAGCAACACGACCAGACCAGGTGAAGGACGTCAATATTTGCTCCGTGTTTGAGCTGGACCCTCATCCTCCCCCTCCATCATCCATTCTCCATCTTCCATTACATTCTCATTCTTTTAAACAGGGATTTACAAGGTTAGGTTTAGGGTTGTAAATAAAGTTAACACTTTATTTACAACCTAAGAGCTATTACCTATACATAAGCTCATTCTCTCTCTCTCTCTCTCTCTCTCTCTCTTTCTCTCTCTCTGTTGTTCCCTCCTCTCTCTCTCTCTATTGCGTCTTCTGTTCCTCCAAGTTTCTACTTTTTATTCAGACATAGTAGGGGCGGAGAGCAGATACATCAGTCAGGCACGTCACGAAGGGCCCACCAAATTATAAGATGATTTTAAGGTTGAGACAGACTCGACTGTTGCTCCAAATCACATTTGACAAGACCCCCAATGCCATCTCAGATGTAAGATGTCATGTGTATATATATATATATATATATATATATATATATATATATATATATATATATTCTTGGTAATATAAACAGAGTATTGAAAGTGTAGCAATATGAACATCGAACACGGAACATCAACAGTGTGGTATTTCAGAGGAATGAAAAAAGAGAGTAAGATAGAAATGGAATGAAAAAAAAATAAAAAAGAGGGGGGATAGCAAGATCTTATTATTTTTAGTTAAAAATTACTTTACTGAATCTGAAGAAACTAGTTGCTGGGATGAGGACATCTTGGGGTCAATAATGTGCTACAAGATGTGCAGTATCATGTGTTATATCTCAGATATAAGGATGTAACGATCAGGCAGTTTATGGTAAATTAGAAAAATCAGAGAATTCATGGGACAAAAACCAAAACCATCACACATACCCTGGGAAAAACCCGTCATGTGCACCCTAAACCCTAAACCCTCACTTCTTCACTCGACTTGGAAAAGCTAAATACAGAAGCAAACAAGGTCTGTGTAAAATATACATTGAGGAGAAAGCTAATGAAAGATCAAATACAGAGACCTTAGATTAAGTCACAGAGGGAAAAAAAAAAGGGTCCAAACTGATTAAAAATTTGAAAGATAAAAGATTAACGAGTTACAACAGAAACTTAGGTTATTGTATCAGACTGACACCGGTAGGTTTAGCGCTTCCTTTTGATTATAATAATGTCGTATCAGACAGAAGCACAAGGGAAATAAAAGTTGCCCAGGATAATGCTAGAAGCCCCAAATATTAATAAACGTATGCAGAATCTGAGTTAAGAATATACAAATAACCCGCACATAGGAGAGAGAAGCTTACGACGATGTTTCGGTCCAACTTGGATCATTTACAAAGTGCGGGTTATTTGTGTATTGTTCCAGTCACGGTATTGTAGCTTTTTTGTTCTCTAAGGACGTAGGATGGAGAATCCGGTATTATTTTTGGTTACCCCCCCCCCTCAGAGGTCACACTGATCACATAATTCACATGACAACAAATCCTGAAGAAATCGAAAAAGAAACAGAAAATATGCCCACTCATGCAGCAACAGGACCAGATTTATGGAATTCCTTACGTATAAAGAAGTGTAAAATACGACTACCATGAGCACTCTGTATTCTATGGAGGAAGAGTTTGGATGTAGGAGAAATTACAGAGAACTACCATAAACCTGTTGTCTCTGATTATTAGCACTAAATTATTGCCAGGAATAATTACTTCAGGAGGCCTGGTCATGGGCCGGGCCGCGGGGGCGTTGATCCCTGGAATACCCTCCAGGTAGGTAGGTATGGTGTTAGCTTATTGTTGTGAGTTAGGATGAGGATGGTAATATACCGGAGATAAGGATGAGTTTGGAAATGAGCTGAGGCAGAATAAGAGCTCTTAGATATCAAATTCAACGCCATATATATATATATATATATATATATATATATATATATATATATATATATATATATATATATATATATATATATATATATATATATAATATATATATTAATGTAGTAGAAACCTGATTCCCAAGTCTAAAAAACATCGACCTGGTCCCCAAGCGACCTTCGTCTTGTCACAAAGACCTGCACCAGGAAGATTGATTTAACGAAGCAAGGAAGAGCGGACGATAGAGAACAGCTACAATAAGGAATAATTACCCCGTTGACCATGGAACAAAAGATGACCATCAGAGATATGTATAATATATACAGAGTACATAATTATACAACGGCACGTCTAATATCCATCGAGAGTCCTTCACATCTACTGTCTGGAGAGGTGGCAGAAACGCTGGGATCAGAGTACAGCCTCCCAAGGAGAGTACTTCCAGCGAGACAACTTCAACTAGATGACTAGGTAAGGTTATGTATATATACATATATGTCGTGCCGAATAGGCAGAACATGCGATCTTGGCTTAAATAGCAACGCTCATCTTGCCATATAGGACAAGTGAAAATTTGTTTATACAATAATTTCGCGAAAATCATTCTAAACCTAACGAAAAAAATATATTTGATTGCGTTTGTTTAGTACTAAATTATTGTAAACGTATTTAAAATACATTTAGTTGGGTTAGGCTAAAATAAATTGCTCTTGTTATAATAAGGTTAGGTAAGTTTTTTAAGATTCTTTTGGTGAAAAATTTAAATTTTTACATTAACATTAATGAAAAAAATATATCTTTAAACGTATAAGAGAAATGTTTAGAAAGGACTTAATTTTAAATGAGTTCTTGCTAATTGACCAGTTTTACATATTCGGCACGACATATATATATATATATATATTGTGTGTGTATATATATATATTATATATATATACATACATACATACATACGAGGTGCTATACACAGAGGTCTGGTGATAGCAGTATATTTACTGGTGCGGTGTTTTTGCTTCTTATCAGTAGCCATGACGTTGCTTTATAATTTATTTATTTTAACAGCTATCAAAGTATAGCTGATGACGCTACTGATAACGTGTGGATTATGTTTTCTTAGCGTACATCATAATATATGTTTTTTTTTTCAACAAGTCGGCCGTCTCCCACCGAGGCAGGGTGACCCAAAAAGAAAAAAAATCCCCAAAAATAAAATACTTTCATCATCATTCAACACTTTCACCACACTCACACATAATCACTGTTTTTGAAGAGGTGCTCAGATACGACAGCTTAGAAGTCCCTCCAAACAGCCAATATCCCAAACCCCTCCTTTAAAATGCAGGCATTGTACTTCCCATTTCCAGGACTCAAGTCCGGATAACCGGTTTCCCTGAATCCCTTAACTAAATATGACCCTGCTCACACTCCTACAGCTCGTCAGGTCCCAAAAACCATTCGTCTCTACGTATTTACTACTAACACGCTCAAACTCACTGGAAGTCTAAGCCCCTCACCCACAAAACCTCCTTTACCCCCTCCCTCCAACCTTTTCGAGGACGACCCCTACCCCACCTTCCTCACCCTACAGATTTATACGCTCTCCAAATCATTCTACTTTGATCCATTCTCTCTAAATGACCAAACCACCTCAACAACCCCTCTTCAGCCCTCTAACTTATACTTTTTAGTAACTCCACACCTCTCCTAATTTCCAGACTCCATATAATATATATATATATATATATATTATATATATATATATATATATATATATATATATATATATATATATATATATATATATATATATATATATTATTATATTATATAATGTGTGTGTGTGTGTGTGTGTGTGTACTCACCTATTTGTGGTTGCAATGGTCGATTCATAGCTCCTGGCCCCACCTCTTCACTGATTGCTACTAGGTCCTCTCTCTCCCTGCTCCATGAGCTTTATCATACCTCGCCTTAAAACTATGCATGGTTCCCGCCTCCACTACGTCACTTTCTAGGCTATTCCACGGCCTGACTACTCTATGACTGAAGAAATACTTCCTAACATCCCTTTGATTCATCTGAGTCTTCAACTTCCAATTGTGACCTATTGTTTCTGTGTCCCATCTCTGGAACATCCCGTCTTTGTTCACCTTGTCTATTCCGCGCAGTATTTTATATGTCGTTATCATGTCTCCCCTGACCCTCCTGTCCGCCAGTGTCGTCAGGCCGATTTCCCTCAACCTTTCTTCGTAGGACAATCCCCTTAGCTCTGGGACTAGTCTTGTTGCAAACCTTTGCACTTTCTCTAATTTCTTGACGTGCTTGACCAGGTGTGGATTCCAAACTGGTGCTGCATACTCCAGTATGGGCCTGACGTAAATGGTATACAGAGTCTTGAGCGATTCCTTACTGAGGTATCGGAATGCTATCCGTAGGTTTGCCAGACGCCCATATGCTGCAGCAATCTGATTGATGTGCGCCTCAGGAGATATGCTCGGTGTTATACTTACCCCTAGATCTTTTTCCTTAAGTGAGGTTTGCAGTCTTTGGCCATCTAGACTATATTGTGTTTGCGGTCTTCTTTGCCCTTCCCCAATCTTCATGACTTTGCATTTGGCAGGGTTAAACTCAAGGAGCCAGTTGCTGGACCAGGCTTGTAGCCTGTCCAGGTCTCTTTGTAGTCCTGCCTGATCCTCATCCGATTTGATTCTTCTCATTAGCTTCACATCTGCAAACAAGGACACTTCTGAGTCTATCCCTTCCGTTATGTCATTCACATATACCAAAAACAGCACAGGTCCTAGGACTGACCCCTGTGTGTGTGTCGAACTAGTTAGGATGGCAGACATCAAGTCATAGCTCCTGGCCCTCGCCTATTAACTAGCAGTATTAATTCCTGGTCTTCAGGGTCAATCATGGTCTGAATACCAAAGCATGGGAGTGATAAGTACACTAGGAGAGCCATCAGTAAGTGTAAGAGTACCAAGACTCTTCATTCTTCAGTTACCCCGAGGTCAGCCGTCAAGGGACAAGTGTTCTGCCTGTTCCTCAGCTCTGATACTTAGGAATGTGGCTATGTTGGACGCAGGGGTCCTGTGCCTCAGGGATAAGAATGAGAGACTGAAAATTCGTTGGGATAAGCGCTACAATATGCACGAAACGTGCTGCAGGAAGCAATATTTAACACTGTGTAGAAAAAAGACAATTGTACTGTTACTACTACCACTACTACTACTACCACTACTACTACCACTACCACTACTACTACCACCACTACTACTACCCTCTCCTGGCTTTCCACTTGACTTCTACCGCTATATATACTCGTTGTCTTAGTTTTCGCTGTATTAGGACTGAAGAAGTCACTCGTGGCAAAACGTTTTCTTTAATAAATGTCCTGAACCCTACGTGTCTTTTTCACATCTTGTCGGTATCACTGTTTTTTCAGATGCAAAACACGATAGCATTAACGAACGAATGAACAACGCTAGCAATCATAAATGGAAAGTGGGTTGCAGTAAAAAAGAATAAAGAGAGAAGTATAATATTGGAGGATAATTAAAGAGGTAAGCTTAATAATCGAAAATTGCTTTGTGATACGACAGGATGAGTCTCCAGTAGTCACGGAGAATAAAGGTAACTCTAGTTCCTCCACTAAGAAAGGTACAGATATGTTATTCACCTTTAACATGGACAGGAGGGGAAGATAGTGTTTTCCATGGGTCGGTATGGATGGTAATGTTAGCACTGGTACAATAGCATCATCCCATGTAATAGGAAGAGTTTTGTGTAACTTAGTGTTGGAGGCATTGATACTGGGAGAGGCAAGAGAGAAAACTTGTTCACTAAGTGTAGCGCAGCTCTCCATTTAATTTAGTCAAAGAAGTGGATCCTTATCGCGTGTAACACGGGTTTTACACAGAAGGGGACTGGACAGCAAATCTTCGTCTTGGGCAATTGATGTCAACTGTTGGCTACACAGGTACTGTAAAAACTTGGAATTACATTCATTGACAACTGGGATTATTTATATGACAGACATATGTATGCAAGAGATGTGATGCATCTTTCTGGAGCAAGGCGACAACGTCATCCAGTTTAGTAGAGGAAGCCATTGCCATGCTCAGTAAGAATTTAAATTGAAAGAAAATACAGGCCAGGGTAAGTGTGGGCAACCAAGGGATTGCAGTACCAGGGGCAGAATTAACCAAAAAACGTAAAAGCTCATAAAAGAGTTAATGATAAAAAGAAGGGAATTAGTCTACAGACAGAGAGAGACGGAGCAATGAGGCAAGTGATCACCGTCCTTAACGTTTATTATATTACAGGGAGAGACAGATATATATAACAGACGCACTAACGCTGACTGCATGTGTGGGAAACAGATATAATTACAATAACCAAGACATAACAACTAGGGACATGCATGTTTAGATGCCACATACAGGGTTACAAATTGTTCCGTTGTAATAGTCCATTTGGAGAGTGCTCCCAGGGTCAACTCCCCAACGGCCCGCCCCCAGACAAGATGGCCTGACCAACCAGGCTGTTGATGCTAGCCGCACGAAGTCCAGCGTAAGCACCAGAGCCATATACCTTGATATACCTTTGACGAGTTTCGAGAGTCTACCTATTCCAGGAGATGATCACATACCAGGAAGCGTTATACCAATTGTGTTTTAAGGATTTCTTACAAAAACAAAATCATTTACGAAGGATTTTTGTGTTGCTAGCACTACTCTCTTCTTATTACCACCTCTACCACTATTGCACTACTGCTACTACTAGCACCTCTACCTCCTCTCGTTCTACCGGTCCCGTCCCCTCCTGTATATATACATTCCCTTTTTGTTTCTGTGTGACTAGTTTATGGACAAAGTCGTACCAAAACGTCGTCTAAGTTTCACTCTTCTATGTGCGGGATGTTTATGTATAAAAGACCAGTTTACCAGCATATAAGACGCCCTAAATTTGTCAGTAAAACAAAGTAACAAAGAACAGCCTAAACGACCGTCAGAATATTAATCATGATTCTAGCCAGTGGGAAGTGTGTAAGGGAACTTGAGCATAGAATGAAAATAAATGGTATAAAATACCGACACAATGGAAACAAACACATATGCAGTTTAATGTGATCCTTTATTGACAACGTTTCGCCCACACAGTGTAGTGACGAAGAGAGCAGAGACTATGCTGGTATAAACACTAACATACCTTTGATATACGTTTGACGAGTTTCAAGAGTCTTTCTACTCCCGGAGCCCGGCCATGGGCTAGGCTCGTCTGGTGCTGTAGCAGTGTAAGTAACGTGATCCTTCAAGGTAAATGTTACTGGTTCTGCAGGTAAGAAAACACGGTGGTCCCCACACCAGCATCACCTGGGGGGGGGGCCCCCTCCATGCCATAACACGGAGGGGGCCCGATATTCAGGGCCCCACCCTCACCATGGGGACCTTTTACAATCACACAACAGGGCCCCAACTAGCAGCACTCCCTAAGAGTTATCCATACCGTCACTCCCTTGGGATGCCCCACAACCAGTACCCCCAGGGTAGCTCCTCACCACAATAACTCCTTGGGGCCCCTCCAACATCACTTTTGGGGCAGTGCAGTGCCATAGCAGTGTCATGGAAGTGCCAATTCAGTGTCATGGCAGTGCCCAGGCAGTGTCAGGGCAGTGCCCAGGCAGTGTCATGGAAGTGCCCAGGCAGTGTCAGGGCAGTGCCCAGGCAGTGTCAGGACAGTGCCCAGACAGTGTCAGGACAGTGCCCAGGCAGTGTCAGGACAGTGCCCAGGCAGTGTCAGGACAGTGCCCAGGCAGTGTCAGGACAGTGCCAACCACTCTTAACTCCGGCACTTGGCACAAGAGGGCTCCCGGCCAAACTATATGTGGAACTGGCACCCCTCAGTGTGTGTCACTGAGGGGAGGAGGAGAGGAAAGAAGAGAGGTGCAGAGAGGAGGGGAGGGGAGAAAGGGAGTAGAGAAAAGGGAGAGGACGGGATAAGAGAAGAGGGGGAGAAGAGAGGGAAAGCAGAGGAGAAAAGGGGAAGGAAGGGAGAAGAAAGAGGGAGAGCAAGGAAGAATTAGGGGAGGAGAAAGAGGGGAATGAGAGGGAAGAGAGGGGTCATATGACAGAGAGAGGAATGTTGGCAGGGTAGGGACATGAGCAAGGTTATGGGGGGGTGATAGTGGAGGGGTATATATATGAGAGGGGAAAGAGGCACATATGAGAGGAGAGATTTTATATATGAGAGAGGAGGTATACGTGAGAGAGGAGAGAGGTATATATGAGGGAGAGGGGAAGTATATATGAGGGAAGGTTGTATATGAGACGGAAGAGGTATATATATATATATATATTATATATATATATATATATATTATATATATATATATATATAATATATATATATATATATATAAAGAAGAAAGTATGGGATGGAGAGAGGTACGTGTGTGTACCTCATTGTCTCTTCGTCCACAGCAGGACTCGATTCACCTGTTTCCGAATTGCTAAGCATTTCAAATCTCTTTCGTTGTCCACTGCATGTGGCAGGATTCGATGAAATAACTTTCAAAATGAGCTTGGTGCCCGGGGGTATGGTGCCCAGGGGTATGGGGAAACATCGTCTGGCTCCGGCTGGATGCCCATACTTATCTTGGGTCTGGCTCCGTGGTAAAGTACTGTGGACTCTGATACAGAGTTTGCAGGTTCGAGTCCTGCTGTGGACGTAGAGACAATGTAAATAATTTCGCCTGTTTGCGAATTGTTGCGCATTATATATAAATAATATATATATATATATATATATATATATATATATATATATATATATATATATATATATATATATATATATATATAAAAGGAAGTATGCATGAGAGTAAAGGTATATATGAGAAGGGAATGAGGTATACTGTGAGAAAATGGAGGAATATATTAGAGAGGAGGGAGGTATATATCAGAGGGGAGGAAGGCATTTTGAACACTAGCACTGGTAGCATCTCTGCTAGCATTAGAACCGGCACTGGTTCCAGTACTAGTACTAGTACTGATACTGACACCGGGACTGGCACTAGTCTTAGCACCAGCATTGGCACCAATGGCGCTACCACCACATCATCTTTGCCCTTGGCACTGATGCCAAGACAAAAATTGCAGGACAAACTTTTCATTATTTAAGGACGAGATGGTTATAACCTGGAGCAGGTGAGTCTGCGTGACGCCAACAATTGATGCAACGCAAGTCACGTTGACACTGCCTATGGCGCAACACACAAGGCCATTTACACAGCACCTGCTCAGTTGCACAACGCATGATGCAATGCACAGGCTCACTTACACAAAATCTGACGCAACACACAAGGTTAGTTGCACAGCACACGATGCAGTGCACAAGACCACTTATACAAAAGCTGACGCAACAACAAGGTCACTTACACAATACCTGACAAAACCAAAGGCCAGTTACACAGGAGGAGGAGCACTGATGGTTAGAAACCTCTGGGGATTGGATAAACTGGGAAACTCAGAAACAGGAGGTTTCAGAGACACGAAAGTATTAGCAGCAGTGATATATAATACTCCACAAAAGAAAGACCTAGGAAGAAATATGATCAGAATCATCAGAACAATGACTCACAACCTGGAGACGGTGGCAGAGACAACAAGAAGTAGAAAAGATAAACTCCTCCTGGTACTAGATTTCAACAAGTAGACTAAGAAAACTGGAACACTCATTGGGGATCAGAAATATGGAAAGTTTATGTACTCGCCAATGAAGGACTTTCTTAGCCAGCAGGTTAAGGCAACAACAGGGGTGTGAGGGGAGGAGATGAGCCTGCGGGATACCTGAAGGATAATTCCGTGAGGTCAATGCCCCTGCAAGCGCAATTTCAGACCAGGCCTCCTGGTGGAGCAAGGCCTGATGAACTAGGTTGTTACTGCTGGCTGCGAGCAGTCCAATATTCGAACTACCGCCCCTCAAGCAAGCCAGAGAGACTTGGTGTAGCTTTCACATAAAATGAATACGACATAGCTGAAATTAATTACGGGGAACCAATATGAGTCAGGGAGGGAAAATGAGACTACAGAAGAGACTGATAATTTTTTTTCTGAGTGAATTGGGGAAGGAACTGTAAAGCAGAACTGTACAAGAAATGATTGAGTTAACAGTCAAAGTGAAGAGGCAGATGAGAGACTCACATCAAGTATAAAGGAAAGCAGCAGGAAAAACAGAAACCATGATATAAACAAGAATCCAGAGGGTTTAGGAAAAGTAGCAAGCGGGCTTGGAATAAACATAAGTAAATCAAAATGCCGATACTGGAGAACAAGAAACGAATACGCAAGAACAAGAGGGGAGGCTCATTAGTATGACACCAGGATAATTAGTATGACACCAGGATAACATAGTATGACTCACGGCTAACTTGCTATGATACCCGGATAACTTAGTATGACACCCAGACAACTTAGTTTAACACCCGGATAACTTAGTATGACACCCGGATAACTTAGTATGACACCCGAATGTCTTAGTTTGTTTGAAAATGATATTGCGTCAAAAGCCAAAACAGAATCAAAGTTATTCCACAGCAACACAAGAAGAATAACTGCGAATGAGATAGTGATAAGACTGGGGAAGGAGGAAGGGGAGCTAACAGAGAATGACAGCTGTGAAGTGCTTAGAGGATTATAAAAAAAACTTAGAGAATTACAGGCAGACATCATAGTCAGAACACAACAAAAGGCAAGAGAGAGTAATGAGACAATTACGTGAGCTGAATATACCAAAAGAATGGGACCAGAAAACATGTCTCCGTGATTACCGCCCTGACTGCCTAGTGTGTTCCGAAGATCAAAAGCACCCGCGGCCCTGTCCCAGAATAGGGCTCCCGTTCGTGCGAACTGCGTCAAGTCCAGCGTAAGCACTACAGTCTGGTGATCAGGAACTGACTTGATGAACTAGTCCAGGTCTCTGGAAGACAGCCAGGGAATTGTTAGTAATCTCCCTTAAGTATAGTCCCTTCACACTGACTTTTCGCCTATTATATTCACTGCACCCTCGCTTTCTTTGGGGGTATTGTGCACCATCTGCCAAATCTCTTAATATCACATGGGGAACAATTTTTCAACTGAAGATTATAATGTACCTCTTTTGCCTACATTCCGAAGAGTACATATTGAAGGACTTCAACCGTTATCAATAACGTATGTGCTTGACTGATTCCATGTGAGTAGTGAAGTTCCTCTGCACAGTCTCCAGGTCTGCGTTCTTGCCTGCCTTAAATGGAATTGTTAAGAGTACAGCAGTACTCCAGCCTCGAGAGGACAAGTAACTTAAAAAGCATCATGTGCCTGGCATCACTTGTTTTGAAGGTTCTAGTTATCCAGCCTATCATTTTCCTTGTACTTTTGATAGAGACACTGCTGTGATCCTTGAAGGTAAGATGTGACATGATCACTCCAAGGTCTCCCACAGTCTTATACTCTATTGGCTGACTCGAGTTTGTTGCATATCCTTATGTTCAAGTCTTCATTTCCTCAGTCTTTCCATAACTGAAACTTGTCATCACTTAGCAGCACACTGTTGTTAGCGGTCCACTGGAAGACTATATCAGCCATGGAGGTTTGATCTGTCCTCAATGGATGCAGTTTTTATACAGATTCTAGTAACGTCTGTTATGATCATACACTCAGACGTTCCCTCATACAAGATCTTTGATCAGCACTCACCGCCCTCATGTGCTGTACTCCTCAGCCTTCAATAACCAATGTGGGTTTACCAGTCTTCTTCTCCCCCATGAAGGTAATAACGTTAGTGTTTTTTCTTCTCTAAAATTTCATCAAATTAACGATCTCCATAGATTACGGTGAAATCTTTCATGCTTAAGCAATCTTATTTCTTTTATGATAATCAGATCAGAGAAGCAAGGCTGAGGTCTAATCAAGCTGGATTACCAATAATCTTTGGATAAGGTTTTTAATCTGAGTATTTTTGAGAGTACGAGTTGGCTGGGTTTGACGGAGTGTACCAACCTGTCCTCACCACCAGGGATCGTGTGTAGACATGTGTGCACTGTTCAAGACAGAGGAAGTAATTTACCACTCGGGCAAGCTGTGTAAACCACTGGGCCAGCTGGCCTAGAGGTTTACACACTGGCCTGGAGTTTTACGACTCACTTGCCGTGAGTTCGATCCCCATCCATACCATGGCTTATTCTGAAGCCCATAAGAAGAGACATTCTCAAGTTACTGAATAGAAATTAACATCATTTATTTAATCAAACTGGGATAACTGGAACTCGTGGTGCCCAATAATAACGTGAGTCTTGCTTTCAGGGAAACACCAGGGCTGAAAATTTGAAGACGAACAGAAGAGGCATTCTCCAGGTATCGCACCGATTCCAACGATCCAGGGTTCAACAGAAAAAAAATAGCATATTGACGAATTTACCCGCACGCAAACTAACCTTAATGGGAACTATCCTGGTTGAAAGTTGCATCAACCATCACATATTGAAACCAATAACTAGAAAAAAAAACTCATTTTTAACCTGATTAAACAGGAATCAATATTTTACAATATTCTACACACAAAACTGACAGGCGCGCAATTACACACTTGGCTTTCACTCTCCAACACCGTCGAATTAGGAACTTTTTGTTTTTTTTTAAAAATTCCAGAACTACGCCGCTGAGATTTTACGAAGTATCCGGATCATTCCAGGATGTTGGGAATGCAACGTACAACTCTGGTCACAGGGCGGCGCCTGCACTCACCTGTTCCTAGACTCCCGCCCTAGATAATGTACACAACCAGTGTAAACCTGAAGCCGGCCAGACGAGGTCTTGTGTTGAGAGCGGAGGTAAGAAAACAATAAAATTCTAGTATTTTTAAGGTTGTCTTTAGGTTGATACTTGATATCAAGGTCACAACACTGCTCTTCAGCTTCTTAATACTTTTCTTCCTCTTCTTTTTCTTCTTCTACCACTGTGTGTGTGTTCAACATCGTTCTTGCTAGAACCCCCACAGGATCCCCAGCTCTTGCTAGAACCCCCACAGGATCCCCAGCTCTTGCTAGAACCCCCACAGGATCCCCAGCTCTTGCTAGAACCCCACAGGATCCCCAGCTCTTGCTAGAGCCCCCACAGGATCCCCAGCTCTTGCTAGAGCCCCCACAGGATCCCCAGCTCTTGCTAGAACCCCCACAGGATCCCCAGCTCTTGCTAGAACCCCCACAGGATCCCCAGCTCTTGCTAGAACCCCCACAGGATCCCCAGCTCTTGCTAGAACCCCCACAGGATCCCCAGCTCTTGCTAGAACCCCCACAGGATCCCCAGCTCTTGCTAGAACCCCCACAGGATCCCAGCTCTTGGCTAGAACCCCCACAGGATCCCCAGCTCTTGCTAGAACCCCCACAGGATCCCCAGCTCTTGGTAGAACCCCCACAGGTCAGAGGGTCCAGTGCACCAGACACAGAAATCAGGTGCCCTCTTGTGACCTTGTCCCAGTTCTTATCTTGTTGAAGCTTGATCAAGGTGATGCAGGAAGGTTAGAGCCACAACCCTGACTATCTGCCCACAGGTATACTATAATCACTGCCTCTTGATATAAATCTTAATAACTTATACGACACTCACACGTACTCCTAGCGGGCACGTACGCACGCATACACCCCCCTCCCCCACACATATATATATTCGAAATGCAAACCGATTAGATTTTCAGATTCTGCCGCCGTAGTGGCCAGTTCATTGTGCACGCCATATCCCTCCTGTGAAGGATAGTGCAAGTGCACATGGATACACAGAAGTCCTAGGAACTAGGCCCCAGAAGGGTTTACAGGAGTAGTCCTTATTCAAGTCTTCCATAACGGAGCAATATAAACTTGTCCTGATTGCACATCATATTGTTGTCTAAGGCCCACTGGAATACTTTATTTATATCCGCTTGAAGATTCGCTGTCTCCTCGACGGACACCACTCTCAGACTGGCGTCATCAGCAAAGGATGTTACGGTGTTATGATTAATGTTCTGGAGAAGACAGTAAGGAAAAGGATTCTGGAGCACTTGCAGAGACTTACTGAAAACCAGCACTAATTTAGGGATGGAAATATCCTGCAAGTTTGCTGAAGTCTTACGACAAAGCTACAGAAACAAAGCAAAAGACAATTTACCAGACTGCATGTCACAGAAAGCAAGAGACGGCTGAATGGCCTACATGGAAGAGATAAAACAAAAGAGACAAGATTGTGCAGATTGTATGTTATAGAGATAAAACAAAGCCTGGACTGGGTGCATTGCATCTTCTTGGACCGCATTTGAGACAGATCCACACCAGAGATTAGCCCAGAAATTAGAGGAGCAAACAGGGATAACAAAACAGTGCCCCAGCGGGTCATGCAGTACCTGAATGACTGAAGACAACGCGAAACATATGGGAATGAAACAAGAATGAGAGAAAGTAATGAGTGGAGGTCTGCACGGATCAGTACTAGCACTGTTATTGTTCCCAACCTACGTGAACTACTTGCCAGAAGGGGTCGAGACCTATGGGGCATTTTTTCCAAATGATGTAAAACTAATGTGAAGAATGAAAAGAGGACAGTGAAAAATTTAAAAGACTTCAACAGACTACAAATGTGGTCAAACAAGTGGCCCATATAGTTCAACTCGTAACAAATGCAAAGTCGTACGAATCGGAGGTGAGATCAAATACGTCACAAAGTATAGCATGAGAGAGAAGCTTAAAAAAAATCTGAGTGAAAAAAAACAGACCTGCGGGTAAGTATAATACCAAGCATTTTGCCAAAATACATATGTAAGACTAGCAAATTTCACAACAGCATTTCACAACTTGATTTTAGAATCTTTCAGAATTTTATACATATATTTTAGACTAATCAGTGGAGCCCCACACCAGGCTAGTATGAAGATGAGGGCAATACACTGAGGAGAGTTTGTAGTACCTCAAGCCTAATGACTTAAGGAGATAAGGGGAGACATTAGGACAAAAACCTTAGGAGGAATTAATAGGGCAGATAAGGAACAGAATTTAAATTAAGAGGTTCACAATCAAGGGGACACAGGTGGAAGATGAAGACAAAGATGAGCCATTGGGACCCATGGAGGTTTCTTTAATCTAAGAGTGGTTAAAAAAATAGAATGACTCTGATGAGGCAGTGCTGGAAGAAAACTCAATGCACAGCTTCAAGAGCAGATATGATAAGACTCAAGAGAGCAGAATAAGTGATGCCAGTGATCGTGGAGGCGGGGGCCAAGAGCTGAGTATCGACCCATACAAACAGCTCGGTGACCATAACTTGGTGAGTACAGGCTGCTCACCTGTAGTTTACCTGAAGACAGTTGGGTCACTGCCCACAGTAAGCCACTTCCAGATGAGGCCTTCCAGCTGATGCTGGATCAACCAGGCTGTTGGTGCTGAGCGTACGCACTCCAATTCCTTAAGTCAAGAGCTGATTTGAGGAATTTATAAAGATGTTCATTGAGGAGGAGGAAACTTGACGCGGTATACCATGGACAAACACTATTTTTATTATTCTCTTGCTCAGTGACAAATCTGTATCTGTGGTCTCTTGAAATATCTTGTCATGACTTGTAATGTCTTCCCCATTTCTCTCTCCCACTGTTTCATTTAGAAAACTTTCTTATTCTTGTTTAAGTTCTCCTATAGTCTCTTACATTACGTCACTCTCTTTATCGCATCTTTACCTTCACCAGGTAGTCGAACTGGAGGGTATTCCAGGGGGTCAACGCTCCCGCTGCCCGGTCCATGACCAGGCCTCCCGGTGGATCAAGGCCTGATCAACGAGGCTGAACGAGGTAGTCGAACCCTTGGCCATGTTCCTACCTGGTTCCCGGGGTTTCTCACGTTCTATTTCCTCTATGTCAGTTTTACTTAGGGAGAACACCAAATCTAGTCATGACGGTGGTTTGTCTTCCTGTTGCAATGTGATAGTGCTAATGTCTGCAAATTTATGGATATAAAAACTGTTTCTTAAGTCTGGAAGTGGGGCACCTACTGCCCACCTCGTCCATTATTTCCTCTTCTTCCACGATGACTGGTGCCATCACTCCCTACCCCCCGGGGCATCACCACAGGCGCCACTAACACCAGGCTGGCCAAGTCTTGCCAACATACAAGATGCACTATTCTCTTCGTCTATTCAATATTTAATGGTGTCGCGAGGTCGATGTGCTTACACTATTTACTTTTTTGTCAGTCAGTTGCTGTTAAACCATCTTTCTGGCTGTTTCTGTTCTCTTTTCTCTCGCCTAACCAAGAGCGCCTCCTGCTAGTGCAGGAGGCGTTTAAGTAAATATTAGCCAGCTCCTCTCAAGCTACCACACCTCCCACTCACATCCTACCACAGCACCTAACGACTGGCTGCAGGACCTCTGCGCTGTCCACACAGAATAACGTGAACGTGTACATGGGAGTGCAGCAAGGTGCCAGGCCTCCGAGCACATTACAGCACCAGCAGCGGTAGCGTGGGAAGGTTTGGTGCTCACTACGCTATTTGGAGCACCTGGTCCCTGCCTGCCTGTTGGTGGTTCCGGAAGGAAGGGGAGGGGGTGGGGTCAACGAGGTACTTCCCTCCTGTCATAAGGGTGTTACGGAAGTCAATTAATCGTCATACAATTTGGCAGCATTGGCAAATTGTATGTCACCATTTATTTTTATAATAGTCAAATATTTGCAACCACTAGGTGGCGTTCTATAGTGTTCAGCTTCTGACCTGACCTCTCTATCAGATGGGCCACTTAGTCGCCTGCAGCTACGTTAAATTTAAATGTCAGGATTTCTATGGTGTGATTTCATAATCCAGGAGCGGCTTTTCCAAGTATATAGCCTGACAAGTATTTACTTATATCTATTGTCGAAATTCTATGCAAATGTTCGCCTCTTAAGGGCTTTTTGGAACTGGGATGTCAAGGACATGTGGCCAGAAAAGATGTATAGACGAATAAGAAAGAAAAATAATCTTTAAGCGAATTTCACGAGAGGAAACACTGACAACATCAACCTGGAGTCCCACCTGAACAAGCACGTTCACTACCTGAAAAGATCACTTAAGGTCAGGCTTCTCCCAGAGTTTAGTGCTGTGACCTGTCAGACGAGACTAGAAAAACTAGACTTTGTGAACATCAAAATGGTATAAAATACCGACAGGTTGTTAGGCAAGACATATGCAACAGTTAGGTATCTATTTCGAAACGTTTTCGCCTACACAGGCGGCTTCATCAGTCGAGTACAGAAAAGTTGATAGAAGCAGAAGAGACGCGAAGGTGATGTAATCAGTCCATCACCCTTGAAGTTTTGAGGTGGTCAGTCCCTCAGTCTGGAGAAGAGTATTGTTCCATAGTCTGAAACTATTGTTTCAGACTATGGGACTGACCACCTCAAACCTTCAAGGGTGATGGACTGGTTACATCGCCTTCGCGTCTCTTCTGCTTCCATCAACTTTTCTGTACTCGACTGATGAAGTCTACTGTGTAGGCGAAACGTTTCGAAATAAAGATACCTAACTGTTGCATATGTGTCTTACCTAACTGTTGCATATGTGTCTTACCTAACAAACTAGACTTAACTAATCTGGAAGTGAGGAGGTATAAGGAAGATAATCACGTCATACAAGATACTCAGTGGGACTGATAAGAATGCAATAATTAAATAGTATAGATCAGTAGTGAAGTAGAAGAAATCCATACGAAGTTATAAACAAGGTATGACAAGACAAAGCTGGTGGACGATGTTTAAGAAGCGGAGCCAGGAGCTAGGCTTCGACCACTGCTAACAAATAGCAGTACACATTAAATAGTAACGCAACACAAAAATATGACGGAGGCGATGTAAAAATTCATGCTGAAGACGAGAAATACAAAGAGAGAGAGAGAGAGAGACAGACAGAGTCCGAAGTGTAACCAGAAACAGAAGTCAAGAGTGTGAAAGAAATACAGAGCACGAAAATCGAGAGAACAAGGAAATAAGCAGAACAGAAAAAAAAACTAGAATACAAAAAGCCGAGAAACAGCGAGAAAGTGATATAGATTTAGAGGCAAGAAGAGAACAGCTTCTCTATAGTTACACGTAACTAAGACGAGAGATGAGTGCAGACAACCCTAAGACGAAAGATTACCAAACCACCAGGTGATGAGAATGAAGAAAGGAGACGCCCTCAGGAAGACAAATATCCAAAGTATTTTACAAAAGACTGAAGGGAGGTCACAGAAGAAATCATTCTTGTCAAAACAAAAAAGCGAAACAGAAAATGTCCAGACAATATAAGGAGTGATAAAATTGCTAAATAAACTGCATAACAGTAATGGCATCCAAACAATATATTCTGCGAGAACCAGCAGAACCACTGTGTAACCCTGTATATACCTTTGTCTTTGACGAGTTTCGAGAGTCTTTCTATTCCCGGTGCCTGGATATGGATCAGGCTGTTGCTGCTGGTGGCTCGCAGCTCATGTCCATCACAGCCTGGTCGATCTAGAACCTGGTGAAGATACTTGGCCAGTTTCCTCTTGAAGACTAACAATAATGCAATGTGTGAACCTGTATACAACATGAACCACAGCGTGAACCTGTACATAACAGTTATTGTGTAACCTTGTACATAAGAGCCACTGTGTAACCCTTATGAACAAGGCCTGCAGACCCCTTTACTATAGTGCTTCACGTAACAAACTTGTATAAAAAGAACAGGATTATCACGTCTAGAGGTCATCATACACAGGATTCACTTGTTGAGAAAAGAGAATCTTGATAGTTGTTGCTCGTTTTATTAACTGCATTAATAATCACTTAAGGTTACTATCATGAATTAAATAATTCATTCTTTAAAACAGAAATTCTCATATAGTAATCAGAGTAAAAATAAATATTAGCCTTATTATATCACTAATACGTTAAATATTTACAACCAGCTCTACACAGTTTTTAAACTCAACCACAATGAGTCAAAAGATATGGGTACATACACAGGCGTTTTACAAGCTTAAACGTCACACTGATACAAATAACAGAGTTCTTCCTCTTAGACCATTCTACATTAATCCCTTTTCTAGGTCTGAGTCTATAAAAGGCGTACCACTAAAACTCCTTCACTTATTCCTGTTTTCCTCAAGAGTTCCTCAACCGCCTTCTCAGACCGAGATATACTATAGCAAACGGCTTCCAAAATTCTTGGTAACTTCTGGGGAAGTGTAGTGTGACTTAAAGCCAGAGTCTCCACCAGACCCTTCCTCAACCAGTGGGTGTGAACTGAACAAGGTAAGGCTTTAACACCAAACCTAACCTCGGTCTGAGAGGGAGTTGAGTAGCTTAAACTGTCCTCTGGTGCTTAACCATGTTGGACCAGCAGTTTAGAACCATGACACATCCTACCTATGTACAAAGCTAAACAATATATGGCCAGATAATATTATAAGGCCGAGTACATTCATTTTAGCTATTAATGAAGATACTCCTTAATATAATATTAATGAAAAGCCAAATCAGCACTTGTAAATACATTGTCCCAGTTTGTGGTTAAATAGACAACATTCATCTTCAACCTGCGGGTAGAGAGGACGCTTCTCCAGTTTCTCTTGTTTGCCACCTGGTGAGGAAAACAGCATTAGCACCAAAATGGCGGACCGTATGAGCCGGCGTATAAATACTGTCTGCATTGAGCTGGTATGGGGATCTTTAAGCAGGGCTACGATGAACGTTCTCCTCCCAGGAATTATCATGGAATCCCCAATGAAGAGTTGTACGGTGTGGCGCTGAACGGCATGTCAAGGGTCTTTGTGAAGTTCGTGAGGGCCGGTTTCTACTCCAGCATCGTCGACGAATTTCAAGAACGGAGAATGAGCGTAAATTCTGCAGTATCATACTTGGGTGAAGGTATGGAATGTACCTTTTGAGGTGACAGCATATAGCCTTCAGGATGTTTTCAGCGGTTATGGGACTGTCCATTCGGCGAGCATGGGGGTGTGGAAGGACGGCCTGTATGAGGGGCTGCCGGAAGGATCCTTCACACTGAAAATGACCCTGAGGCGGCCGATACCATTGTATGTCACTTTGGTCGGCCATAGAACTCAAGTTTTTGTACACTATGCGGGGCAGAGGAGGACGTGGTCGTTTATGTGACTCTTATGAGCACATGGCGGCACAGTGCCCCCGGAGACAGGGCCCTAGGGTGCAAGAAACATCTTCTGAGGGCAAGCAGTTAAAAGCCTTGGACGTTGTGCCGGGTGATGTGGAAGGTCAGAAGTAGGGTCTATGGATGAGGAGGAGAGAACTGAGGTGGCTATGGGGACGTGTGTCACTCTCCCAGAGGAAACAGGGGGGAGGGGGAAATCGTTGTCTGACGGACCATTGGATACTGCAGAATCTGCTCAGGAGGGGATGTTGTGGTGATGTTGAAATGGCATTTCATGTTGTCTTTTTTTGTCCCTCCTTGGAGGGGGTGAGATCATGGATGAGTGGGGTTATCAGATTTTTTTTTTTTTGGGGAGGGGGAACGTTTGCCGCTTTTAAGGGCTTTATTGTTAGATGTATGGGGAGTGCCTATGGATGTGGGAAGGGCTATAATGTACGTCATAGTAGACTAACTGGATATCTCATGGGGAATGAGGGATTTAAGGGGTGATTTTTCCTTATAGCCAGGATAACAAGCCCTTTGGATCTCAGTTTTAGGAAACCAGTTGTAATACACAACAAAAAAAATAACAATGGTTATAATGGGCTCCATAACTTTTTTAATGGGGTGGTAAGGTTTAGTCCGCAGCGGAAGGCTCGTAGATGACAAAATGTCTCAAATGGACGGGTTCATTGACTATGACCCTGTCGGCATTTGTTGTATCCTGACATTTAACTTATAACCATAACCTACTATCCGTTTGTAATAATTTGGATTTCCAAACCGTTTTTAAGAAACATGTTTTTTTTTTTTTTGGGCTCCGCAGGATAAAGCGGCCCTTTTACTTTATACTTGGGGTGGGTTATGTAGGGTTGATGCTCCTGCAGCGGGAAGGACTGCCGAGATGACAGGACAAATGTCTTGCATTATGTACTGGAGATTTGTGATTTTTGGGGGGTTAACTTTTATTTTGACTCATTAGCGGCTACTGTTGTATCTTTGGTTGTAATTTTTTAAGTGTATGTATAGGTCTCGAGTTTATACCATGTTTTGTATTGCGGTTTTTGTAATGGTGAGAATTTAGGGTATTGGTCTCAAACCCCTTTGATGTGTAAGAAATATCAGTAATTGCTGTGTACGTTTTTTTTATAAGAGCAGGTTTTTTGTCTTTGTATGCTACATGTACCCTTTTGCTCTGTTACATAAAACTTTTATACAAAAATTGAGCAATGTTTCAGTTAAATGTTAGAGTTTAAGAGTTTATATATAGGTGGTGAGCAGTCAAGACTCACCAGAGTTTCGGTTTTAAACCAATGTTGAGGTAGTTTTGGTTATGTGTATCCTTAATAAATCTGTTTGTTATTCGATGCTGTATATAGCAATTGTATGTAAATCACAGGTGTATTGTTCTGGTTTAGGGTTTCCATATCTTTGTTATCACTAATGTTATAATTTTGTTGACTTTCCAGAAACTGAACTGAATAAATAGATTAAGACATTACAGCGTTTTTTTGTATCCAATGTGTGTGTGTGTCTCAAAATATATCGCCTTCAGGGATTTGATGCTGCTGAAGGGTTCTTGATCCAAGTAATTGGGACTATCCTCTCCTTCCAGGAAGGAGGAAGAGACTTCGCATGGCCTAAACTTCCCCACAGGCCAAGTGTCTATCGACAAGTTCCTTTGACAGCCGGTAACACACACACACACACACACACACACAAAACACACACACACCACACACACACACACACACACACACACACACACACACACACACACACATACACACACAGTGCCATAATGTAGCTTCACGCCTAATACCAGTTGGCACCGACTCTCTCTGGAGAGGGCTGGGAAGGGAGCGAGAGATGGAGTAGAGAAAGGAGGAGAGGGAGGAGCAAGAGACTGGTAAACGGGAGGAGGAGAGAATGAATGACAGAGTCAAGGAAGATTGACTGGCTTGGTGAGAGGTAAGAGAGACACACTTACCTTCCTCCTGTTTACTAACTCCATCAGTCAGATTAATGATGCTAGAAGCACGCAGTTCGCTGTAGTTAGCACAAGCTAGGCTGATGTTTGATCTACCTGGCATCTACATGGAGCGTGATACGAGATCAACGTCCCTGTGGCCTGGTCACCGTCTGTAGTATTCAATCTTGCCTTGCTACCCTCATTGTGAAGCAGGTCACATCTTTACTATTTAATGCCTCTGGGATTTCACCTAAATCTAAGCTCCATCTTCAAAAAAACGAGTGCTGTAGCTAATAGTACGTTGTTAATGGTACGACAGGCACTTTGTGCGTGTATATGTTGTCTGGCGAATCTTCAGGAGGATATAAATTAATCTTCCAGTGAACTTCAGAAAACAGTATGATGTTTCACTGAGAACAAGTTGTACATGCTACGTTATAGAAAAATGGAGTAAATAAAGACTGTAAAACAGCACTGGACAATTTCAAATCTTTCAGAGCAGGTCGCTCCTGCCTCTCGCAACTGCTTGACCACTATGATATGGTCCTAGATGCATTGGAAAACAAACAGAATGCGGATGTAGTATACACAGACTTTGCAAAAGTCTTTGACAAGTGCGACCATGGTGTAATAGCACACAAAATGCGTGCTAAAGGGATAACCGGCAAAGTAGGCAGATGGATCTTCAACTTTCTAACCAATCGCACACAAAGAGTAGTGGTAAACAGAGTTAAATCAGATGCTGCCATAGTGAAGAGCTCTGCCCCACAAGGCACAGTACTCGCACCTATCCTGTTCCTTATTCTCATATCAGACATAGACAGAGATGTAAGCCACAGCACTGTATCATCTTTTGCAGATGATACTAGGATCTGCATGAGAGTGTCATCCATTGAGGACACGGCAAAGCTTTAAGATATAAACCAAGTTTTCCAATGGGCAACAAAGAACAATATGATGTTCAATGAAGACAAATTCCAACTATTCCGTTACGGAAAACTGGAGGAAATAATAACTAGAACTGAGTATACTACAAACTCCAATCACACAATAGAGCGGAAAAGTAATGTGAAGGACCTGGGTGTGGTAATGTCCGAAGACCTCACCTTCAAGGACCACAACAATGCCACTATCACATCTGCTAGGAAACTGATAGGATGGATAATGAGAACATTCAAGACAAGAGATGCTAAGCCAATGATGATCCTTTTTAAATCACTTATTCTTTCTAGGCTGGAATACTGCTGTACATTAACATCCCCATTCAAGGCAGGTGAAATTGCAGAGCTAGAGAATGTACAGAGAACCTTTACTGCACGTATAAGTTCCATCAAACACCTTAACTACTGGGAGCGCCTGGAAGCACTTGACTTGTACTCACTAGAGCGCAGGCGAGAGAGATATATCATAATCTACACCTGGAAGATTCTGGAGGGATTGGTCCCTAATATGCACACAGCAATCACTCCATACGAAAGCAAAAGACTTGGCAGGCGATGCAACATACCCCCAGTGAAAAGTAGGGGCGCCACTGGTACACTAAGAGAAAACACAATAAGTGTCCGGGGCCCAAGACTGTTCAACAGCCTTCCACCAGCAATAAGGGGCATTACGGGAAGACCCCTGGTTGTCTTCAAGAGGGAGCTGGACAGATACCTAAAGACGGTGCCGGATCAACCGGGCTGTGGTTCGTACGTTGGATTGCGTGCGGCCAGCAGTAACAGCCTCGTTGATCAGGCCCTGATCCACCGGGAGGCCTGGTCGTGGACCGGGCCGCGGGGGCGTTGATCCCCGGAATGCCCTCCAGGTAGGTAGGTAGGTAGGCAAAAAACCATGTGCGCGACATGGCTGAAATTGAAGTCTGAAACGGGGAGTCAACGTCCCCCGCGGCCCTTTCCCAGACCAAGCCTTCGGTAGGATCAAGGACAGATGAACCAGAACGTTAATGCTGACCGCACGCAGTCCTTCGTATGAAGCACAGCCCGGTTGGAAAAACACTGGTTTGAGGAACTTGGTCAGTTCCCTCTTGAAGATAATCAGAGGTTTGTTGGTAATTTCCCTTAAGCACGGAAGGAAGACTCTCGAGAGTTTTGGACCACTAACACTCAGAGAGTTCTCTCTTATTGTGCTTTTTGCATCTCTGTTCTTTACTTGAGGCACTCTGCACTGTCTGCCAAGTCTCTTGCTGTCATGCGGAGTGATTTCAGTGTTGAGTTTAACACTCTCCTAGCAGAATCCAGGTAGGAAAAAAATCTTTCTCACCTACTTTTCAAGAAGTACAGATGAAGGGACTTCAAGTGTTCCCAGTAGTTCAGATGCTTGGGTGTGTATGAACAGTGCAATTTCCCTGTATGTTTTCCAGCTGAGTTCTGACCTCCCTTATAGAGAATTGTTAGTACAGAGAATCATTCTAGTCTGGAGAGAACAGGTGACTTGAACAACAGTATCATCACTGGTTCAGCAAATCTTGTCTTGAAAGTTGTTGAACATCAAAATGGTATACAATACCGACAGGTTGGTAGGTAAGACACATAGGCAACAGTGGTGACCTGTACTTAACTCTGTGAAGAAGTGTCTTGTGTGCTCCCGTGGACTGAACCAAGATGCCCTCCATCGAGCAACTTTACCAGCAGCTTAAGGAAGAATTGAGGGTAGCGAAGATGGAGATACGGCGATTGACTGAGGAGAACAAGAGGATTCGTAGTAGTCCTCCTGTTTCGAGTCCTCAGGTCAAGAAGGGATCGTGGTCAGTGGCTGGACAGCAGGGGACGAAGTTGACGATCAAGAAGACGAATGGAAAGCCAGAAACGATGAAGAAGAAAGAGACTGCTGTAGAAACTCTTGTGGAAACCTCCAACGCATTCTCGGTGCTACCCAACGAATGTGAGTCGACTACTGGGATCGTCACGCCGAACGACAACAAGGAAGGTAAGAATATTGTTGTTGGGGATAGCCAGGTTAGATACATGGATAGGGCATTCTGCTTGAAGGACAGGAGTAGGAGACAGAGGGTTTGCTTTCCTGGGGCTGGGATGGAGGACACTGTTAGCCGGCTTGACATCATGAACGGTAATGGGATCAAACCTATTATTTGCCTCATCGCTGGAGGCAATGATGTAGGCAAGCGTAGAAATGAGGATTTAGTTAGAAAGTTCAGGACAGCTATAGACGTAATTAGGAAGAAGGGGGTGCGCCCTGTTATATGTGGCATTTTGCCAAGAAGAGGTGTTGGTAATGAATGGTTGTCTAGAGCAATTGGTATTAATTGTTGGCTGGATAAACACTGTAAGGATAATTCAGTACCATTCATTGACAACTGGGACAACTTCTATGGCCGAAATGACATGTATGCCAGGGATGGGGTTCACTTATCCAGGGCAGGTGTGGGTTTTCTTGCTAACTCAGTTGAGGGGGTTGTTAGGACTTTAAACTAGGATTAGTTAGAGGTATGGGTTTAGAAATGATAAATAATGAGTATGGATATATTGACTTATGCTCTGATATTAAGAATCTTAATAGTAACTGTCATGGAGTAACTCTGGGTAATGATAATTTCAGAAATTGTGTAAAAACAAAGATCAATAGGAAAAATGTGCAGAAGAAAAAACATGTGATGGTATTTTATGCTAACAGTCGAAGTGCAAGAAATAAAATTAATAAACTACGTTTGGTAGCATGTGCTGGGAACTTTGATATCATTGCATTAACTGAAACGTGGTATGATTTAAAGAGTCGGGATATGACTGCTGAGTGTAATATTCAGGGATTTAAGTTGTTCAGTGTGGATAGATCTAATGGGAAGGGGGGAGGAGTTGCATTATATGTTCGAGAAAATATTAATTGTTGCATAAAAACAGGTATAAAATAGATGGAGTAGTAACAGAAACTGTTTGGGTAGAGTTCATAGAGGGTCAAGAAAAACTAATTCTAGGTGTAATATACCGACCTCCAGGCTTGGATCACGGTAGAGGGAGACTTCTTTGGGACGAAATTGTTAGGGCTTCTAGACACAATAACATAGGCATAGTAGGGGACTTTAACTTTAGTCAAATTGATTTGAATTCTTTGACAGGTAATCTAGAGTCCAGTGACTTTATGGAAACAGTTCAGGACTGTTTTCTGAAGCAGAGCGTAACAGAGCCTACCAGGGGCAATAATTTGCTAGACCTAGTCTTGTCAAATAAGGAAACACTCGTGAATAATCTGGAGATCACTGAAGAGTTTGGCGCAAGTGATCACAAATCCATCACTTTACATTAACTGGGAATGAAGAATAATGAAAAAAACAGTAAAAATCCCTGTTTTTTTTCGTTCTGCCGTTTTAAATGGACTTAGGGACACCTTAAAATCTTGATTGGGGTTATCTAGCAATGTTTTTTTATTGACGATACATACTTATATTATGAAGGGATCGTTTTTTATGATTTTTTTTCTTAAAAATGACACCCCCAGATTATATCATTCCCCAAGAGAAATTAGGTCTAATAATAACACCCAATGGGTTAACAGGAGGCTAAAGCATCTTTTAAAGGGAAAAAGGGAATTTATAGCGCATCAGAAAGGAAGGTTAACTTTACTGACCAATTTTTTCATTTAAAAAAGAGAAGAAAAAAGGGGGGATAGAAGGGAAAAGCCAGAAACATGAAGAAGAAAAACTGCTGTAGAAACCTTGGGGAAACCTCCAACGCATTCTCGGTGCTACCCAACGAATTGTGATCACTACGGGGAACATCAAAATGAACGACACCAAGGGGGGAAAAGAATATTGTTGTTGTTGGGAAGCCAAGTTAGGTATTGGATAGGGAATTCTGCTTGAAGGACGGGAGAAGGAGACAGAGAGTTTGTTTTCCCGGGGGCCGGGATGGAGGATATTTTAGCCGTCGGGGAAAAACAAGAGGTAATGGGAGCAATCCTAAAAATCTTCTCATGCGGGAGAAACGATGTTGGCAACTAGGAGTGAAGCCCCCTGATTAGCAGGTTAGGTCAGCAATAGAAATAATTAGGAGTAAGGGGGGGAACCCTGCCCATTTGGGGTTTTTTGCCAAGGAAGATTTGGGAAATGAAGGTTTTGTCCGGGGAAATTTGGTGCAATTGGGGGCTGGAAAAATGCTGAAGAAAAATGGGGAAACATTCATTGACAACGGGGACCTCTTCAGGGCCCAAATGACAGTATGCCAGGGATGGGTTTCATTTAAATTAGTCGGGGTGTAGCACTAAAACGCGGGGAGGGAGCATTGGGGGACTTTAAAACTAGGAAAGTTGGGGATGGGTTTTGCGGAAACAGTGAAGTCCCGTGTAGTAATATTACGGTTCTGAGGAACAGAAATAAGCAAACAAGTATATTGAAAAGCCAGGACTTTGGGTGATAAGGGACAGTAATGGGTTTTTAGTAGAAAAACAGAAATGACGGAAGGAAACAGAAAGGAATTTAAATTTTTATTATGCTAATTGCTGTATGCTGGGAATAAATGGACGTTGAATTAGTTGTATGCAGGAACATTTATTTTTTTGCCTTAACTGAGACGTGGTTTTAAACAAAAAGTCGGGGCATCCTGCGGGAAAGTCCTTTCAGGGTTTTAAATTGTTCCAATAGATAGAAGTACGGGAAGGGGGGGGGGTGGCTTGTATGTCGAGATCGCTTTAACTGTTGCATAAAAACGGGTATTTAAATCTGAAGTAACACATACAGAGTCGTTTGGATAGAAAATTTTTTAGAGGGGCATGAAAAACTGATTTTTAGGATAATACCCCCCCAAACTTAATAGGGACCCGGGGGGACTACGGGGGGAAATTGTTAGGCCACAAGGGCCCATAATGTAGTAATTCAAAGGGACTTTTAAATTTAGTCATTGATTGGGAAATTTTTTACTGGGAATTTAGAATCATACGACCTTAAAGTATTCAGGATTGTTTTTTTTAAGATTTGTACAGAACCTACAAGGGAAAATACCCTGCTTTACTTAGTTATGGGAAAAAAATGAATCCCTTGTTAAAATTTGAAAATTTTAGAGGAACGGGGGCTAGCGACCACAAATCAATTACATTTAGCATTTAATGGAAGTAAAAGATAGTACGAAAAACTCAGTAACACCCAATTTCGCTTAGCAGATTACGATGGGCCCTTAAAAACACTTATCATCTGTTGACTGGGGGAACGAATGAGAAAACAATATGACATTTTTCCCCAACACTATACATGCGCTCAAAGAACGTTTTTTCCCATATAAAAAATTTGTAAAATAAAAATGACCCCAAAAGGGGTGAAAAAGGCTCAAATACTACTAGGCATAAGAAAGAATTTATAGGGGTATCAAAAAGGTGAGGGGCACTTATGAATCGTATAATGACTTAAAGCATTAAAAAGGGGGTAAGAAAAGCAAAAGGGGGCAATGAAATTTAAAATTCTAGGATTCTAAAACAACCCAAAGAGTTTTTTCCAGGTCTATAGAACAAAAGTTAGAGATAAGATAGGTCCCCTTAAAAATAACTATGGGCACCTTACTGACAAAGAGAATGAAATGTGCTCGATTTTTAATAATTATTTTCTCTCAGTTTTTACACAGGAAGACACTAACAATATTCCAGTAATTAATTTTTATAGTGGGCTAGAAGAAGATAAATTATGTAACATCACAGTCACTAGTGAAATGGTTGTGAAGCAGATAGACAGACTGAAGCAAAATAAGTCGCCGGATCCTGATGGGGTTTTTTCAAGGGTTCTTAAGGAATGCAAAATGGAACTCTGTGAACCATTAACTAATATTTTTAATTTATCTCTTCAAACAGGTGTAGTGTCTGATATGTGGAAGATGGCTAATGTAATTCCTATTTTTAAAACAGGGACAAGTCGTTACCGTCAAATTACCGCCCAATAAGCCTGACCTCAATTGTAGGCAAATTACTAGAGTCAATTATAGCTGAGATTATAAGAAGCCATCTCGATAAGCATAGCTTGATTAATGATACTCAGCATGGATTCACAAGAGGCCGGTCTTGTCTAACTAATTTATTAACTTTCTTCAGTAAAGCTTTTGAGGCTGTTGACCACGATAAAGAATTTGATATTATTTACTTAGATTTTAGTAAGGCATTTGATAGAGTTCCGCACCAAAGACTGTTGAAGAAAGTAGCAGCTCATGGCATTGGGGGAAAGTGCTCTCGTGGATCGAGTCATGGCTCACTGACAGGAAGCAGAGTGTCCATAAATGTGGTTAAATCCGAGTGGGGATCTGTAACAAGTGGCGTTCCACAGGGATCAGTCTTGGGCCCGTTGTTGTTTATAATATATATCAATGATCTTGATGAGGGAATTACTAGTGATATGAGCAAATTCGCCGATGACACAAAGATAGGTAGGATAATTGATTCAAACGTAGATGTTATGGAACTTCAGGAGGATTTAAACAAACTCTATTCTTGGTCAGAAAAGTGGCAGATGCAGTTCAATGTAGATAAATGCAAGGTTCTGAAGCTTGGGAGTGCCCATAACCCTAGTACTTATAAGTTAAATGATGTAGAACTTAGTCATACAGATTGCGAAAAGGACTTGGGGGTTATGGTGAGCAGCAACCTTAAACCAAGACAGCAATGCCTAAGCGTACGTAATAAGGCAAATAGATTACTGGGATTTATATCAAGAAGTGTAAGCAACAGAAGTCCAGAGGTCATACTGCAGCTTTATACATCATTAGTAAGGCCTCACCTGGATTATGCAGCTCAGTTCTGGTCTCCATATTACAGAATGGACATAAATTCGTTAGAAAACATTCAGCGTAGGATGACTAAATTAATACATAGCATTAGAAATCTTCCTTATGAAGAAAGATTGAAGACTCTTAAGTTACATCACTTGTTAGACGAAGAATGAGGGAGACCTGATCGAAGTGTATAAGTGGAAGATAGGTAATTAATAAAGGGGATATTAATAAGGCTTGAGGATGTCTCTCCAAGAGAGAACCCGCAGTAATGGATTTAAATTAGATAAGTTTAGATTTAGAAAGGACATAGAAAGTATTGGTTTGGAAATAGGGTAGTTGATGAGTGGAACAGTCTACCTAGTTGGGTTATTGAGGCTGGGACTTTGGGTAGTTTCAAATTTAGGTTGGATAAGTACATGAGTGGGAGGGGTTGGATTTGAGTGGGACTTTCACATCAGAGCTTATTTCTTGGGTGGCATTGAAAATTGGGTTGGGCAAATGTTTTGTTAGTGGGATGAATTGTAAAGGACCTGCCTAGTATGGGCCAATAGGCCTCCTGCAGTGTTCCTCCTTTCTTATGTTCTTATACAATGTTATGGTCCTTGAAGGTGAGATCCTCCGACATGATCACTCCCAGGTCTTTGACGTTGGTGTTTCGCTCTATATTTTGTGGCCAGAATTTGTTTTGTACTCTGATGAAGATTTAATTTCCTCGTGTTTACCATATCTGAGTAATTGAAATTTCTCATCGTTGAACTTCATATTGTTTTCTGCAGCCCACTGAAAGATTTGGTTGATGTCCGCCTGGAGCCTTGCAGTGTCTGCAATGGAAGACACTGTCATGCAGATTCGGGTGTCATCTGCAAAGGAAGACACGGTGCGTGGCTGACATCCTTGTCTATGTCGATATGAGGATGAGGAACAAGATGGTGAGCGAGTACTGTGCCTTGTGGAACAGAGCTTTTCACCGTAGCTCCTCGGACTTTACTCTGTTGACGACTACTCTCTATGTTCTGTTAGTGAGGAAATTATAGATCCATCGACCGACTTTTCCTGTTATTCCTTTAGCACGCATTTTGTGCGCTATTACGCCATGGTCACACTTGTCGAAGGCTTTTGCAAAGTCTGTATATATTACATCTGCATTCTTTTTGTCTTCTAGTGCATCTAGGACCTTTGTCGTAGTGATCCAATAGGTTGAGACAGAACGGAGCGACTTGTTCTAAACCCATTTGCCCTGGTTGTGTAACTGATGGGTTTTTCTAGATGGGTGGTGATCTTGCTTCTTAGGACCCTTTCAAAGATTTTTATGATATGGGATGTTAGTGCTATCGGTCTGTTGCTTTACTGCCCCCTTTGTGGAGTGGGGCTATGTCTGTTGTTTTTAGTAACTGTGGGACGACCCCCGTGTCCATGCTCCCTCTCCATAGGATGGAAAAGGCTCGTGATAGGGGCTTCTTGCAGTTCTTGATGAACACGGAGCTCCATGAGTCTGGCCTTGGGGCAGAGTGCATGGGCATGTCATTTATCGCCTGTTCGAAGTCATTTGACGTCAGGATAACATCGGATAGGCTTGTGTTAACCAAATTCTGTGGCTCTCTCATAAAAAATTCATACGACTTCAAGGGTGATGGACTGATTACATCGTCTTCACATCTTTACTGTTCCTGCCTACTTTCTGTATTCGACTGAAGAAGCCTACTGTGTAGGCGAAACGTTTCGGAATAAAGTTGCCTTGAAAGTTGTTGTTTTGTAGCCTATCATTTTCCTTTCGGTAGCAATGGCAACATTTCTTTTATGATCATCATTACTCTCAAGTTTCACACATTGGGCTTTTGCTATTTTGAATTATTTGAGTTTGGCGCGCACTCCACTGCAAACTTTATTTCGTCCATTCTTCTACAGCAGAGCAACTGAAACTTGTCCTCGTTCAGCATTATAAAATTGTCTGAGGCCTGCTGGAAAACTACATATATATTCACCTGAAGATTCGCTGTGGCTTCAGTGGATACCACTCTCATAGAGATTCTGGTGTCACCATGAAAGGATGTTATGATGTTATGATTTATTTCCTTGTCAATGTTGGATACAGCAATTAGAAACAGAAGTGAGGTGAATACTGTGAGTTGAGGCACAGATCGTTTTCACTGTGGCAGCCTCTGACTTTTCCCTGTTTACTACTACTCTCTGGGCTTTGTTAGTTAAGAACTTTAATATTCATCTGCCCACTTTTCCATTTCTTTCTTCTGCACACATTTTATGCTCATTTGTCGAACGCTTTATCAAAACCAGTGTACACTACATTAGCATTTTAGTTCGTCCTTCAGAGCATCCAGGACCGTAATGATGTCGGAAAATCTCTAATTCACAGATCGCAATAACGTTGTCATTGCTGCCATAACGAAAATGATAGGCAGGACAACTAGAACTTTCAAGACAAGAGATGTTGAGCCAATGATAAGAACACAAGAACATAAGAAAGAAGGAACTCTGCAACAGGCCTACTGGCCTATGCGAGGCAGGTCCAATTCTCCCACCGGCTTAAGCCAACGCTTTGACCTAGTCAGGTTGGTCACGTCACTTAAGGGAGGAGCACGGCATCCCACCTAGTAGCACAAGCTAGTCAGGTCCAACTCACACCCACCCACACTCACTCATGCATTTATCCAACCTATTTTTAAAACTACTCAACGTCTTAGCTTCTATGACGGTACTCGGGAGTTTGTTCCACTCATCCACAACTCTATTACCAAACCAGTGGTGTCTTATATCCTTCCTGAATCTGAATTTTTCAAATTTAAAACTATTGCTGCTAGTCCTGCCTATGTTAGATATTTTTAGCACGCTATTAACATCCCCTTTCTTAATTCCAGTTTTCCATTTATACACCTCAATCATATCCCCCCTTATTCTACGCCTTTCTAGAGAGTGCAGATTCAGGGCCCTCAGTCTATCCTCATGGGGAAGATTTCTGATACATGGGATCAACTTTGTCATCCTCCTTTGAACGTTTTCCAGTGCATTTATATCCATTCTTTAATACGGTGACCAAAACTGTGCAGCATGATTTAAATGAGGCGTAACCAAAGATATACAGAATTGAAGAACAACCTGAGGACTTCTATTATTTATATTTCTTGCTACGAAGCCAAGGATTCTGTTAGCTTTATTGCGAACACTTATGCACTATTGCCTTGGTTTCAGATTACTGCTAATCAGAACTCCTAAATCCTTTTCGCAATCCGTGATATTATGATCTACATTATTTAGTTTATATGTGGCATGGTTATTTTCCTGTCCAACATTTAGGACTTTGCATTTGTCTACATTAAATTGCATCTGTCACTTCTCCGACCACTGCATCAGTCTATTCAAATTATCCTGGAGTACTCTAATGTCCTCATTAGAATGAACTGAACGACCCATTTTGGTATCATCAGCAAATTTGCTTATGTCGCTATTTATTCCCTCATCTATGTCGTTTATATAAATTGTGAACAACAACGTGCCCAACACTGACCCCTGCGGAACACAGCTTGTGATGTGCCCCCATTCTGATTTCTCCCCGTTTATGCAAACTCTCTGCTGTCTATTAGTCAGCCATGCCTCTACCCAGGAAAAAGTTTCTCCTCCTATTCCGTGTGCCTTAAGTTTTCTCAACAGCCTCTGATATGGAACTCTATCGAAAGCCTTACTGAAGTCCATATACACAATATCTTATTCAATACCATGATCTACCTCCTCAAATACCTTAGTGAAGAAAGTTAGTAAATTCGTAAGACAGGAGCGCCACTTTGTAAAACCGTGTTGAGATTCTTCAAGTCGTTTGTTGTCTCCAGGCTGGAATACTGCTGTATACTGACGGCCACCATCAAAGTAGGTGACACTGGCAATATAAACACAAATGCAGTATAATGTGATCCTTTATTGACTACGTTTCGCCCACACAGTGGGCTTTTTCAAGTCACAAACAGAACTACCTGGGGTGGAAGGAACGCGAGTATTTATAGTCCGGCTGAGGTCAGGTGAAGAATGCTGCATCTGATGATGTATCGAGTGGGGTTATAGAGTCTAAAAACTTGGGTAGCTTGGAAAGGAGATTGGATAAGTTTGTGAGCAGACCTTCTACAGTTCTGTTTGTGACTTGAAAAAGCCCACTGTGTGGGCGAAACGTAGTCAATAAAGGATCACATTATACTGCATTTGTGTTTATATTGCCACTGTGTCGGTATTTCATACCATTTATTTCCATTCTAGGTGACACTACTGAGTTGGAAAACCAGTAGAAAACGAGTAGAAAACCAGTAGAAAACTTCACTGACCGTATACATTCAGACAAGCATCTTGAAGTATCTTAAACTGCATTCCTTAGTACTTAGATATAAAGGTTACATCATAATTTTCACCTAGAAAATTTGGAGGGCCTCGGTCCAAACCTTAACACCGAAAACATTCCGTGTGACAACACGAGATCTGCTTAGTCAGTTTCCTGAACAACCGTACGAGCCACAGGCTCGTACGTTGGACTATTTGCGGCCAGCAGTAGCAGCTTGATCTACCGGGGCGGGTGGTGGGGGCTTCTGACCCCTGGAAGCATCCCTCAGGTATAATTCACGGAAGAAAGAGAGAGAGAGCGAGATAGAGAGAGAGAAGAAAAAGCTTATGATGATTATGAACAACAATAACAACAGCAATAACAATTAAAAAACAAACACAGAAACACCTACAACAACAACAAGATCAATTTAATGAGAAGTGACGGTGCTTGTTGTCCGGCCATTTTCTAGTTCAATAATTTCACCATCACTGAGACTTTTGTTTAAGAATACGGATAAATGAGTTAGGAAAAAAAATATCATCGGCCTGGCGTCTTTTGTTTGAAAATATCTGGTTCTTCAACAAGATATCACATTAAACCAACATGGAAAAAAAGAGATAAAGCCACAAAATAAAAACAACTCACAGAAGCGTCTTATTGTGAACAATAAGACGCCAGCCTCAAAACAGCGTTCGAAAAGTCACTCTGGACAATGAAGAGAGCGAAGCCTAGCCAAGGGAGTTAAATCGGAGGCTGTCATAGTGAAGAGCTCTGTTCCACAAGGCACAGTACTCGCCCCCATCTTATTCCTTATCCTCATATCAGACATAAACAGAGATATACACCACAGCACCGTAGATATAAACAAAGTTTTCCAGTGGGCAACGGTAAACAATATGATGTTCAATGAGGACAAATTCCAACTACTCCGTTATGGAAAACTGGAGGAGATAATAACTAGAACAGAGTATACTACTGACTCCGGCCATACAATAGAGCAGAAAAATAATGTAAGGGACCTGGGAGTAGTAATGTCTGAGGATCTCACTTTCAAGGATCACAACAGTGCCACGATCGCACGTGCAAAGAAAATGATAGGATGGATAATGAGAACTTTCAAAACGAGAGATGCCAAGCCCATGATGATCCTTTTCAAATCACTTGTTCTCTCTAGGCTGGAATACTGCTGTACATTAACATCTCCATTCAAAGCAGGTGAAATCGCAGATCTAGAGAGTGTACAGAGATCCTTTACTTCACGTATAAGTTCTGTCAAGCACCTTAACTACTGGGAACGCTTGGAAGCACTTGACTTGTACTCGTTGGAACGCAGGAGGGAGAGATATATCATAATCTACACTTGGAAAATCTTGGAAGGAATGGTCCCAAATCTGCACACAGAAATCACTCCCAACGAAAGTAAAAGACTGGGCAGGCGATGCAAAATGCCCCCAATAAAAAGTAGGGGCGCCATTGGTACACTAAGAGAAAACACCATAAGTGTCCGGGGCCCAAAACTGTTCAACAGCCTCCCATCAAGCATTAGGGGAATTGCCAATAAACCCCTGGCTGCCTTCAAGAGAGAGCTGGACAGATACCTAAAGTCAGTGCCGGATCAGCCGGGCTGTGGCTCGTACGTTGGACTGCGTGCGGCCAGCAGTAACAGCCTAGTTGATCAGGCCCTGATCCATCGGGAGGCCTGGTCATGGACCGGGCCGCGGGGGCGTTGATCCCCTGAATAACCTCCAGGTAACCTCCAGGTAAGGGAAGCCTGGTCCGGGATGCTTGGCCAGTGAAGAGCTGATCATTTATGTATGATGCTATAAAGGGTGAGCTACTAAACAGATGAAAGTGCTGCACACCCGGCCCTAAGTTGTGGTGACAAGTGTAGGAGCGAGGCAACACAGTAAAGACTCAAGTGATCAGACCCTATCAGCGACGAAGAACTGGCGTGAAACAATCCCCAAAGTGACAGGCAACATCCGAAATTTCCGGATCTTTGTGAACAGTGTCAATTTCGTCATATACTTTGAGGGAGTAAAATAAAACTCAATTTGGGGTGTAAAGTTGAGTGTGCAGTGTTTAAAGGAAGAACACATGTGTTAAGACTTAAGTATTGAAACATTAAAAATATAAACATGCTTTAAAAGAGTGAACATTATAATAAATTAACTGTGTATCATATGAATGGTATATATATATATTTAGATAAATTATAATAATATAATTTTATAAAATTTATATATTATATAAATATATATATATGCATAAGATTAACAGTAAACAAGTGATTTCAGAATATGCAAAACAACACTCTAAAAATAGAAAATTCCAACCTTTCGTGACTAACTCAATTATCAAGGAACTATGTGATATCACAAAGCGCTTGGAATTTCTCTATTATTATTCAGAGTTGTATTTTTTTATGCATATATATATATATATATAATATATATATATATATATATATATATATATATATATATAATATTATAATATATATATATAATATATATATATATATATATAATATATATATATACATATAGTCCGGGACCACGTCACAAGTGTCTACCTGCTATCATATGTAGCGTAGCCGGTAGACACAGACTGACACACTAATACAGACTGACACAGACTGTCAGAAATAGATACATGTGTTTTCCTACTTCGCAGTGGGGGGGGGAGAATAACACTTGTTAACATAAAGCTTGCAACTAAAACACTAATAAGTCATACAACAAAAGCAATAATAACAACAAAACACTGCTCAATAGGGAACAACGAACAAAAGCGCAACAACAGTAGTTTTCCCTTCAGAGCAGCCAGAGACTGAGGCAAAAATAGTGGTAGAAATAGCCAGGGTTGTTGTTGTTGTGGTGGTGGTGGTGGTGGTAGTGGTAGTGAATTGCAGAATGCTTGTTCAACACTGTCTTGGGTCCTGCGAACTTCATTACGTTTGGTAATCTGTTTCGGTTTTTAATTGCTCATTACTTTTCATGGATGACGCCCTGAAATTTGTCCTCACTGAACATGGCTTTGTTTCCTTTCCCCTCATGGAAGGTTCCTTGATGTTGGTGAGGGGCTCTTGATTTAGGGAATTGAATCTGTGCTCCAGTTCCCCGAATTAAGCCTGAATGCCTTCCACATCCCCCCCTGGGCGCTGTATAATCCTACGGGTTTAGCGCTTCCCCCTTGATTATAATAATAATAATTTGTTTCCTTAGGTCCACTTGAAGACTTGGTCAACGTCATCTTGGAAGTCTGCTTGAGTATTATCTACCGATGTTACGTTGACGAAACAATTCTGAAGTTTACATGGATATAGTTACAGGGGGGCCAACGCCCCCGAGGACAGGCCCCAGAGCTGATCATCCAGGCTGTTGGTGCTGGCGACATGCAGTTCAACGAAGGAAGAACAGTTTTCAAGGGTAAACTGGACCACAACCTCTGCCAAAACAAAGAAACGACAGAGATCAATGAAAACTGCGAACGCAGTGAAAGGGGGAGACAACGTAAGAAAAAGCCAACTCAAGATTGATAAGATAAAATAAAACCGGGAAGAGAAAACACAAGATTAAACAAATGAAACAGTACGCTAGAAGTACCGCAGTCAGAGGAAACACGTAGGAAAACAACCAGTCGAAAACCAGAAAGAACTGAACAGCAGCCTCTGCAGGTGTTGGTGCCACAAAAACACGCAGATGTTAAACATCTCAACTGGCATCAACGCTGATAAAAATGCTCACATATTATATAAAGGAAATAGGTGTGAAAAAGACACTTAATGCAGTGACGTGTTGCTTGGTACAACATCTCGCCCGCGAGATTTTACAGAACATCGAGGGAGGATGGTCAGGTGTACACATGCTGAGTAGTGTACACCTGAACACCCGTCAAGGATGCCCTGTACTAGCTGTAATTTTGCTCGTTGCTATTATGTATTTGATAAAATCCACTCCATTGGCTACTGTACATGTATTCCCGTTGCTGTGCATTTCAAGAAAGGTATCCCGTCCTGCATCACCCCAGACCTCTGGTATCCCCATATTACATAACCCGGACCTCTGGTATCCCCATATTACATAACCCGGACCTCTGGTATCCCCATATTACATAACCTGGACCTCTGGTTTCCCCATATTACATAACCCGGACTCTGGTATCCCCATATTACATAACCTAGACCTCTGGTATTTAGTTTTTTTTTTAGCTTCAAAACTGGTGTTTAGCTTCGAATGTTTTTTTTTTTTTTGTTTAGTGGAAGGTTTGAGTTAGATTTGCGCTGTCTATATCTTAACCTACCATTTCTTTTATAGAAGAAACTGGGATATCTGTTTTCATGGGATGACTTATGATGCCTCTTCTGATTTCCTTCAGATCTTAAGTGCTAATATTTACTCGCGTTACCAACTTATTGTGCAGAGTGTTTAGGTAACTTCACCGGCACACAAACCAAACTTAATAGATACTATCCTGGCTACACATCAGCCGTTAAATATCAAAGTCATTTAGAAGAGATAGACTCAAATATATTTCACGCAATTTAGCAGGAATCAAAATTTCACCTTATTTTAAATGTAAGATTGTCAGGTGTGAGTATCATGTGGGAGTTCGAACACGTGGATAGGGTAAAGTAATACTCACGTAGGCTGGAAGTACGTATAATTATAACGGTAAGTATGGAAGAGCCAAACAGCCGGCCTGCCTCTCTTGCTCACTCTCGTATAACTGACTGGCCGCCCACAGTACCCATATATGAGGGGGTCTTTGAATACTGCTGTGGTCAGCACAATATGAATACAGACAGTGACTCAGGCAGAGACGGTTGGTAGTGAGTCATCTACTGGTACACTGGTTACTGGTAACTGGTTACTACTACTGAGATGAGTGCACACCTGAGTGACACTCTCCGCCGTCAACACATTAGAAAACATCTTTCTTGAGAATTTGTTATTGCGATGCTGAGAGTTTATGTAAGTTATCGGAGATGTTACAGAGATGCCGGCAATGGGAGTCTACCTGAAGTCTGGACTGGAGAGTGTTCCCAGGGTCAAGGCCCTGCGGCCCGGTGCTGTTGGTGCCAGCCGGACGGGGTCAATCGTAAGCACTACAGCCTGGCTGATCAGGGACTGACTTGAGAAGCTTATCCAGTTCCAGGAGTCGGGTTGTAATCCCCCTTATGTATGATGTATGTATGATGGGAGGACACAGAAAAGTCTTGGCCCCCTTGGTAAATTCATTGCACTCTTGCAATTTTTATCACAGAGTACCTGTACTTGCAATTTGTTCCTAGAATCTTGGCCTAGTTACCGTACACTAGAGCTGAAAATCTGAAGCTGCTTGGATAAGTCCTTCTAGTGTCTGAGTAAAATAAAAACGAAAAGTTAAAAGAAAATAAGAAAAAGAATTTTGGCAACCACCTGAAGTATCCCTCTTCAGGGATATTTAATAACGACTCCACTACATTAAATATCTCTTTACCGCCTGTCAGTGTTATACCTTTATTGAGCATACCAAGAGAATATGCAAATATGAGAAAATGTTAATTACCCCACACTCAAATAAAAGCCTTAAAATTCCATTAAAAGAAAAATTTCACTCTAAAGAATGGTGTACTTCCTACCATCCAGAAATGTGTTAAAAATCGCTTCAGGGGAAACTATGTTATAATTTTGACTTTATTTTTTCCACCAGACGGATGCGACAACCACAGGTCGTGAAGACAAAAGCGGTGAAATGCATGAAGAACCTTATCATTCGGGTTGTAGTTCGTACGCTGAATTGCGTGCGGTCGCAGTAACAGCCTGGTGGATCAGGCCCTGGTCTACCGGGAGGCCTGGTCAAGGACTGGACCGCGAGGGCGTTGATCCCTGGAACACCCTCCAGGTAGACCCCAGATAGATATAAATACTAAATCACGGGTTAGTGTTCCTAAGTTTGACAAGGACTGCAAGTATTACACCTTGACAATAGCAGATCATCACTTCACACCAGGAAATATTGTGACCTAAGCTGCCCCAAATTCCACGTGAAAAAAAAAAGAAACAAATTCCTACAAAATAATGTAGACTAATGTAGGCAGAGCGAGAAACAACCTAAAAGAACTTAAAGGATACAAGGCAACAGGTAACACAGAAACAAGACAGTGGAACACACCACCTACAGCAATGTACCTAGGAAGTCGAACTTGTAGTCCACCAAGTGACAAATTAAAGGACCCACTGGTAAGTTAGACGGAACTGATGACGACGACTTCTTGGAGGGAAAGGCAAGGGGAACCAACGAAATCTTACTATGTACTAATTAACTAAAACACAGATAGAGGATAGATACAGGACAGTATTACTTAGAATAAAGGATCCATGAGTTAAGAACTGGGCAGATGGAAAGCAGAAGACATGATATTGACTTAGACCAACGGGCTGTTATTACCGGTGGTTCGTACGTTGGACTACGTGCGGCCAGCTGTAACAGCCTCGTTGATCAGGCCCTGATCAACCAGGAGACCTGGTCATGGACAGGGCCGCGGGGGCGTTGATCCCCGGAATACCCTCCAGGTAGACTCCAGGTAGCAATAAGAATGTAAGGAAGTATTTTTTCTTATCTCAAAGTGGTTGAAAAGTGGAATGACTTGGATGAGGCAGTAGTGGAGGGAAAATTAATACACAGCTTCAAGACTAGATATGATAAGACCCAAGAAGCAAGAAGTCAGTGATACCGATAAAAATGGTCTAGGAGGCGGGGCCAGGAGCTGAGACTCGCCTCCGGCAAACACAACTAGGTGAGTACGTATACACACACACACACACACACACACACACACACACAACACACACACACACACACACACACACACACACACACACACACACACAGCATCATGTTCATCCCAATAAAAACAAACTTGATGACAACAAAAACATTTCAATAAATATATACTGGAGAACGGCGCCACTCAGGTTCTTAATGTGGTGTGTGTGTGTCTTGTGATCACTGTGGGAGGTGTGTTCTCCCATGCTCCTCCTCCCCCACACATCTGACAACCACACTTCCTGATGGGCCCCCACAACAGCTCAGTCTGGTACCACAAGTGTTAAACTTGCAAATCTGAACGTTTCCTGATTAAGCTCAGCTGCCTCACTGCCAGACGTATCGCGGCAGCATCTTTCTTATCTGTTTGTACTATTAATGGTTAAGTACACTGCTTTTGTAAGTATACTGTATTAGAAGTGTAATAACATAGAAAAAATTTAACATTACAGCCTGGTTAATCAGGCTGTTGCTGTTGGCGGCCAGCCGGCTTACATATCTACCAGAGCTTGGTCGATGTGGCACTTGGCGGAGGTAGTCATCCAGTGTCCTCTGGCAGACTTCTACACTTGTTCTGGCAGAATTTCTTATATTCTCTGGTATTGTGTTGATCAGTCTTTCTCGTATTGTAGCTCTCGCCCCAGTTGAGTTCGAAGAAGTCATCGACAGCACGTCCAGGCATTCTGCTCCTGGACCAGACTCGTGTAATTCCATAGTTATCAAAAATTATAAGAAAGAACTACCCTGGGCTTTTTATTATTTTATGGGAGCCTGCACATATGTTACATCCCACAGTCATTGAAAACCACTGATACTGCCCCACTTCACAAAGGAGGCAGTAAAGGAATCGCAAAAAAAAACTATAGCCCAATACCTGGAGGTTACCTGGAGGTTATTCCGGGGATCAACGCTCCCGCGGCCCGGTCCATGACCAGGCCTCCCGATGGATCAGGGCCTGATCAACTAGGCTGTTACTGCTGGCCGCACGCAGTCCAACGTACGAGCCACAGCCCGGCTGATCCGGCACTGACTTTAGGTATCTGTCCAGCTCTCTCTTGAAGGCAGCCAGGGGTTTATTGGCAATTCCCCTAATGCTTGATGGGAGGCTGTTAAACAGTTTTGGGCCCCGGACACTTATGGTGTTTTCCCTTAGTGTACCAATGGCGCCCCTACTTTTTATTGGGGGCATTTTGCATCGCCTGCCCAGTCTTTTACTTTCGTAGGGAGTGATTTCTGTGTGCAGAGTTGGGACCATTCCTTCCAAGATTTTCCAAGTGTAGATTATGATATATCTCTCCCTCCTGCGTTCCAACGAGTACAAGTCAAGTGCTTCCAAGCGTTCCCAGTAGTTAAGGTGCTTGACAGAACTTATACGTGCAGTAAAGGATCTCTGTACACTCTCTAGATCTGTGATTTCACCTGCTTTGAATGGAGATGTTAATGTACAGCAGTATTCTAGCCTAGAGAGAACAAGTGATTTGAAAAGGATCATCATGGGCTTGGCATCTCTCGTTTTGAAAGTTCTCATTATCCATCCTATCATTTTCTTTGCACGTGCGATCGTGGCACTGTTGTGATCCTTGAAAGTAAGATCCTCGGACATTACTACTCCCAGGTCCCTCACATTTTTCCGCTCTATTGTATGGCCGGAGTCAGTAGTATACTCTGTTCTAGTTATTATCTCCTCCAGTTTTCCATAACGGAGTAGTTGGAATTTGTCCTCATTGAACATCATATTGTTTACCGTTGCCCACTGGAAAACTTTGTTAATATCTTCTTGGAGGTTAACCGCGTCCTCAGCAGATGACAGCCTCATGCAGATCCTAGTATCATCTGCAAAGGATGATACGGTGCTGTGGTGTATATCTCTGTTTATGTCTGATATGAGGATAAGGAATAAGATGGGGGCGAGTACTGTGCCTTGTGGAACAGAGCTCTTCACTATGGCAGCCTCCGATTTAACTCTGTTGACCACTACTCTTTGTGTTCGATTTGTTAGGAAGTTGAAGATCCATCTCCCCACTTTCCCAGTTATTCCTTTAGCACGTATTTTATGGGCTATTACGCCATGGTCGCATTTGTCAAATGCTTTTGCAAAGTCTGTGTATATTACATCTGCATTCTGATTTTCTTCCAGTGCATCCAAGGCCATGTCATAGTGATCCAGTAGTTGTGAGAGGCAGGAGCGACCTGCCCTGAACCCATGTTGCCCTGGATTGTGCAGATTTTGGGAATCCAGGTGATTTGCAATCCTGCTTCTTAGCACTCTTTCAAAGATTTTTATGATGTGGGACGTCAGAGCTATTGGTCTATAGTTCTTAGCTAATGCTTTGCTGCCACCTTTATGGAGTGGGGCTATATCCCTAACTTCACATATAAAAATCTTTGAATGAGCCCTAATGAAGTAAGATTGCCAGTCACATGCAATCACACCAACTGCATAATCCAGGTTGCAACTGTCCTGGAAGTTCTAGAAGACAAGCTAAATACTGATGTAGTGTACACTGATTTTTGCAGAAGCGTTCGGCAGGTGTGACCATGGTGTGAGTGAGCACGAAATGCGTGCAAAAGGTATGACTGGAAAAGTGGGCAGATTGGTATTTAACTACTTAACAAACAGAACCCAAAGAAAAACAGCAGTAGTAAACAGAGTGAAGTCAGAGGCTACCACAGTAGAAAGCTCTGTTCCTCAAGGCAATGTACTCGTCCCCTCTGTGTCTCGTTCTTATGTCCGATTTTGACAAGGTAATAAATCATAGCACCAAAACATCCTTTGCTGATGAGGCCAGAATCTCTATGAGAGTGGCTGTAGGTGCTAACCGCAGCTCATCGTAGTCTGAGCCTGGAGATTTTCCGTAGACGATGAGAATATTGACAAGAATACCACTGTGAGTTTAGTTTCTAGAGCATCTTTGTATGCCAGTGGTGCGATGATAGAAAAGTGGTGCTGATAGTATGTTACGGCGAACTACCAGTATCCATACTTTTCATCGTAGGTTTTACCTGTTTGAGTGGCATCTACCTGATAATGGCTTGTGGGGTCACGGCCCCTGAGGCTCGATCTCATACTTGGTCGCCTGGCTGACAGCCTGGTCAGTCTAGGTGTGAGTCACGAAGTCGAGTCCAAATACAGTGTGCCTCAGTAATTGCGACCTCTCTCTTCCTGGTCTTTGTCAGATCAAAGCACAGGCAGGAGGACCAGAGACTCAAATGGCTACATTCCTCCCGATTTCCAGACATGAATATACACCACCTCAGAGACATGAATATACACCAACGTCACCTCATCTATCTGCAGGAACACGTTTGATCACGTGTTACGTCACACAGCTGTAATCCGTAAATGGCACAGGAGATCATCGCTTCCGAAATCTGATCTCAGATCAGGTCGTTTAAATTAGAAAACATTTTGCAGGAGCAGGTACTGTTGCGAAACACAGAGAGAAGTAAAGATGTGTGTAGACTGAATGTGAGAAGTTTGTAAACCTTACCTGCTCTCGCACATGTTCATAAAACTAATAGGTAGTATCAGCAATAATTATAAGCACTACATTAAATAGGCTCCGTTTTCCATTCATACGACTAGGTGGTAATACCTTCCTGGGTCTTCATGATTTTTACACAGGGTGTGGCCATTGACTTATTTGATTTCATGACTTGTAAAAAATTCACAGCAAACATAAATTCCCTTGGATAATAATCCTATGGAAAAAACTGTTCTTTTATATTATCAGTGTATCTGAAAGACAAATTCGGAAAGAGTAATGTGAAAAAGTTTGACCTCTCGATCAGTGGTCAGATCGCTCAGCCAACAAGACCATGGGGTCGATCCCCAGACAGGACGACATATAGGAGCAAATCCCCTTGGAATTATCAGAAACTAGGCACTTGGGTATTAGTGGACAGTTGTAGGTCGCACCCACGGACATACCATAGTGAGGACTAGGCATAAAAATGATCTGAAATGGGATGCCAACACTTAATTTATAAAGGTGAAAGCTGCACAAATACTGAATACTGAATATGCTTCTGTGGGTTATGTAAGGTTGAGATTAGGAGTCTGGGTATTTGAGGTGGGTGGGACGGGGTGTGTGTTGGGTGGGAGGTAATGGTGTGTGTGTGTGTGTGTGTGTGTGTGTGTGTGTGTGTGTGTGTGTGTAGGGGGGTTACCGGCGTATGTTAGTGGGGGGGGGGGTTATGGGCGTACGTTAGGTAACCCGTTTTTCTCACCATGTGGAACCTTCACTTGGCTTCCCTCACACCCCTCAGCGTACACGAGACAATTACACAACGGGAATCCTTAAAAGTATCATTACGGGCTTACGCAAATGCTAGCAGTCGCAGGTCCAGCGCCAAGCACACAGCTTCGCACCAGCCTGCTACCAAAGTGATATATTATGATTTAGACCACTCTGTATAGTGGTCTACAGGGTCACTTGGGAAGCTTTTGCCAGATTCCTCCCTCTTGTGGTTTCGAACCCTGCTGACTGCGATCTTTCTCTGTATATTCCTTCGTTTTTCTGCGTGGTGCATTGACATAAAAACCGCCTTTGATGTCAGAAAATACAGGAGGAGAATGAAATAGCTTAAAACCATGCTTGAGGCCCACTGGTGTCCCCGGGCTAAGAAGAAACATGGCTTGTAAACCAAGCTTTTGAGGCATCTGTGGGTTAGTGGTCTAAAGCGTCACCTAGGGAGCCTTACCAGACTCCCCTGATGTGGTATCGAATCCTGCTGACTGCGACCTTTCTCTTCCTTTTTTTTTCTCTCTCTCTTTGAGCTGTGCTCACACCTCTACAACACAATTATCATCAAAGATTTGTTAACCTATACCACGAATTAAGGAAAAATCCTAGACTTCACCTTACGAAACAGACAAAGCAAATGCTATATTAATTATGGACAAGGTAGATAATAGTGGAAAAATAAACATGATATTAGGAGACGGGAGAAACTCACGCACCTCTTCACTCATACAGACTTTCTTTTCCACCTGTCATGGTTTAATCTTTACTAGTATATTTCTTTACTAATATAACAATTTTAGGTAAATTTTGTCTTTTTGACTTCAGAAAATGAATGAAGGTTTTAATTTCGGGGTTTTCTTTCACACATGGAGGCTTCACTGGTCTGTTTTTTCACGAAGCACCACCTATTTACAACGGTCAATTAAAACACCAATAAAAAACTTTAGAAAAAAATATATCAGTGTTGTTGAAGGTGGAGCAAAAAGAGTGATCAATGGCAGTCAGTGGTCAGAGAGTGACAGTGATGACGATAGTATTTATTTGTACCTCGTTATTTACGTGACACTTTCTAAAGCTACACATGAACCAACACTCAAAACATCAACACCAATTGAACGGACTGTGTCCGATGTCCATGTTTGAGGGACTATGATGTAACACACACACACACACACATACACACATAGGAAGTATTTCTTCAGTCACAGAGTTGTCAGGAAGTGGAACAGTCTGGGAAGTGATGTAGTGGAGGCAGGATGCATACATAGCTTTAAGAAGAGGTATAATAAAGTTCATGGAGCAGGGAGAGTGACCTGATAAGGACCAGTGAAGAGACGGGGCCAGGATCTGTGAATCGACTCCCTGCAACCACAACTAGGTGGTGGGAAGATGCAATCTTCCCACCAGGATACCAGATCATGAAGAAAGATAGAAGGGGCAGGGGGGGAGGTGGGGTTGCTCTGCTCATAAAAAACAGATGGAAATTCGAGAAAATGGAAGGCATAGATGAGACGGGAGAAAGAGACTACATAGCAGGTACACTTCAGTCTGGGGAACACAAAGTGGCCATTGCAGTGATGTATAATCCACCACAGAACTGCAGGAGGCCAAGACAGGAATATGAAGAGAGCAACAGAGCAATGGTGGACACACTTGCTGAGGTGGCAAGAAGAGCTCACTCCAGCAGAGCAAAGTTGCTGGTTATGGGGGATTTCAACCACAGGGAGATTGACGGGGAAAACCTGGAGCCACATGGGGGTCCCGAAACATGGAGAGCCAGGATGTTGGACGTGGTGCTGGAAAACCTCATGCACCAACATGTTAAGGACACTACCAGAGTGAGAGGGGAGGATGAACCATCAAGATTGGACCTTGTGTTCACCCTGGGCAGCTCAGACATTGAGGACATCAAGTATGAGAGTCCCCTAGGAGCTAGCGACCACGTGGTTCTGTGCTTTGAATACATAGTAGAGCTGCAAGTGGAGAGAATAACAGGAGTTGAATGGGAAAAGCCTGACTATAAAAGAGGGGACTACATAGGGTTGAAGAACTTCCTGCGGGAGGTCCAGTGGGACAGAACTGGCAGGAAAGCCAGTAAATGAAATGATGGAATATGTAACAACAAAATGCAAGGAGGCAGTGGAAAGGTTTATTCCCAAGGGCAACAGTAACAACGGAAGACCAGAACGAGCCCCTGGTTTACCCGACGGTGTAAGGAGGCGAAAACAAAGTGCAATAGAGAATGGAAAAAGTACAGAAGGCAGAGAACACACGAAAATAGGGAGATCAGTCGCAGAGCAGAGGAATGAGTACGCACAGGTAAGGAGGGAGGCCCAGCGACAGTATGAAAATGACATAGCATCGAGAATCAAGACTGACCCGAAACTGTTGTATAGCCACATCAGGAGGAAGACAACAGTCAAAGACCAGGTGATCAGATTAAGGACAGAAGGCGGAGAACTCACAAGAAATGATCAGGAGGTATGTGAGGGGCTGAACAGGAGATTTAAGGAAGTTTTTACAGTAGAGACAGGAAGGGCTGTGGGAAGACAGCACAGAAGGGAACATCAAGAGGGAATATACCAACAAGTGTTGGATGACATACGAACAACTGAGGAGGAGGTGAAGAAGCTCTTAAGTGACCTTGACACCTCAAAGGCGATGGGACCGGACAACATCTCCACATGGGTCCTTAGAGAAGGAGCAGAGATGCTGTGCATGCCTCTAACCACAATCTTCAACACATCCCTTGAAACTGGGCAACTACCTGAGAAATGGAAGACAGCTAATGTAGTCCCCATATTTAAGAAAGGAAACAGAAACGAAGCACTAAACTACAGACCTGTGTCTCTGACATGTATTGTGTGCAAAGTCATGGAGAAAATTATCAGGAGGAGAGTGGTCGAACACCTGGAAAGGAACAAGATTATAAATGAAAACCAGCATGGGTTCATGGAAGGCAAATCTTGTATCACAAACCTCCTGGAGTTTTATGACAAGGTAACAGAAGTAAGACACGAGAGAGAGGGGTGGGTAGATTGCGTTTTCCTAGACTGCAGGAAGTCCTTTGACACAGTTCCCCACAAGAGATTAGTGCAGAAGCTGGAGGATCAGGTGCATGTAAAAGGGAGGGCACTGCAATGGATAAGGAAATACCTGACAGGGAGGCAGCAACGAGTCATGGTACGTGAAGAGGTATCACAGTGGGCGCCTGTTACGAGCGGGGTCCCACAGAGGTCTGTTCTAGGACCAGTGCTATTTTTGATATATGTGAACGACATGATGGAAGGAATAGACTCTGAAGTGTCCCTGTTCGCAGATGACGTGAAGTTGATGAGAAGAATTAAATCGGACGAGGATGAGTCAGGACTGCAAAGAGACCTGGACAGGCTGGACATGTGGTCCAGTAACTGGCTTCTCGAATTCAATCCAGCCAAATGCAAAGTCATGAAGATTGGGGAGGGGCAAAGAAGACCGCAGACAGAGTATAGGCTAGGTGGACAAAGACTACAGACCTCACTCAGGGAGAAAGACCTTGGGGTGACCATAACACCGAACACATCACCGGAGGCACACATCAACCAAATAACTGCTGCAGCATACGGGCGCCTGGCAAACCTGAGAATAGCGTTCCGATACCTTAATAAGGAATCGTTCAAGACACTGTACACTGTGTATGTTAGGCCCATACTGGAGTATGCAACACCAGTCTGGAACCCACACCTGGTCAAGCACGTCAGGAAGTTAGAGAAAGTACAAAGGTATGCAACAAGGCTAGTCCCAGAGCTCAAGGGAATGTCGTACGAGAAAAGGTTAAGGGAAATCGGACTGACGACACTGGAGGACAGAAGGGTCAGGGGAGACATGATAACGACATACAAGATACTGCGGGGAATAGACAGGGTGGACAGAGATAGGATGTTCCAGAGAGGGGACACAGGGACAAGGGGTCACAACCGGAAGCTGAAGACTCACACGAGTCACAGGGACGTTAGGAAGTATTTCTTCAGTCATAGAGTTGTCAGCAAGTGGAATAGCCTAGCAAGTGAAGTAGTGGAGGCAGGAACCATACATAGTTTTAAGAAGAGGTATGACAAAGCTCAGGAAGCAGAGAGAGAGAGGACCCAGTAGCGATCAGTGAAGAGGCGGGGCCAGGAGCTGAGTCTCGACCCCTGCAACCACAATTAGGTGAGTACAATTAGGTGAGTACACACTACAGATGTATCGGATATCCACATCCGCACAATTTCTTACATCCGCATCCGCGACCGCAAAATAAGTAAGACATCCTCATGCACATCCGCATCCGTGGGTATCTAAATTTTCACATCTGATACATCTCTAATCACACACACACACACACACACAAGTGGAGGGAGAAGCAGGAAGGCCAGGACGAATGAAGCCAAACTACAAGAAAGGGGACTACACAGGAATGAGGAACTACCTGAACGGGGTTCAGTGGGACAGAGAACTGGCAGGGAAGCCAGTTAATGAGATGATGGAATATGTAGCAACAAAATGCAAGGAGGCTGAGGAGAGGTTTGTACCCAAGGGTAACAGGAATAATGAAAAAGCCAGGATGAGCTCATGGTTTACCCAAAGGTGCAGGGAGGCAAAAACCAAGTGTGCTAGGGAATGGAAGAAATATAGAAGGCAAAGGATCCAGGAGAATAAGGAGAACAGTCATAGAGCCAGAAACGAATATGCACAGATAAGAAGGGAGGCCCAAAGACAATATGAAAATGACATAGCAGCGAAAGCCAAATCTGACCCGAAACTGTTGTACAGCCACATCAGGAGGAAAACAACAGTCAAGGACCAGGTAATCAGGCTAAGGAAGGAAGGAGGAGAGACAACAAGAAATGACCATGAAATATGTGAAGAACTCAACAAGAGATTCAAAGAAGTGTTCACAGAGGAGACAGAAGGGACTCCAGAAAGACGGAGAGGTGGGGCACACCACCAAGTGCTGGACACAGTGCACACAACCGAGGAAGAAGTGAAGAGGCTTCTGAGTGAGCTAGATACCTCAAAGGCAATGGGGCCAGATAACATCTCCCCATGGGTATTGAGAGAGGGAGCAGAGGCGCTATGTGTACCCCTAACAGCAATATTCAATACATCTATCGAAACAGGGAGATTGCCTGAGGCATGGAAGACAGCAAATGTAGTCCCAATCTTTAAAAAAGGAGACAGACATGAAGCATTAAACTACAGACCAGTGTCACTGACATGTATAGTATGCAAAATCATGGAGAAGATTATCAGGAGAAGAGTGGTGGAACACCTAGAAAGGAACGATCTCATCAACAGCAGCCAACATGGTTTCAGGGACGGGAAATCCTGTGTCACAAACCTACTGGAGTTCTATGACATGGTGACAGCAGTAAGACAAGAGAGAGAGGGGTGGGTGGATTGCATTTTCTTGGACTGCAAGAAGGCGTTTGACACAGTTCCACACAAGAGATTGGTGCAAAAACTGGAGGACCAAGCAGGGATAACAGGGAAGGCACTACAATGGATCAGGGAATACTTGTCAGGAAGACAGCAGCGAGTCATGGTACGTGGCGAGGTGTCAGAGTGGGCACCTGTGACCAGCGGGGTCCCGCAGGGGTCAGTCCTAGGACCAGTGCTGTTTCTGGTATTTGTGAACGACATGACGGAAGGAATAGACTCTGAGGTGTCCCTGTTTGCAGATGACGTGAAGTTGATGAGAAGAATTCACTCGATCGAAGACCAGGCAGAACTACAAAGGGATCTGGACAGGCTGCAGACCTGGTCCAGCAATTGGCTCCTGGAGTTCAATCCCACCAAGTCAAAGTCATGAAGATTGGGGAAGGGCAAAGAAGGCCGCAGACGGAGTACAGTCTAGGGGGTCAGAGACTACAAACCTCACTCAAGGAAAAAGATCTTGGGGTGAGTATAACACCAGGCACATCTCCTGAAGCGCACATCAACCAAATAACTGCTGCAGCATATGGGCGCCTAGCAAACCTCAGAACAGCATTCCGACATCTTAATAAGGAATCATTCAGGACCCTGTACACCGTGTACGTTAGGCCCATATTGGAGTATGCGGCACCAGTTTGGAACCCACACCTAGCCAAGCACGTAAAGAAACTAGAGAAAGTGCAAAGGTTTGCAACAAGACTAGTCCCAGAGCTAAGAGGTATGTCCTACGAGGAGAGGTTAAGGGAAATCAACCTGACGACACTGGAGGACAGGAGAGATAGGGGGGACATGATAACGACATACAAAATACTGAGAGGAATTGACAAGGTGGACAAAGACAGGATGTTCCAGAGACTTGGACACAGTAACAAGGGGACACAGTTGGAAGCTGAAGACACAGATGAATCACAGGGATGTTAGGAAGTATTTTTTCAGCCACAGAGTAGTCAGTAAGTGGAATAGTTTGGGAAGCGATGTAGTGGAGGCAGGATCCATACATAGCTTTAAGCAGAGGTATGATAAAGCTCAGGCTCAGGGAGAGTGACCTAGTAGCGATCAGTGAAGAGGCGGGGCCAGGAGTCGGACTCGATCCCCGCAACCTCAACTAGGTGAGTACACACACACACACTACCAGGCCACGCTCACACCACCTATCTGACGCAGATGTGAAGGTTAAGGGAACATCTGTCGCACACAGTGCGGGAGGAACACCTGTGGTGTTATTATATTAACGGGGAAGCGCTAAGCCCGTACGGGGTATACAGCTCCTGGGCAACAGGAGGTCTGATCCAAGGAATGGGACGTTAACTCTGATTTCCTGAATCAAGATTGATGCTGCTGGTAAAACTGGTTTCAGCACTGACGCTGCCTGGCAGTGTTGGTTCTGGTACCAGTGATATGGTCAGTTTTGGTTCTGGTACCAGTGATGTGGTCGGTGGTGGTTCTCGTACCAGTCAGTGATGTGGTCAGTGTTGATTCTGGTACCAGTGATATAGTCAGTATTGGTTCTGGTACCAGTAATGTGGTCAGTGTTGGATCTGGTACCAGTGATGTGGTCAGTGTTGGTGCTGGTTCTGGTACCAGTGATGTGGTCAGTGTTGGTTCTCGTACCAATGACGTGGTCAGTGTTGATTCTGGTACCAGTGATGTGGTTAGTATTATTCTGGTACCAGTGATGTGGTCAGTGTTGGTTCTGGTACCAGTGATGTGGTCAGTGTTGGTTCGAGCTCTGGTACCAGTGAAGTGGTCACCTGGAAAGTACTTGACGACCTGGTCCCAAATCTGCACACCGCCATAACAACATACTGGAATGAGAGATGGGGAAGAGTTAAATAAACCCAGTGAAAAGCAGGAGCGCTGTGGGCACAATAAAGGAACACTGTATCAACATCCGTGACCCCAGACTTTTCAACATCTTACCAGAAGATATCAGAAATACTGCTGAGACACGTATTGAAGTCTTCAAGAGGAAACTGGACAAGTATCTTCACCAGGTGCCAGATCAACCAGGTTGTGATGGATATGTGAGCCAGCATCAAGGCGTCGAGTCACCTTGAAGTGACTGGCGATAGAGAGGAAAGGTGAGATGTCTTGATGCTGGCGATGGGTTCTTGTTCCAAGGAACTGGAGCTACCCTTCCATTTATTAGATTAACTGCGATTATGTCCTCTCGGGTTTAGCGATTCCACATGACTGTACTACCACTAGTACTACTACAACTACTACTACTGCTGTTGTTGTTGCTGCTACTGATACTGCTTCTGCTGCTGCTGCTGCTGCTGCTGTTACTACTACTACTACTACTACTAATAATAATAATAATAATAATTAATTATTGTAATAATAATTATCTCCTTTGAATTTCTTCCCTGGCACGGTGTCTGAGGGGTAAGGCGGCGTCTGCACACATGGAAATGCCTTTAGCATTGAGTTGTGAGTCATGTACATGTCAGGGGTGTGTGTGTGTGTGTGTGTGTGTGTGTGTGTGTGTGTGTGTGTGTGTTGTGTGTGTGTGTGTGTGTGTGTGTTTCCTGGGAGATATATACACAACGAGGGGAAACAAGTGTCTGGTACTCACCTAACTGGGTGCAGGAGTTAAATCTCAACAGGCCTCTACTGGTTTCACGCTTCTGGCTACGTGAGCTCTATCATACCTATTCTTAAAGCTACGTAATAATAATAATAATAATAATAATAATAATAGTACAGTTCTCCAAGATGAAACCATCTTTAAGCAACCCACCCTCCTAAAAGAACATTGGTTTCCCAACAAAGTTTCCACGGGAAGAAAGGAACAAGCTAGACTGACAGTCACGTCGAGTGTGTGGTATACGACTTGACAGTTCTCCCCGGGTCCACTTCCCAGTTACGAATAATGCTTAGTCTTATCTTGGATTTCGTTAATGCTACACTGTTTATCAGGAAATCTGGCAACTTGCGTATTACGTTAAAAACAATAAGTTTTGTTGTATAGAAAAAAAAAGAGCATCAGATGAAAACAATACAAGAAATGAGAAAAATTTAAGAGCTTCGGAAAAACGCGTAACAAGCAACACATAAAAACAAAAGATGAAAACAATAACAGATGAGACACAGAGACAAAAGAATGCAAGAGAGGAAGTCTGTAGTGTAACTAATATTTAGCAAGCCAGGAGCTACTGCACCACCATTAACAACCGTGCATTCCATCGCCCTCTCTTAACATTCTGTGGTATTGATCCTTTCTGGGGAAGGCCGGAAAAGGGAAGGAGATAGGGAATAGGCAGGAAAGATTAACAAGGAGGGAGAGAAAGGAGTAAAGAATAAACCAGATGAACCAGGCTGTGAGGGATATATGGGCCAACGGGCCAGTAACAGCAACAGCCTAAATAACAAAAAGGCACAATACCGTGACTGGAACGATACACAAATAACCCGCACATGAAAGAGAGAAGCTTACGACGACGTTTCGGTCCGACTTGGACCATTGACAAAGTCACACCATGTCAATGGTCCAAGTCGGACCGAAACGTCGTCGTAAGCTTCTCTCTTTTATGTACGGGTTATTTGTGTATAGCAACAGCCTAGTTAACCACGCAAGCGCTAGACGAGCCTGATGCAACACCGGGCACCGAGGGTAAAAAAAAAAAAAAACTCTCGAAACTCATCAAAGCTGTATCAAAGATAAGACAGAGAATGGCTTCCTTCATACGACCAGAAGTAACACAGTTTCGTGAGGGAAGTGTCAGGAGACACTTCCCTCACGAATTAAACAGAACACTTTCGTGTGTTCAACCTGCTGGTACTCACGCATAAATACTTCAAAGGAGCTAGTTAATAGAGATACTGGGGAACAATTAGCAATAACTGTGTCAGGACTGACAGTAGGGCCGCGGGGGGCGTTAACCCCCAAACCCTCTCCAGGTATACTCCCACCTCAAGGAAGGTTCCTTGACGCTGGTGAGGGCTCTTCATCTAGGGAATTGGATCTCTGCTCCAGTTCCCTGAATTAAGCCTGAATACCTTCCATCCCCCCCGCACAGGCGCAGTATATTAATATGGGTTTAGCGTTTCCCCATGATTATAATAACAATTATCCAGGTACACTCCAGGTATATATTTTTACACACAGTAACTCAATTGCAACCCTCAGTGGTGCTGTGGTAGAGTACTTGTCAGTGGTACTGTGGTAGAGTACTTGTCAGTGGTGCTGTGGTAGTATGAGTGACTTGTCATTGTTGTGGTCTGTGGTAGAGTACTTGTCAGTGGTGCTGTGGTAGAGTATTTGTCAGTGGTGCTGTGGTAGAGTACTTGTCAGTGGTGCTGTGGTAGAGTACTTGTCAGTGGTGCTGTGGTAGAGTACTTGTTAGTGGTGCTGTGGTAGAGTACTTGTCAGTGGTGCTGTGGTAGAGTACTTGTCAGTGGTGCTGTGGTAGAGTATTTGTCAGTGGTGCTGTGGTAGAGTACTTGTCCGTGGTGCTGTGGTAGAGAAATTGTCAGTGGTGCTGTGGTAGAGTACTTGTCCGTGGTGCTGTGGTAGAGTACTTGTATATGTGGTGGTACTGTGTGGTAGGAGAGTACTTGTCAGTGGTGCTGTGGTAGAGTACTTGTCAGTGGTGCTGTGGTAGAGTATTTGTCAGTGGTGCTGTGGTAGAGTACTTGTCCGTGGTGCTGTGGTAGAGAAATTGTCAGTGGTGCTGTGGTAGAGCACTTGTCAGTGGTGCTGTGGTAGAGTACTTGTCAGTGGTGCTGTGGTAGAGTACTTGTCCGTGGTGCTGTGGTAGAGTACTTGTCAGTGGTTCTGTGGTAGAGTACTTGTCAGTGGTGCTGTGGTAGAGTACTTGTCAGTGGTGCTGTGGTAGAGTACTTGTCAGTGGTGCTGTGGTAGAGTACTTGTCAGTGGTGCTGTGGTAGAGTACTTGTCAGTGGTGCTGTGGTAGAGTACTTGTCAGTGGTGCTGTGGTAGAGTACTTGTCAGTGGTACTGTGGTAGAGTACTTGTCAGTGGTGCTGTGGTAGAGTACTTGTCAGTGGTGCTGTGGTAGAGTACTTGTCAGTGGTGCTGTGGAAGAGTACTTGTCAGTGGTTCTGTGGTAGAGTACTTGTCCGTGGTGCTGTGATAGAGTACATTGTCAGTGGTGCTGTGGTAGAGTACTTGTCAGTGGTGCTGTGGTAGAGTACTTGTCAGTGGTGCTGTGGTAGAGTACTTGTCAGTGGAGCTGTGGCAGATTACTTGTCAGTGGTGCTGTGGTAGAGTACTTATCAGTGGTGTTGTGGTAGAGTACTTGTCAGTGGTGCTGTGGTAGAGTACTGGTCAGTGGAGCTGTGGCAGAGTACTTGTCAGTGGTGCTGTGGTAGAGTACTTGTCAGTGATGCTGTGGTAGAGTACTTGTCAGCGGTGCTGTGGTAGAGTACTTGTCAGTGGTGTTGTGGTAGAGTACTTGTCAGTGGTGCTGTGGTAGAGTACTTGTCAGTGGAGCTGTGGCAGAGTACTTGCCAGTGGTGCTGTGGTAGAGTACTTGTCGGTGGTGCTGTGGTAGAGTACTTGTCAGTGGTGCTGTGGCAGAGTACTTGTCAGTGGTGCTGTGGTAGAGTACTTGTCAGTGGTGCTGTGGTAGAGTACTTGTCAGTGGTGCTGTGGCAGAGTACTTGTCAGTGGAGCTGTGGTAGAGTACTTGTCAGTGGCACTGTGGTAGAGTACTTGTCAGTGGTACTGTGGTAGAGTGTTTGTCAGTGGTACTGTGGTAGAGTACTTGTCAGTGGTGCTGTGGTAGAGTACTTGTCCGTGGTGCTGTGGATAGAATACTTGTCAGTGGTGCTGACTACTTGTCAGTGGTCCTGTGGTAGAGTACTTGTCAGTGGAGCTGTGGTAGAGTACTTGTCAGTGGTACTGTGGTAGAGTACTTGTCAGTGGTGCTGTGGTAGAGTACTTGTCAGTGGTACTGTGGTAGAGTACTTGTCAGTGGTACTGTGGTAGAGTACTTGTCAGTGGAGTTGTGGTAGAGTACTTGTCAGTGGTGCTGTGGTAGAGTACTTGTCAGTGGTGCTGTGGTAGAGTACTTGTCAGTGGTGCTTTAGTAGAGTACCTATCATTGTTGCTGTGGTAGAGTATTTTTCAGTATACTTGTCACTGGTGCAGTGGTGACGTATTCGTCAGTTTTACAATGGTATAGTGCTCGTCAGGGATGCAACTGTATTGTGCTCATCAATGGTACAATGGTAAAGCACTGATTAGTGGTGCAATGATACCGCACGGTTTCAGTCATTTCTTCAGTTCTTCCACGGCAGAGCAACTGATACTTGTCACACTGGACATCTTGTATTGCTGTCTAAGGACCATACTTGGTAAGAATAGTGTGTAATTTTGCTTAAAGTGTGCTGTTTTCTCAGTGGCTCATGGAAGTATTCGTGGTGTCTTGGAGCATATATCATGGGCACTATGATACCGTCTCCTTGTTACTAGCAATAAAGCACCATGGGTCGAGCCCTACGATATTACTCTTTTACAGCAACTTAAGCACGTCAGGGTCGAGCGCTATACGATATTAGTCCTTGTTACCAAGCAATAAAGCACCCAGGGTCGAGCCCTATACGATATTACTCCTTGTTACCAAGCAATAAAGCACCCAGGGTCGAGCCCTATACGATATTAGTCCTTGTTACCAAGCAATAAAGCACCCAGGGTCGAGCGCTATATGATACTGCTCCTTGTTAACTAGCAATAAATATCTAGAAATTACTCTATTGTTGAGGGTGGCATTTTTTATGGGGGGGAGGGGAGGCCTAAATCAAGATACCCATGGAAATGAACCACAAGGATTGTCTCTCCTTAATTATCTTGGGTTATTATTCTTTCTGAGGTTAGTAACACCACTAAAGTCTTCTGGGAAAGTAGGCCTACTGTAGTGCTCCACACGTCTAATGTTATTACGTTTAATATAACTATTGCAGTTCGTTTAGAATCCACAAGATACGGAGGAAACACAACGTCGTCAGTGAAACTGAAAAGAATACGAAGTATGAAAGTATGAAGCCAGGGTGAAGTGGAGGGAGGAGAAAGTATGAAGCCAGGGTGGAGTGGAGGGAGGAGAAAGTATGAAGCCAGGGTGGAGTGGAGGGAGGAGAAAGTATGAAGCCAGGTGGATGGAGGTGGGAAGGAAAGTATGAAGCCAGGGGAGTGGAGGGAGGGAAAGTAGAACCAGAGGAGTGAGGGAGGAGAAAGTATGAAGCCAGGGTGGAGTGGAGGGAGAGAAAAGAGTATGAAGCCAGGGTGGAGTGGAGGGAGGGAGAAAGTAGAAGCCAGGGTGGAGTGGAGGGAGGAGAAAGCATGAAACCAGGGTGGAGTGGAGGGAGGAGAAAGTAGAGCCAGGGGGAGGGAGGGAGGAGAAAGCATGAAGCAGGTGGAGTGGAGGGAGAAAAGCATGAAGTAAGTCGACTGCCGCATGGTTCTGCGGTAAGGGGAGAGGGCAGCAGGCGGAAGAGGTGAGGGAAGGAGGGAGTTAGGGAGATGATGCAGAGATGGGGATTTCAGTAAAAGGAGATGGAGTACGTGGGGAAGTGATAGGGAAGGAATGCTGAGAGGGAGGAGGGAGAGTGAGGTTGGAGGAGGGGGAGGGAGGAGGAGGGAGTAGAGGGGGTAGCAGTGTGTCTGGATTTCACCAGTATTGAGGACAAGTGTGGTGTAGCGGGGGACTCAGCTTACCCCTGTGTTCTTCCAGTACCTGGGTGTACTCTTCCAGCACCTAGGTGTGTTCTTCCAGTACCTGGGTGTGTTCTTCCAGCACATGGGTGTGTTCTTCCAGCACCTGGGTGTGATCTTCCAGCACCTACGTGTGTTCTTCCAGCACCTGGGTGTGATCTTCCAGCACCTACGTGTGTTCTTCCAGTACCTGGGTGTGTTCTTCCAACACCAGGAGGCCTGGTCGTGGAACGGGCCGCGGGGGCGTTGATCCCCGTAATACTCTCCAGGTAGACCTGGGTGTGTTCTTCCAGCACCTGGGTGTGTTCTTCCAGCACCTGGGTGTGATCTTCCAGCACTTACGTGTGTTCTTCCAGCACCTGGGTGTGATGTTCCAGTACCTGGATGTGTTCTTCCAGCACCTGGGTGTGATGTTCCAGTACCTGGGTGTGTTCTTCCAGTACTTGGGTGTTCTTCATCACCACACACTCCCAGAGACCTCCACCACTTCACACGCATTCTTAGGGGACCTCCCAAGGCTCCACCCACTACAAGAGCAGCAGCAGCAGCAGCAGCAGCAGCAGCAGCAGCAGCAGCAGCAGTAGTAGTAGTAGTAGTAGTAGTAGTAGTAGTAGTAGTAGTAGTAGTAGTAGTAGTAGTAGTAGTAGTAGTAGTAGTAGCAGCAGCAGCAGCAGCAGCAGCAGCAGCAGTAACAACAACAACAGCAACAACAACAACTACAACTACAACAACAATAAGAGGCGGTTGGCGGCCACGAGGGCGCGAACAACAAGAGTGGCGGCTGGCGGCCACGAGGGCGCCAAGAACAAGAGTGGCGGCTGGCGGCCACGAGGGCGCCAAGAACAAGAGTGGCGGCTGGCGGCCACGAGGGCGCCAAGAACAAGAGTGGCGGCTGGCGGCCACGAGGGCGCCAAGAACAAGAGTGGCGGATGGCGGCCACGAGGGCGCCAAGAACAAGAGTGGCGGCTGGCGGCAACAAGGGCGCCAACAACAAAAAGAGTGGCGGCTGGCGGCCACGAGGGCGCCAACAACAACAAAAAGAGTGGCGGCTGATGGCCACGAGGGCGCCAACGCACCTCGTGGCTGCGCGCCAAACCACGTTTTAACGTTTCCCGCGTTTTCATTTTACCTCAAAGTTGTTTATAAGAAAGTCAATTATTTTGTAGTGCTTAAGAAACAACTCTTTTAACAGATAAGAAAAAAAAAAGGTCTGTAAATCAGACTTTTTTTTTTTTAACCTTCCCGGTATTGACTTTCATTGTACAGGCGACGCGTTGCCACTGATATAAAACGAAATTATTTTTTCAGACGCCTTCACCGACACGCACATGGACTAAAAATTCTTCCGCGGGCACAGTTTTCCCTACCCAGAGCACCACGTGAAGGAAAATTACCATGATTCGCCATTTACGGTGGATCTGTGCGAAAAATATGTTAGTGTGGTGGAGGTGGAGACGAGTGAGCTTAGCTGGAGGTAGTGGCGTGGCTACTTGAGCCAACACTCGCTCCACGCTCATTATAATGCTTTACTCTCCAAGTCTCACACCTCTCAGACCAGACTGTTATATACACCCGTCTCCAGGTTGTGTTTCAGTTGTGTTTCGGTCGCTGCGTGATCCGAGATATCCTCAGTATGAAACACTCCCTGCCTACTTCACCTCAAAGCATGCGGGAGGCCTGCCAGCTGTACCTCAACTCCGGCGAAAGATCTAGAGGTTCAACAGCTTAAAGTCAGCACCCTCAAGACGTCCAGGGCCTCCACTTCAACACTCAACAAACTTGGCACCAGTAACTTAACATCCTCGTAGGGCCCAGGAGCTGTTGATTAACATCTCAAGAGCCACAGGATGGAACTTAGTCATTGTCAAAACGTATGATCCATCAAAGATAATTCTGTCGTGTCCTTAAAGATTTAGACTTACTTTCACTACCTCGTTGAGAATATTGGACATGTGGCAGAGTGGTTAGTCTGTATGTAACATCTGGAGTTTACCTGGAGTCGCTTCCAGAAGTCACCACCCCCGAGGCCCGGTCCCATACTAGGCCTCCTTGTTTATGGCCTGATCGGTCAAGCTGTTAGTACCTACTGCCCGAAGTCAAACATATGTTTCACAACCAAGATGATCAGGAATTGTTTTGAGGAATCTGTCAAGTTCTCATGTTAAAAGAGCTAGGACTTTATCGGGTATCTTATTTTCATTAACACAATACTATGATATATCACATAGGTTATTATACTATCTCTGTATTCCTGAATAAGTGGAGAATGAAGCACAAAGCGTCAAATAACCATAATCATGTGTCAGTCTTGCCTGAACACCGGTCTTAACAGACAAGAAACACTTCTCAAAGACACACACACACACTGTTGAGATTTAGCAGATAATAAGTTAATTATGCTCTATACAGAGCATTATCAAGCTCTATAAAAGCTTGTTCCGCAACCTGCGGCTCTTTTTCACTATTGTCTACAATAGTCACACTTCTGTATGACTTCTCCCCTCAAGGAAGGTTCCTTGATGCTGGTGAGGGGCTCTTGATCTAGGGAACTGGATCTGTGCTCCAGTTCCCTGAGTTAAACCTGAATACCTTCCATCCCTCCCCCAAGCACTGTATAATCCTATGGGTTTAGTGCTTCCCCCTTGATTATAATAATAATAATGTATGACTTCTACAAGAACCCATATCCAAGTGAATGTATTTCACTAGAATTAACGCTATCTGCCCCACCTTTATCATCCGCATACTGCACGCATCAACGCTAGCTATTTGTCTCTTATTAACTACAAAGCTCAACTAATCTCTCTTGGCTCGTCTCATATCCTACTCTCACGGCTTGTTTCCTTACATTTTTTCATATGAAAGCACAAAATACTACAGTAGACGAATAAAACATGTTAGGAACGCTATTTTAGTGACATTACACCGTGAGGCCTAGTCAGAGAGCGGGACGCGGGGGCGTTGACCCCCGGAACTCCCTCCAGGTAGACTTCAAACAGAACCCTAGAAAGGAAAAGTTGAAGGCCAGTCGTGACAAGTTACAGCGTATATGTACTAAGAAGTGTATATATATACATACACCAAGAGATATCTTTCGTTCTTATTTTGGATATTAAAGTAACCGTGACTGACAGGTAGTGCACAGGTAAGTGATATCAACCCTTAATGATCCTTATGAAGTCGATAGGGTTTAAACTTAGTACCCCTCAGAGTAGGTTCCTTGGCGCTGGTGAAGGGCTCTTGATCTAGGGAATTGAATCTGTGTTCCAGTTCTCTGAATTAAGCCCGACTACCTTCCTTCCCCCCTCCACAGGCACTGTATAATCCTACGGGCTTAGCGCTTCCCCTTGATTATAATAATAATAATTAAACCTAGTAAAGCACCCAGCTAAACCAACAATGAGCTTATTCATTGTCTGTGTGGTAAGGTTACGCGATTACGCATCATGCCGCCTTATCAGAAGCGAAGGATGTGCGTACCATGTGCGTCTTATCGGCCATGGCGTAACCTACGCGGGATTCCTACTCTACGCGCATTACTCTCGTATTTCCATTCTAAACTGAAAAAAAAAAGGTCGCCTGTTCTAATGAATCACGATTTCTATTGCGAAATGCCGATGGTAGGATCAGAATTCGGCGTAAACTTTTGGGATGTGGTGGAACGGTAGATTCGCATCATGAATGCAACAAATCCGTGATGCTATCATGTCAACATAGACCAGGATCTCTAAGAAATGTTTCCAGCATTTTCCTGAATCCCTGCCACGAAGAATTCAGGCTTTTTAGGGGGCAAAGGAAAGCCCTAATTAACAAAACTGTGCAGCCTCTGACTTATACTTTCTTAAACTATTATTATTCTTGGGGTCCGGTTTGTTAGAAAATTAAAGATCCTTTATCTCACATGTTGTGTGCTGCTACACCATGACTCACGAAATCGTAATGACACGATTGCAAACAAACCATACCCCGGCCGGGATTGAACCCGCGGTTCAATCCCGGCCGGGGTATGGTTTGGTTTGCTACACCACGGGCACACTTTTCAGAATCTATGTACGGTACAACTGCACATTTTTTGTCCTCCAGTGCCTCCAAGACTATGTTTTAATGGTCCAGCAATTGTGAGAGGAATGAGCGACCTGGTCCAAAAGTGTGTTGCATTTGGAAGTGTGAGTGCTGCCATTCAATGTGCTTAACAATCTTGCTTCTTAATACTCTCTCGAAGAATTTTGACCAAGTAGAGACTCAGTACTATCGGCTATACTTGTGGTTTATGTTGACTGGAATGAGGCTATACCTGTGGTTTATGTTGACTGGAATGAGGCTATACCTGTGGTTTATGTTGACCGGAATGAGGCTATACCTGTGGTTTATGTTGACCGGAATGAGGCTATACCTGTGGTTTATGTTGACCGGAATGAGGCTATACCTGTGGTTTATGTTGACTGGAATGAAACTATACTTGTGGTTTATGTTGACTGGAATGAGGCTATACCTGTGGTTTATGTTGACCGGAATGAGGCTATACCTGTGGTTTATGTTGACCGGAATGAGGCTATACCTGTGGTTTATGTTGACTGGAATGAAACTATACTGTGGTTTATGTTGACTGGAATGAGCTATACTGTGGTTTATGTTGACTGGAATGAAACTATACTTGTGGTTTATGTTGACTGGAATGAAACTATACTTGTGGTTTATGATGACTGGAATGATGCTATACCTGTGGTTTATGTTGACTGGAATGATGCTATACTTGTGGTTTATGTTGACTGGAATGATGCTATACTTTTGGTTTATGTTGACTGGAATGATGCTATACTGTGGTTTATGTTGACTGGAATGAACTATACTGTGGTTTATGTTGACTGGAATGAGGCTATACCTGTGGTTTATGTTGACTGGAATGATGCTATACTTGTGGTTTATGTTGACTGGAATGATGCTATACTTGTGGTTTATGTTGACTGGAATGATGCTATACTTGTGGTTTATGTTGACTGGAATGAAGACTATACTTGTGGTTTATGTTGACTGGAATGATGGCTATACCTGTGGTTTATGTTGACTGGAATGAGGCTATACCTGTGGTTTATGTTGACTGGAATGAGGCTATACCTGTGGTTTATGTTGACTGGAATGAAACTATACTTGTGGTTTATGTTGACTGGAATGATGCTATACCTGTGGTTTATGTTGACTGGAATGAGGCTATACCTGTGGTTTATGTTGACTGGAATGAGGCTATACCTGTGGTTTATGTTGACTGGAATGAGGCTATACCTGTGGTTTATGTTGACTGGAATGAGGCTATACCTGTGGTTTATGTTGACTGGAATGAAACTATACTTGTGGTTTATGTTGACTGGAATGAGGCTATACCTGTGGTTTATGTTGACTGGAATGAGGCTATACTTGTGGTTTATGTTGACTGGAATGAAACTATACTTGTGGTTTATGTTGACTGGAATGATCTATACTGTGGTTTATGTTGACTGGAATGAGGCTATACCTGTGGTTTATGTTGACTGGAATGAAAGCTATACTGTGGTTTATGTTGACTGGAATGAGGCTATACCTGTGGTTTATGCTGACTGGAATGAAACTATACCTGTGGTTTATGTTGACTGGAATGAGGCTATACTTGTGGTTTATGTTGACTGGAATGAGGCTATACTTGTGGTTTATGTTGACTGGAATGAAACTATACTTGTGGTTTATGTTGACTGGAATGATGCTATACCTGTGGTTTATGTTGACTGGAATGAGGCTATACTTGTGGTTTATGTTGACTGGAATGAGGCTATACCTGTGGTTTATGTTGACTGGAATGAGGCTATACCTGTGGTTTATGTTGACTGGAATGAGGCTATACCTGTGGTTTATGTTGACTGGAATGAGGCTATACTTGTGGTTTATGTTGACTGGAATGAGGCTATACTTGTGGTTTATGCTGACTGGAATGAAACTATACTTGTGGTTTATGTTGACTGGAATGATGCTATACCTGTGGTTTATGTTGACTGGAATGAGGCTATACCTGTGGTTTATGTTGACTGGAATGAAACTATACTTGTGGTTTATGTTGACTGGAATGAGGCTATACTTGTGGTTTATGTTGACTGGAATGAGGCTATACCTGTGGTTTATGTTGACTGAATGAGGCTATACTTAGGTTTATGTTGACGGAATGAACTAGTAGTTGTGGTTTATGTTTACTGGAATGAGGCTTAAACCTGTGTTATGTTGACTGGATGAGGCTATACTGTGGTTTATTTTTTGACTGAATGAGCTATACCTGTGGTTTATGTTGACTGGAATGAGCTATCCTGTGGTTTATGTTGACTGGTAATGAGAATAACTGTGGTTTAATGTTGACTGGAATGAAACTATAGTTGTGGTTTTATGTTGATGGAATGAGGCTATACCTGTGATTATTTTGACGAAATGAGGCTATTAACTTGGCGTTTAATGTTGACTGGATGAACTATAGTGGTGTTATGTTGACTGAATAGCATACTGTGGTTAATGTTCTGAATGGGCAATTGGTTTATGTTACTGGAAGGGCTATACCCTGTTTATGTTGACTGGAAAAACTATATTTGGTAATGTTGACTGAATAGCAAACTTGGTTTAATGTTGACATGGAAGAGCCTATAATTGTGTTAATGTTGACTGGAACTGGCTATCTTGATTTATGTTGACTGGATTGAGCAACTTGTGGTTTATGTTACTGTATGAAACTATACTTTGTTTAATTTGAACTGGAAGAGGCACTGTGTTTATGTAGACTGGAATGAGGCTAACTTTGGTTAATGTTATGAATGAGGCTACACTTGTCTTAATTTGATGGAATAAGGCTAATACATTGATTTATGTGACTGGAAAGAGCATACGTGTTTAATTATGAAATGAGGCAACCTTGGTTATGTTGCACTGAATGAGGCTATCTGTGAGTTAGTGAACTGGAATGAGCTATACTTGTGTTTAGTTATGCAATGAGGCTAATACTTGTGGTTTATGTTGACTAAAATGAATGCATAACCTTGGTTATCGATGAAGATGAGGCTAACTTGTGTTTATGTTACTGGGGAAGACTGTGTGCCAGTCTCGTTTCTATTGATTTAAAGCATTAATGTAGTTTTTTGATTCTTTTTTTTATCAAGTTCGAGTCAGCAGGACAGGTCAGCATGCAGGGTGTACGTGTCACTGCTTCTTCAATTAAGTGGTGACAGGTGCCTTAATTGAAAATATTTTGAACGGCTCTTCAAATTTAATGGTTCACAGGTGAGCCCTAATTTTGAAAAACATTTGAACTGTTCTCAAATTTAAGGGTACAGGTTGTCCCTTAATTCTGAAACATTGGGATAAATTTACCATGCAGAACAACTAGTTTAAAAAAAAACACACATATCAATGTCACAAATACTGAAAACAGGAAGTATTTTTTTTTAGTACTTCCTAAATACGTGTTGAACATTCTTACTTAAAGAGTAAAAAGTAACTTAGAAGTCGAGAAAGAGCGTGTAACCTTAGATGTTGGTCATCAGGTGCAAACCTGGCAACACCATTAAAGACATGTTTCTTCAGACTCGCTTTTTCTAATCCACATTACGTCACTGAACCATGACTCATCATGACAGCACTTGGAGTGTAGACAAGTTGTCCTTCACGTGACCTAGTCTATGCGACATCAACAGGAGCTAAATAAATGGTTCAGAACCGACATGATAATTAGACACATGTGAAAATCGAGTATTAGTAATTGTCCCTCACCTGTAGATGAGGCTGATTACTCGAAACTCCTGATCTTCAACCATTCTTTCTTACTGGACTGATGAATATTATGTTCGAAAACGCTTCCGCAATAAAGAATTCCCAAGTGTTAACAGTTCTAATATATCATCAACAGCAACGCTTCGCCTTAGAAGTGATGTCAATATCACTGTAACCTGACCTTATGACGTCATCAACGGTACCACCTGGCAACAGCACATAAAATGTAATTCAAATACATCTATTAAATTAGTATTGTTTCTGTCTTAAACTATTTGTGTTGATCCTCTGCCATTCACAGGGTGTTGCACCAATGGGTTTACTTCTGGGTACCACCAGTTCTGCTGCGAGTATTGCAATCCTGTTCGTCTGTCACTACGTCTGTATCAACTCGGTTGCCTCTTCAACTTATATGTCTTGCAGGGTAGACCAACTCTCGAAAACAGTCACAAGTAGAGAATGTCTTCGAGTAACACTACCTACCTTCCCCACCACCACAGTCCCTAGTCGAGTTAATGTAATACCTGGCTATACTCTTCCCTTCCTTCATCCCAACCAACATTCTTATTGTTTAGCAATACTGGATACATCAGCAGTGTGTTGCTATATTATTCAATATGACAGTTAAACAGTGGGAACAAAACCTAGTTATGTTGTCCAGTCATATTCCATCTCGGAAATCACTTCATGGGAAAACAAAAGCTTCGGGAGGCGGTGCAACATCCCCCAATGAAAAGCATGGGCGCTGTGAGTACGCTAAGAGATAACACAGTGTCAGGAACCCAAAAATAAATAACAAAAAGGCACAATACCGTGACTGGAACGATACACAAATAACCCGCACATAAAAGACAGAAGCTTACGACGACGTTTCGGTCCGACTTGGACCATTGACAAAGTCACACTAACAGAGGAGGAGCAGAACGGCTATATAAGCAGAAGAGGTATAGGTAGTAGTAAGTGGTATAGTAGTAGTAGTAGTAGTAGTACATGAATTGTAATAATACCGACAGGATGAAATGACACATGCACAACACCCGGGCATCCCCACCGTAGACGTTCGCCATCCCCGCCAGCCACTGGAGGCGAAACGTCCACAACAAAGACAACCAGACGCCGCACATGTGTCTAATTTCATCAGTAGAAGTAGTAGAAGAAGAAGAGGTAGTAGTAGTGGTAGTGGTAGAAGTGGGAAATAAGGAAGACGAGCCAGTCAAATACAAAGGAAGGGGAGCACTGCAAGAGAGCTAGACACATGTGCGGCGTCTGGTTGTCTTTGTTGTGGACGTTTCGCCATCCAGTGGCTGGCTGGATGGCGAAACGTCTACGGTGGGGATGCCCGGGTGTTGTGCATGTGTCATTTCATCCTGTCGGTATTATATACAATTCATGTACTACTACTACTACTACTACTACCACTACTACTACCTCTACCTCTTCCTGCCTACATATAGCCGTTCTGCTCCTCCTCTGTTAGTGTGACTTTGTCAATGGTCCAAGTCGGACCGAAACGTCGTCGTAAGCTTCTGTCTTTTATGTGCGGGTTATTTGTGTATCAGGAACCCAAGATTGTTCAACTGCATCCCAACATACATAAGGAGGATTAACAAGGCGCTGGACAGGCACCTAAAGTCAGTTCCCGACCAGCCGGGCTGTGGTTCGTACGTCGGTTTGCGTGCGGCCAACAGTAGTAGCCTGGGTAATCAGGTCCTGATCCATCGCGAGTCCTAGTCATGGACCGGGCCGAGGGGGCGTTGACCCCCGGAACACTCTCCAGGTATGAGGCTCATACAAGGTGCTGAAATCTGTCAGCCTGCGCTGGGAGACTTCAGTAGGGCAATGAGGATATCGTTAAACATTTCAGCAAGGGTTCATCAGCTGGTTAAAGAGCGTAGAGAAGAGGGGGTAGGGTCATGTTGGGGTCGGTCGGGGTTTGGTTGAGGCTGGGGTTGGTTAGCTGGGGGGGAGCAGCAAGGGCTACGTAAACAGAATCATGACACTTGGTCTGTCTAAGGTGTGGGTCTGTGTAGTGTTGTAGTGTGTGGTGGAGTGTACAATAATTCACCACTACCACGTCGTGGCGTCACACCATACAAACTAAGGATGGGAGACAAGAATCAGCGAACCCTGTGCATAATAGATGAAAGGGTCTTATTACCAAGAGATAAGTCTTTACCGAGAGCAATGAATCGACCCCTGCACACACACAAGGCGAGTGCACACACAACAAGGCGAGTGCAACAGAGTGCACACACAAGGCGAGTGCAACAGTGCACACACAGCAGATTCCACACTCATAGACTGAAAAATAAAACAAAGAGTGAAAAACCTCTAAATATTTCTGCCTAAATCAGAGGCTCTTTACAGCAGTATAATAATAATAATAATAATAATAATAATAATAATAATAATAATAATAATAATAATAAAATAATAATTATTATTATTATTATTATCATTATTATTATTTCTACAAGTACATGATAAAACTTATACAGACCATAGCTGACATCAGTGACATACTATATAGAAAGTCCCTGGTTATGCATAACATTTCGGGCGACTTTAAATTAATCTTGTCCCCCCCAGGATGCCATTCACACCAGTCAGACTAACACCCAGGTATAAGTAGGTACCTGGGTGTTAGTCTGACTGGTGTGAATGGCATCCTGCTATAGGTGAAGAGGGACAGCAGGTGTAGGGAAACAAAGACAGGATGTGTGTGGACGAGGCAGCCAGCACACAAGTGCCTGACAAAACACACGACAGAGCAAAAGGTGTTATTATCAAGACGTTTCTCTCAGGAGGAACCATGTCGAATTAACTAGAAAGTTATCTAGTTAGCTAGAAAAAAAAATTCTTTAAGCGCAACTAAAGAGTTGCAAACCAAAGAACTCAAACCAAGAGAGTTGCAACCAAGGAGCTACAACCAAGAGAACTACAACCAAGAAAGTTGCAACCAGAGTTGCAACCAAGAGTTGTAACCAAGAGACCTGCAAACCAAGAGCTGCAACCAAGAGAGTTGCAACCGAAGAGTGAGCCATGGAAAAATTGACGAGAGCAAAGGAGGCAGAAGAGCCACAGGGAGGTAAGGGAGCACATGCTCCGTATGAGGGAGCATGGTGAACACTCAACATAGACCCGAGTGTCGTACAGTCTCAGTTATCCGCCGAGAAGGCCGAAATATACAGATTTTTCGACATGTATTTAATTTTAAAGTCAGTCATTTTTTCATCTAATGGTAATCATGGGATTATTTATTCCTGGCATTGTTATACATATTATGATAATTTTATGTATTTGCATACATATATCACTGCTACTATATATTTGAGAGGAAAAAACAAGGAAATATATACGAGAGAATAAGAGAAGCGAGGAGAGAGTGAAGAGTGGGTTGGGCAGATGACAGTAGTGGTTAATCAGTGGAGATGTACAGTGGTGTACATCAAGTCAGTGGGAGGTGTGTCCTGGTACAGGCCAGGAATGTGTCGTGTGTACCTCCTGGTGCTGGTGACAAGTGACCTGGTTCTGGGTGCTGGTGACAAGTGACCTGGTTCTGGGTGCTGGTGAAAAGTGACCTGGTTCTGGGTGCTGGTGACAAGTGACCTGGTTCTGGGTGCTGGTGACAAGTGACTTGGTTCTGTGTATCTCTGGTTGCTGGTGACAAGTGACCTGGTTCTGTGTATCTCTGGGTGCTGGTTACAAGTGACCTGGCTCTGGGAGCTGGTGATAAGTGACCTGGCTCTGTGTATTTCTGGGTGCTGATTACAAGTGACCTGGCTCTGGGTGCTGGTGACAAATGACCTGGTTCTGGGTGCTGGTGACAAGTGACCTGGTTCTGTGAATCCCTGGGTGCTGGTGACAAGTGACCTGGTTATGTGTATCTCTGGGTGCTTGTTACAAGTGACTTGGCTCTGGGTGCTAGTGACAAGTGACCTGGTTCTGTGAATCCCTGGGTGCTGGTGACAAGTAACCTGGTTCTGTGAATCCCTGGGTGCTGGTGACAAGTGACCTGGTTCTGCGTATCTCTGGGTGCTTGTTACAAGTGACTTGGCTCTGGGTGCTGGTGACAAGTGACCTGGTTCTGGGTGCTGGTGAAAAGTGACCTGGCTCTGGGTCACCTGGTCACTCTCATACTACTACTACTACTAAAAAGCAGAAGTTTTGCAAGTAGCATTCCACCCATATTATCCAGAGTTTATCCACTGGGTAACAAGTATCTATCTCTTGTTATGAAATAACATACATAATAAGTGGTATACACTACAGGAACAATGATGAGTGAGACGCATAACACTAACTCTGTATGTGAGAAGTAAAGCCTGCTACGTAGGCGAAAGGTTTGGGCAGTAAAGATATTTAGTTTTGCATATTTCTTACTAGGAAATTAAATTATATATGTACTTTATTCAATAACAGTTGCATTAATTTCATGGTATCTTAGTGTTAATTTGTTGAGTGGTAACAGGGAGGCTGAAATGTGCTCTTACACTACTGTTGACGTTCACTCTTTACATGGTATAAATACCGTGTTTTTCATATTTTTTTATAAACAATCCGGATATATTATATCAGGATTGAGTTAGAATGAGCTCTGAATGAGCTCAGATGTTGATCGAAAGATGTTATCTTGCCCTTATAAGTTTATTAAGAGGGTAGGCGTTGAAGAGTCGGGGACTTCTGACATTCACGGAGTTTTCTCGTCGTACCCCTGCTATTTATTGGAGGGACTTTGCAATGTCTGCCAAGTTTCTTGTTCGTCATACGGAGTGATATCGGTGTTCAGGTTTGAGACCAGCCGCTCCATATTTTACCATGTAATTCAGATGCTTGAATGAGTATACATGCCCAGGAAAATATTCTCTATACGTTTTCCAGCTCTGCAATCTAACCTGTCTTGAAGGAGACCCTCCTGGCTGAGAGAACAAGGAGCTGAGAGAACAAGGAGCTGAGAGAACAAGGAGCTGAGAGAACAAGGAGCTGAGAGAACAAGTGACTTGAAGTCATCATTGGCTCAGCATCTCTTCTCTTGAAATTGGGGTAAATTTATGAAAACTTCATGGAACTTCAACTCTCATGGCGTCAACAGGATAAATAAACGTTGGTTTATATTATTTCCTCAGGATTTCAGCATTGTCCTCTATATTTAATTCCTCTAAGCAGAGATCCAGTATTGGAAGTGTTGTTCAGACTTGGAATTTACAAAAGTATTTGAGATTTTCTCCAACTTCTTGTTTCTTTTTTTTTTGTTTATTTTTGTTTTTTGTTCCCTCTGGGTTTTTGGTCTGGTATGAATGCTCTCAGTTCACTTTTATATCTGTAATTCATCAGCGTACTTTTTCTTTCTTTTGTTGTGATACTTGTTCATTAAACAATTACCTGGAGGTTACCTGGAGGTTATTCCGGGGATCAACGCCCCCGCGGCCCGGTCCACGACCAGGCCTCCCGATGGATCAGGGCCTGATCAACTAGGCTGTTACTGCTGGCCGCACGCAGTCCAACGTACGAGCCACAGCCCGGCTGATCCGGCACTGACTTTAGGTATCTGTCCAGCTCTATCTTGAAGGCAGCCAGGGGTTTATTGGCAATTCCCCTAATGCTTGATGGGAGGCTGTTGAACAGTTTTGGGCCCCGGACACTTATGGTGTTTTCCTCTTAGTGTACCAATGGCGCCCCTACTTTTTATTGGGGGCATTTTGCATCGCCTGCCCAGTCTTTTACTTTCGTAGGGAGTGATTTCTGTGTGCAGATTTGGGACCATTCCTTCCAAGATTTTCCAGGTGTAGATTATGATATATCTCTCCCTCCTGCGTTCCAACGAGTACAAGTCAAGTGCTTCAAGCGTTCCCAGTAGTTAAGGTGCTTGACAGAACTTATACGTGCAGTAAAGGATCTCTGTACACTCTCTAGATCTGCGATTTCACCTGCTTTGAATGGAGATGTTAATGTACAGCAGTATTCCTAGCCTAGAGAGAACAAGTGATTTGAAAAGGATCATCATGGGCTTGGCATCTCTCGTTTTGAAAGTTCTCATTATCCATCCTATCATTTTCTTTGCACGTGCGATCGTGGCACTGTTGTGATCCTTGAAAGTGAGATCCTCAGACATTACTACTCCCAGGTCCCTTACATTATTTTTCCGCTCTATTGTATGGCCGGAGTCAGTAGTATACTCTGTTCTAGTTATTATCTCCTCCAGTTTTCCATAACGGAGTAGTTGGAATTTGTCCTCATTGAACATCATATTGTTTACCGTTGCCCACTGGAAAACTTTGTTTATACTTCTTGGAGGTTTACCGCGTCCTCAGCAGATGACAGCCTCATGCAGATCCTAGTATCATCCGCAAAGGATGATACGGTGCTGTGGTGTATATCTCTGTTTATGTCTGATAAGGAATAAGATGGGGGCGAGTACTGTTCTTTGTTTTATAAAGTTTGTTTTAACTCTATGTATGATTGCCATTTGGACTTTCTAAGTGGGACAAATGTTCCACACATGTCGTATACTTCTTCATTCACCATTACCAACGTGTTAGTTTGGGTTTAGAATGCGCAAGGCAGCTTCTCAAGGACTGTTTAACAGTTCACTGTTTACGTTGTCCCAGTTGTTTCTTACTGTTGAAGCTGAACTTACTAAACATCCCAAGTTGGCTACTGTTTAGGTTCCCCACAGCAGCATTACGCTTGTTTGCATCTCTACAAGATGTTGTGATCTCAGTGTATCACGTCATGTGCCTCAGTGTATCACGTCATGTGCCTCAGTGTATCACGTCATGTGCCTCAGTGTATCACGTTATGTGCCTGATATTGTACACCAAATCTAGCTAGAATACTCCAAAAATGTCCTCCTCCAATTTACATTTGGGAGTCTCCAGGGACTTGGTGTGTGATTCTCAAGGTTTGCCTTGAGATCAGCTAATTCCTCTGCCGTTGCTGACAATGGTTGGAATACGAGGATAATTAATAGATTTTTATTCTCCGTGAGCGGTCACATTGGCTCAGATATAAACAAGAACAAATCAACAAGTTAATTAAAGCCAAAAGCTGCTCGCCTGAAGAATCCAGAACTATAACGACGCATGAGCAGCACAACACAAGACACACATGAACAGCACAATACAAACACATAGAACCGCAACACAAACCCAGGAGCAGCACAACACAAACACACAGGAGCACCGCAACGCAAATACAAGCACTGAAATGGATGAAGGAATACTTAACAGGAAAGAAACAACGAGTGGTGGTCCGGGAACAGGTGTCGGAATGGGGGCATATGATGAGTGGGGTTCCACAATGATCAGTACTAGAACCGGTACTATTTCTTATATACGTCAACATCAAGCAAAATATAAACCCTGTTCGCAGATGATGTGAGACTAAAAGGAAAGCACAAAATGGTGCTGACCAAAAAAGACTTCAGATAGACCTGGAGAGGCTGCAGGGTCAGATGTACCTTTGACGATATACCTTTGAAGTGTTTCAAGAGTTAATCTACTCTCTGAGCCCGACCATGGACCAGGCTCGTCTGGTGCTTGCCTGGTCAACCAGGCTTTTGCTGCTGGAGGCCCGCTGCCTCATATATCCATCACAGCCTGGCTGATCTGGCACCTGGTGAAGATACTTGTCCACTTTCCTCTTGAAGGCTTCTACACTTGTTCCAGCAGTGTTTCTGGGACCCCGGATGTTAATACAGTGTTCCCTTATTGTCCCCACCGCACCCCTGCTCCTCACTGCTTTTATTTTACAATTCCTCCCATATCTCTCACTCCAGTATGTTGTTATGGCAGTGTGCAGATTTGGGACCAAGCCCTCGAGTATTTTGCAGGTATATATTGTCATGTATCTCTCCTCCGCTCCGCGTTCCCTGTAGTTTAGGTGCTTTACTGGCTCAATGTGAGCCGTAAACGATCTCAGTATTTGTTCCAGCTCCGACATTTCTCCTGCTTATTCTAAGTGAGGGAGAACTAACGATTTGAAGAGCGTCACCATCAGCATTATTTCCCTTGTTTTGAAAGTTCTCAGTACCCACCCAGTCATCTTCCTGGCTGTCGTGATCTTTGTCTTGTTATGGTCTTTAAAAGAAAGGTCCGCTGACATAATTATTCCCAGGTCTTTTACGTGTTCCTTACGTTCTATTTGGTGACCCTCTTGAGTTTTGTATATAGTGTTCCTTTTGAGTTCTTCATTCTTTCCGTACCTCAGCACCTGGAACTTATCACCAGTGAACGTCATGTTGTTCTCCACTGCCCACTGGAAAACCATGTTTATGTCTTCCTGTACTTTTCAGTGTCCTCTACCGTAGTGACTTTCATGCTTATTTTAGTGTCATCTGCAAATGATGATACAAAAGTGTGCCGGGTGTTTTTATCTATGTCTGCTATGAGGATGAGGAACAGCAGAGGTGCCAGGACAGTGCCTTGGGGCACTGAGCTTTTGATCTCGCTGATGCTGGATCTTGCCCTGTTCACTACTACTTTTTGTGTTGTGTGTGTTAGGAACCGGAAAATCCATCTGCCTACCTTCCCCGTAATGCCCATGGCCTTCATTTTGTGCGCTATCACTCCATGATCGCATTTGTCAAAACGCCTTTGCAAAATCTGTGTAAATCACATCTTCGTTTTGGTCGTCTTCCAGTGCCTCCGTAATTCTATCATAATGGTTCAACAGCTGTGACAGACATGATCGTCCTGCTCTAAAACCATGCTGGTTCGGGTTATGTTGGTTGTGCTGGTCCATGAAATTTGTAATCTGCCGTCTCATCACTCTTTCGAAGATTTTTATGATGTGAGAAGTTAGGGTCACTAGTCTGCAATTTTTAGCTAGTGCTCTACTACCTCCCTTATGCAAAGGAGCTATGTCTGTACTCTTTAAGACCTCCGGTATTTCACCTAGATCTAAGCTCTTTCTCCAAAGAATGCTCAAGGCGAAGGACCTTGGGGTGAGTACTGTATTGAGTATATCACCAGAGGAGCACTTTAAGCCGATAACTCCTGCAGCTGTTGCGAGTCTGGTAAATCTAAGATTAGGTTTCAGAAACCTAAGCAAGGAGTCATTCACGATACCGTAAGCGGAATACGTCAGGCTCATACTGGAGTATTCAACACTAGGATGGAACCCACAGTCCCACACATATTCAAGCGTGTCAAGAAACTGTAGAGAGTGTAGAGGTTTGCAACGAGACTAGTCCCGAAGCTAAGGGGTACCTCCTATGAGCAGAGGTTAAGGAAACTCAGCCCGATGACAGAGGACAGAGGACTAGAGGTGATATATCAACATACAAAACTGAAAGGAATTAACTGGATGGACAGAGGCATATTATGTGAGAGACGGGAAACAGGTATACATCTGTATAACTGGAAGCTGAAAATATATATAAGTCACAGGGATGTAATATGATGTATTTCTTTACTTTTAAAATAGTCGGAAAGTGGAACGATCTAGACAGTGTAGTAGTAGAAGCATGATCTAGAAAGATCTTTAAGAGGTACAATAAGGCTGTCGAAGACAGAAGAGAGTGAGCCCTCTAGCGGCTAGCAAAGTCAGGACCAGAGAGGCTGCAGAGCTATAACAACACAAGATCAGCGCAACATAAACACTGAGACAGCAAACTCTAACGAAAACCTTGTACAAGAGACAAATATAAAAAAAAAAACTTCTTATATATCACAAACACAGTCGTAAGATGATTCAGCAACCATAATATAGTGGAAAATTACTCAAAAATGCAATATATATATATATATATATATATATATATATATATTATATATATATATTATATATATATATATATAATATATATATATATATATATATATATATATATATATAAATATATATATATATATTTACTAAGATATTAAGTTTGTTGCCAGTATATGAAATAAAAAAAAGCCGAAATAGATCACACTAAAAAAAGAACTGAATGCCATTAAATACAATAAACGTCTAGAAACATTCATTTGGAAAAACAAGAAAATATGTAAAACTATTCAGGAAGATTTGAATTCGGTGCACTGGTAACTACAATCATGTTTAGATCCCTATTTTGAAATCTCAGCAATCTTGGTAAATCCAGAGTGTTTTATGTGGTGTGGTAAAGTGTCGTCAGCGTCTGCACTGCCACAATGGAAGATTACGTCTTACAATAGTACTTAAGTAAGAGAGTGCCACTGACTCGCCGTGCACAACGTATATCTTAAGCAGGTTTAACACAAGGACAGCGACCCAAATTTGGCTACTACCATCGCTAGACTTAACCGGGTGAGGAGCCGCCAGCTAGCCAGCCTCCCAAACATTCGTCTTCGGCAATTTCTTCGTTCAAGTGAAAGAGTGTGTTTTATAATGGAATCTGACTGTAGTTACTGCCCCGTGTACTGTCCCGAACTACAGTTCTCATTCGAACCTTCTAAACCTATTTAGAGTTGGTTTTCTACTCTCCCGGCATTTCGAACCTTCCGAACCTGTCTTGTACTACCACTAGGTTGATAGATAGCGACCTGTCCTTCCAGTGTGACACGGATGCCTATTAAACACTTTGCATTATGGCTGGATTGCTGGTCCTTCCTTGGTCGTGTGAACATATAGGATAACAGGTAAGTTTTACAAATTTCTACTTACCTTTGATATACCCTTGATGAGTTTCCAGAGTTTTGCTGCTCCCGGAGCCCCTTCTACCTGCATTCATCGTACACATAAATCTACTTTCCTAGTTCCTATTCTCGCAATATTTTCTTCCCAGATCAGGTCTGGTCTGAGCAGAGGCCGCGAGGACTCTGATCCACAGAATAACTAACAAATAACATAACTTGTCCTTCCAATTAAAACAAAGGTCATCTTAAGATTAGCTATTTCCCCAAGGAAACAGTTAGCTAAGTTATGCAACTTTTTTGTAGACAGATTAGGTAAATTAATCTAGTTTTTATTTTGTCACTTTCAGCAATATTAGGTTAGGTTGCTTGCTAGTTTTTGGGCAAAATTAAAAATCATTACATAAACAATTAGTATAACTTTAGTTAGTGTTTTTGCCCAGAGGAAAATGAGGGAGATTAAGAGGAAGAGGAAGAGGAAGAGGAAGAGGAAGAGGAAGAGGAGGAGAAGCTTCAGGTGTTCCAAAAATATGTCTAATTTAGCCAGTTACTTGGCTTACTCAGTGATAATTAACTCACAATCATATGGCTGGAACAATTCACTTCATAAATGATTTGCTCATTACCTGTTTACTTAATTACTTGAGACTGATTAAAATATGAAAATACTGTTTAGTCATAGTGGAAGAAGAGTGGAGGAGATTGAGCGTAGAATGTGCGCCTCAGGTGTGTAAGAACTTGCATGAGCATACACGCACGCATGCACGCACACACACACACACACACACACACACACACACACACACACACACACACACACACACACACACACACACACACACACACACACACACACACACTAAATTAAGCAACCACTCTCACCAACTCGTCTAGAGAATGTTAAACAGTCAGCGACACTGGTTACACTTAGAAACGGTAGAGGCTCGAACCACCGATCCCCAACAAGTATGCAGGAACTGTCTCGATACGCCATGACAACAAGGAACAAAGTAGTTACATTTTAGAAGAGAGAGAGAGAGAGAGAGAGAGAGAGAGAGAGAGAGAGAGAGAGAGAGAGAGGAGAGAGAGAGAGAGAGAGAGAGAGAGAGAGAGAGAGAGAGAGAGAGAGAGAGAGAGAGAGAGAGAGAGAGTGGTGGTAACGGTAAGAACTGAGACTATTCGCCAATTCGCTGACCTACCATAAGGAGTGCCAGATCAGGCAGGTTGTGAGGGCTAGGTGGACCTGCGTGCCACTGGCGTCAACATCCTAGATGATCAAGCAGACATCAAGGAATTCTGACCTCAGGTCACACTGAAAACCTGTCACGGGTGTCACAGACTCGCTAGGTGACCTACACACAAACACGTCCTCTACATACCCATTTCATCATCAATACATGAAATAATTTAACCATTAGATTATAATGCTTAAAATCACTACTTAACACTTGACGAATCCAAAATTTTGAATGTAAATTATACTAATCATGAAGAATTTTCAAGACATCATTCTGAGCTTATGTGCCTGGTTGACCAGGCAAGCACCAGACGAGCCTGGCCTATGGCCGGGCTCAGAGAGTAGAGAAACTCTCGAAACTCTTCAAAACCATATCAAAGGGATTATAAATAAAAAGTGACACTTGAAGAAAGTTTGGTGAGTGCGGATACGAGAGAAAATAACATCTGGCACCAAGACATGAGCCTACCACACTTGTAAAGCTGCCAAGATGGCATTAACTTAAGTGTGTGTACTACAGGCACTCCTCGTGCCTACCACGATGACTTCCTAAATTATGGAGTAGCTAAATGGTTATAACTGACCATGGTTTTTAAAGGGGTGGACCGGTAAGCCAGCGGAAGGCCTTGGTCAGATAACCAAAAGCTCCAACGGCGGGTCATCATCTGGCTACGACCCGTGCCAGGAAACACTTGTTCTGTTTCCTGACTTACTTAACTTAACCTAACCTAAGATTATTACATCAAGATGTCCTCTCCACTTATTCGGAAAATAAAGAAATGAAACATTAACACTAAATACATGTACTCAACGGAGCGGAGAAGAGAGAGATATGATAATAAATACCTGGAAAGTACTCTAGGGCCTGGTCCCAAACAGCACACTGCCATAACAACATACTGGAGCAAAAGATATGGGAGGAAGTGCAAAATAAACCCAGTGAAAAGCAGGGGTGCAGTGGGCACAGTAAGGGAACATTGTATCATAGGTGTTCCAACAAAGAATTGTGTATCAATGGAAATATATGTATGTATTTATATATGAAAAACATCCACTGTGAAAAAATAATGAACTTCCAGGCACTCTCGTGATTTCTCACATTATCAAGGAACTGATGATGTGAGAAATCACGAAAGCTATTGAAAGTTCAATATTTTTTCACAGTGGTTGTTTTTCATATTTGATATCACTTGTTTACTGTGATCTTACTGTGTGTGTGTGTGTGTGTGTGTATATATATATATATATATATAATATATATATATATATATATATATATATATATATATATATATATATATAATATATATATATATATATATATATATATATGTCGTGCCGAATATGTAAAACTGGTCAATTAGCAAGAACTCATTTAAAATTAAGTCCTTTCTGAAATTTTCTCTTATAACGTTTAAAAACATTTTTTTTCATTAATGTTAATGTAAAAATTTTTTAATTTTGCACCAAAAGAATCTTAGAAAACTTACCTAACCTTATTATAACAAGAGCAATTTATTTTAGCCTAACCCAACTAAATATATTTTAAATACGTTTACAATAATTTAGTACTAAACAAACACAATCAAATATATTTTTTTCGTTAGGTTCAGAATGATTTTGGCGAAATTACTGCATACACAAATTTTCACTTGTCCTATATGGCAAGATGAGCGTTGCTATTTAAGCCAAGATCACAAGTTCTGCCTATTCGGCACGACATATATATATATATATTATATATATATATATATATATATATATATATATATATATATATATATATATATATATAGCTATGATAACACTCGTCAACTGTTAATTGCCTAATCAACATCAACATCCTCACCATTTCGCCTAAATTACTGATTATGAATCAAGGAAGTAATTGAATTTCCCCTCCATCCTTCCCATCTCCTCCTTCCCTCCCTTCCACCCCACCTTCTCTCCCTCTACCCCTCCTTCTCCTTTCTGACTCAGTCTGGTAAGTGTGGCTACGCAAGTCTGAGTCTTTAATTATTAATTAAGATGACACAAGCTGCGCACACGCAGTTGTCTGCATCCTCTGGCGTGGTAAATTAGACACATGTGCAACTCTTGGGTATCTTTATTGAGGAAACGTTTCGCCACACAGTGGCTTCATCAGTCCATACAAAGGAGAATCTTGAAGAACAGGAGGAGAATGAGGTAATCAGTCCCTCAACCTTCTCAGCACGTATGCCGTATTCTATTCAAGATTGATGGACTGACCACATCGACTCAAGGTTGAGGGACTGATTACCTCATTCTCCTCCTGTTCTTCAAGATTCTCCTTTGTATGGACTGATGAAGCCACTGTGTGGCGAAACGTTTCCTCAATAAAGATACCCAAGAGTTGCACATGTGTCTAATTTATCAACATGTCGGTTCTCTGAACCATTCATCTACAAACCCTCTGGCGTGTGCACCCTGAGGCATGTACACCCCCCAGGCATGTACACCCTCAGGGGTGTGCGCTAACAAGAATGTGGTATGAAAGTTAAGACACATGTGCAACATCTGGATATCTTTATTGTAGACGTTTCGCCATCCAGTGGCTTTATCAATACAGATTCTAGGACATAATAGGCAGACAGATTCTCCTCCACCACGATGCTGTGAACACTAACTCCAAGGCCGAGGGACTGATTACCTCATCTTTTGTATATAGTTCTACTGTCTGCCTATTATGTCCTAGAATCTATATTGATAAAGCCACTGGATGGCGAAACATCTACAATAAAGATATCCAGATGTTGCACACGTGTCTTAACTTTCATATTGTCGGTATTTTATACCTTTCTTGCACAAGAATGTGGTAGGTAGCCCTGAGCAAACGGATGTTGCCTACCCCTTATCAAGTTGCATTGTACAGAACTTATGTCAGTTATAGCGATGCTGGAGCAGCCTGTGTACAGCATGTCAGCTATATCCTGGCTCGCTGGATAGGGCAGTAAATTTACACAGAAGATATTGCAAGTAAATGCGACCTGAACTTAAAAGAACTGGAAACCTTGTCCAGCTTCACATGACAAAGTTGATCCCATGTATCAGAAACCTTCCCTATGAGGATAGACTAAGTGCCCTGAAACTGCACTCTCTAGAAAGACGTAGAATTAGGGGGGATGTGATTGAGGTGTATAAATGGAAGACAGGAATAAATAAAGGGGATGTTAATAGTGTGCTGAAAATATCTAGCCTAGACAGGACTCGCAGCAATGGTTTTAAGTTGGAAAAATTCAGATTCAGGAAGGATATAGGAAAGTACTGGTTTGGTAATAGAGTTGTGGATGAGTGGAACAAACTCCCAAGTACAGTTATAGAGGCCAGAACGTTGTGTAGCTTTAAAAATAGGTTAAATAAATGGAAGACAGGAATAAATAAAGGGGATGTAAATAGTGTGCTGAAAATATCTAGCCTAGACAGGACTCGCAGCAATGGTTTTAAGTTGGAAAAATTCAGATTCAGGAAGGATATAGGAAAGTACTGGTTTGGTAATAGAGTTGTGGATGAGTGGAACAAACTCCCAAGTACCGTTATAGAGGCCAGAACGTTGTGTAGCTTTAAAAATAGGTTGGATAAATACATGAGTAGATGTGGGTGGGTGTGAGTTAGACCTGATAGCTTGTGCTACCAGGTCGGTTGCCGTGTTCCTCCCTTAAGTCAATGTGACCTGACCTGACTAGGTTGGGTGCATTGGCTTAAGCCGGTAGGAGACTTGGACCTGCCTCGCATGGGCCAGTAGGCCTGCTGCAGTGTTCCTTCGTTCTTATGTTCACATGACGGACCTATACGCGACATTTCAACCCAGGCAGTTTTTACTGAGAGGATTAAAAAAATGATGTTAGTGAGATCCTTGTTTTTGATTTTAGAGTTAGCTCAAAACACAGATCTTCATCTCTGAAAGTAGCACCTATGAATTTAGAGGATCAAATCAAGAACACTTTATCAGTGTTCAACCGTCAGAAGAACGTAAACAAAGAATGTGTCTAGTGTACTTAAGAACATCTAGATCTCATATTTTCCCAACGGATTTTTTGCCAGCAGATCACAGCGTCAGGAAGATTTACATGAGGCATTAGTGTTCTAGGAATTCTCTACCATGATCACTATTTATCGATGATGGAACTCCGCGCGTCTGCCAGCATAAATGCGAACTGGTCGAAATCATGAAGTAGGTGCCGCCGCCGCCGTCACCGCCGCCGTCACCGCCGCCGCCGTCACCACCACCACCACCACCACCACCACCACCACCACCACCACCACCGCCACCGCCACCACCGCCACCACCGCCACCAGCCCACCACCACCACCACCGCCACCAGCCCACCACCACCACTACCACTACTACCACTACCAAGCAAACAATTCCAACAACAGAAATAACTAGGGATGGGAGATACCAAAATTTTTGGCTATGCCAATAAACAATTTTAGGCCGATATTGATACCATCAAAATTAGCCGATACCCGCCGATACCGGTACCGATACTCCGGAGCACCTCTACAAATGACCATTACTTCGCGTGAAAGGACTTTCTTGCACGTGTTGATGACATGGCAGAGCTGTACAAGGTTTGGATAGGTCAGCAGGCAACCACACATGCAAAGCTGGGACTGAAGCAATCACTAAAAAAAAAAAAATGTAATTCTTAAAGTATGATAAAACACAGTGTTTGACACACACCAACATTAGATTCTGTCACCGAAGTGGCTAGTTTATTGTGCACTCTATATCCATCTTGTGGACGACGGCGCACGACTACACGGATACACAGAAAAACTAGGAACTAGACTCAAAAATTGCTTGCAGGAGTACATCTGAATTTACCTCTACAATTCACTTACCTGTTTCAACTTGTCTGAAATATGTATCTTATTTTCATAACTAAGATATTTTGACATGGACAATTAAGTACGTGGATGATATTGACCACCGTGAGTGACCTTTTGAAAGACGCTATATAAGGTAAATTCTAAAGACTTATTTCGCAATATAAAATAACAATAAAGGAACATCCGGATAAAAGTACACATAACGCTTAATACCAGAACTATGGAAACAGCTAAGCAACTGTTCACTTTAAAGCAAGTGTTTTACGATCAGGATTTACCAGCATCATGTTACCATAGTACCATGATCATTAAAGGTAGCACAATGTTACCATAGCACCATGATCATTAAAGGTAGCACAATGTTACCATAGCACCATGATCATTAAAGGTAGCACAGTGTTACCATAGTACCATGATCATTAAAGGTAGCACAAT
>NC_069461.1:19134141-19169141 GCF_026875155.1 Cherax quadricarinatus
AGTAGTAGTAGTAGTAGTAGTAGTAGTAGTAGTAGTAGAAGTAGTAGTAATAATAGTAGTACTAGTAGTAGTAGTAGTAGTAATAGTAATAGTAGTAGTAGCAGTAGTATTAGTAATAGTAGTAGTAGAAGTAGTAGTAATAGTAGTAAGTAGTAGTAGTAGTAGTAGTAGTAGTAGTAGTAGTAATAGTACTACTAGTAGTAGTAGTGGTGGTATTATTAATAATAATAATAATAATAATAATAGTCACATGAGCTAATAATCACTCGCCTACATCGGCTACCACTCGAGGCGAGTCTTAGGCGCGGGCCAGGAGCTATGACACGACCCCTGCAAACACACAGACACACACGCAAAGAGAACATTCAACAAGTATACTTAAGAATCCTCAACAACCTCGCTCTAAGCACAAGACTTCCACGTCTTATCAATACACGTCAACCGTCAGTGATAAACCAAGCTGCCAGCACCAACAGTCTGGCTGATCATGATGTCAAGTAGGCGGCAGGCTCCCTAGAAGCACTGTAGTGGAGGATTGAAAAGTGTGAGAGGCAGCTGAGGCAGTGTGAAGGGGCAGCTGAGACAGTATAAGAGGCATCTGAGGCAGTGTGAGGGGCAGTTGAGGCAGTGTGTGAGGCAACTGAGGCAGTGAGAGGGGTCAAACAGGCAGCAGAATGCAGTACTGCTACTCCTTCCAGATCTCTCATCTCTCCCTCCCTCTCTCCCTCCCCATTTTCTCCTACATCACCCTTTTCCTGCCTTAAATCCCCGGTATCTCTTATCCCATCCTCAACAGCACCAACACCTTTCTATCTCTTCCCCCTCTCTCTCTCTTCATTCCTACTTCTACAACCTCCCTCCCGCCCAACCCCAACCTCCCGCATTCCCTCCTCCAACCACCATCTCTCTCCCTCCCACGCACACCAATCAATACTCCAACACAGAGCTAGCATACACTCAAAACAAGCACAAAATGTTATTCTATATGCATATACAGTTTAAAAACTAGGTATGACAGGAGCCAGGAGGAGAGAAATCCTCAGTGCTAGAAGTTGTAGATACGGAAGCAGGGCCAAGAGCTGAGATGTGACTTCGCAAACACAACTCAGTGAGTACGCTTACCGTAGCTGCGCGCGCACACAAGAACACAATCCCCCTACACACACACACACACATCCAGACAAAATAAACAGTGAGACTTAAACACACAGTAATGATGAGAAGGCAAGGGAAGGTGCTAGAGGACTTACAAGTTACACAGAGTACATGAAAACAACAGAAAACAAAGAAACAAGAGGAAGACCCGACAACGAATGTACAAGGTCAGGAAGGGAGGCTCATAGTTTAAAAATGACACAGCATGAAAGGCCACGCCTGAACCAAAGTTACTACACAGCCCAGTATGAAAGACGACAGTAGGGAATGATGCGATAAAACTGTAGGGAGTGGGGGAAGCAGACAGCAGGTGAATGTCAAGTACGTGAAGTTGTTAGTAAAAGATTCCTAGATGCGAGTGCCTTGATGGTACTGTCGTCACTACACAGCAACAACACAGCAACACAACAACAGCACGTTAACACATCAAAACAAGTGATGACACTATTAGAGGAGCCTGGCGTAACAAAAGCCCTGAAACCAAACAATACATCCCCTTGGGAGCTGTGAGAAGACCCACGGGATGACTGCACAACCTGGGTCCTCAACCAGCCAGTTCACCCGCCAGACAACTGGAAAAAGGCCAGTGTGATCCCCATATATAAAAGGTAGAGAAAAGAGGTCATGAAATGTGCATTGAGCCAAAAGTTCTGCAGATGCTGAGGCAAGAATATTAGTGGCGGTATACAATACAATACAATGGTATTGTATACCATTTTGATGTTCATCTTGTCAGACACTGCTTCAATATTAGTGGCAGTGACAAGCATGCATGAGCTCTGTATAACAGTGACGAAGATGTAACAAGAAAGATAGGGATGAGTGCAATGCATTTTCGACAGTGATAAGAGACACGACAAAAATACCTACAGTGACACGATAAAGACACTTACAGTGACACAACAAAGACACCTGTAGTAACAAGGACACCTACAGAGACATGACAAAGACACCTACATTGACACAAGACACCACCAGTGACATGAGTGCAACAATAGTGATTATCAGTGTAACAACAGACACCTATTGTGGTATGAGTGATGGCGACGGGCTCTTGATCCAAGAAATTTGATCCATTCTTCGCTTCCTTGGAAGCGAAGGATGGATAATATAGGATTACTACAGCAGGCCTACTGGCCTAGCTAAGCAGGGCCTACTGGTCCATGCTAGGCAGGACCTGCTGACCCATGCTAAGCAGGACCTACTGACCCATGCTAGGCAGGACCTACTGGTCCATGCTAGGCAGGATCTACTGACCCATAGCGGACCTACGACGTCTAGGCGGACCTACTGACCCATGCTAGGCAGGACCTACTGATCCATGCTAGACAGGACCTACTGACCCATGCTAGACAGGACCTACTGACCCATGCTAGGCAGGACCTACTGGTCCATGCTAGGCAGGACCGACCGAACCATGCTAGGCAGGACCTACTGACCCATGTCAGTCAGGACCTATTGGTCCATGCTTGGCAGGTCATACAATCCTATGTTAACCAGCTCCATCTCTCACCTAACCACACCCTCTCATGTACCTTTGCAACCTATTTTAAAGCTACCCAAAAACTCGTTTCAATGACGCTACCCACGGGAGTCCGGTGAACCCATCCACAAGTGCTTTCCTATAAACCTTTGCATGTCTAAATTCACGCAACTTTAAAATGAACGTGTAAACAGTCCAACCCTAGCACTTACCTCGTGTGATTCGTGTAATTTCCGTCATTAAAAGCAGGAAGCTTGAGGCTCCTGGCAGCTTTAATAACTTGTGCGCCGGGAAAAGCAGGGCACTGTGCGGTGTTGAAACACGAGTGCTACCAAGAATTGGTACCCTTACTGTCTTAACCCAACGGTATTTTGGAAGGTCATACCATGGGTGTCGACTCCTTACTGCCTAGCGAGAGGCACGTATCTCTTGTAACAATTAGAGGAGTATCCAAAAATCAAGCCATGAGTTAAACTCCGGAGGTGCTGTAACACTCTGTCTCAAGGCAACTATTCACCCGAAATTCGATCCTCATTCTCATGACGTAAACAGAATCAATACACGTCACCGTGTCATCCTTGCAATTTCGTATAGGATCTGCATGAGGCTGCTATTGAGGACGCGGTTAAACCTCCAGGAGAAAAACAAGTTTCCAATGGGCATGGAACAATATATGTTCAATGAGGACAATTCCAAACTCCGTTATCGGAAAACTGGAGGTAACCTAACGGTAAATAGGTTATGTATACAAAGTGCCATACATAAGCGGAAAATAATGTAAGGATCTGGGAGAGTTTTCTGAGGATCTCACTTTCAAGGATCACAACAGTGCCACGATTGCATTGCAACAAAAGATAGATGAGTAATGAGAACTCAAACGAGAGATGCCAAGCCAATGATGATCCTTTTCAGAGTAACAGTCCGAGGCAGCTACGGTGAAAGCTCTGTTCCACAAGGCCATACTCGCTCATCTGTTCTCATCCTATTCCGACTAACAATGTGTCGCCACAGCACGTGTCTTCCTTTGCATACCGAATCTGTAACCAGTGTCTCCATTGCAGTACTGAAAGCTCCACAGACATCAACAAATCTTTCAGTGGCGACAAATTCAATATGAAGTTAAAGAATGGGAATTTCAATTACTCAGATATGGTAAACATGAGGAAATTAAATCTCATCAGAGTACAAAACAAATTCTGGCCACAAATAGAGCGAAACAACCAACGTCAAAGACCTGGGAGTGATCATGTCGAGGATCTCACCTTCAAGGACATAACAGTGTATCAATCGCATCTGCTAAAAAATGACAGGATGGATAATGAGAACACTTCAAAACTAGGGAGGCCAAGCCCATGATGACACTCTTCAGGTCACTTGTTCTTCTAGGCTGGAATATTGCTGCACACTAACATGCACCTTTCAAGGCAGGTGAAATTGCGACCTAGAAAAGTGTACAAGAACTTTTCACGGCCGCATAACGGAGATAGAACACCTCAATTATTGGGACGCTTGGAGGTTCCTAAACCTGTATCCCTGGAACGCAGGAGGAGAGAACATGATTATATCACACTGGAAAAATCCTAGAGGACTAGTACCGAATCTTGCACACGAAAATCACCCACTACGAAAGCAAAAGACTTGGCAGGACGATGCACCATCCCCCCAATGAAAAGCAGGGGTGTCACAGCACGTTAAAGAGACATACACATAAGTGTCAGGGGCCCAGATGTTCAACTGCCTCCCACACAATAAGGGGATTACCAACAGACCCTGGCGTCTTCAAGTGGCACTGGACAAGAACCTAAAGTCAGTGCCGGATCAGCCGGGCTGTGGTCCGTACGTTGGACTGCGTGCGGCCAGCAGTAACAGCCTGGTTGATCAGGCCCTGATCCGCCGGAGGCCTGGTCGTGGACCGAGCCGCGGGGACGTTGATCCCCGGAATAACCTCCAGGTAGACACAGCAGAGCTAGGTGTTTTACCGTCATCCGAGGACATACGGTGGTGTGGATGCTTCTGAGCTAATCTAAATACCACTCGTTCGTGGTTACAATAATGTATATATCTATATGCATCAGATTATTTATTTATTTATTTATTTATTTATTATTTATTTTCAATTTGAGCACACTTACAGAGGTACAAAAAAAATACAGATAGAGCAGTATGCCAAAGCCACTTATACTATGCATAGCATTACGGGCTGGCTTAAAATTAACTTAAGATTAACTAAGCAATGATGAAATCAGTGATAAAACATTAATGTAAACAGATTACTATAAAGCACAAGTGAGTATTACAAAGACAGGTCATATGGTTGCATTCAGTTAGGTAGTGATTCTGTTAGGTAGTGTATTTAAAAAAATAATAAAGTTAGATTCGGTTTTAGGTTTAACATTTATGTGATATAATTGTGAGAAACATTTAAGATATACAATTTATAAGGTTCAGTTATTCAGTATTTATTTGGTTTTGGGTGAGTAGTGATCTTTGAGAAGAGACTTGAATTTATAAACAGGTTGTGTTTCTTTTATATTTACAGGTAATGAATTCCAGATTTTAGGGCCTTTTATGTGCATGAGTTTTTGCATAGTGTGAGATGGACACGAGGAACATCAAGAGTGATCTGTGCCTTGTGTTATGGTCATGTGTTCTGTTGAGGTTGGCAAGGAGACGTTTGAGGGGAGGGTTAATATCAGAGTTAAGTGTTCTATGTATGTTATAGGTGCAGTAATAAGTATGGATGTTTTGTATGGTGAGTAGGTTTAGTGTATTGAATAATGGTGGAGTGTGCTGCCTGTAGTGAGAATTTGTTATCATTCTAACTGCAGCCTTTTGTTGAGTAATTAGTGGTCTGAGTGGTTAATTGTTGTTGAGCCCCATGCACAAATTCCATAGGTGAGATAGGGGTAAATAAGAGAGTGTTTATAGGGCCAGGAGGGCTGACTGTGGAACATAGTACCGTATCTTCGATAGTATGCCTACAGTCTTGGAAATTTTCTTAGAAATTTATTGTATATGTGTATGAAATTTGAGTCTATTATAAAGGGTGGATTCCTAAGAATTTTCCCTCTGTTAGTTTTGTGATAGGTGATCCGTTTATCATTATGTTGAGAGGGACATCTGTAGCTCTGTTACCAAACTGAATGAAGTAGGTTTTGTCAATGTTTAGTGTAAGTTTGGTTAGTCCTCATCCAGGTAGATATTTTCTGTAATTCGGTATTTACAGTATTGGCTAGCGTGATGGGCTCAGGTGAGAGAAGACGTATGTAGTGTCATCTGCAAATAGTGTGGGTTTGAGTAATTGCGAAGCATTTGGAAGGTCATTTATGTATAGGAGAAAGAGAAGAGGGCCAAGGACACTTCCCTGTGGGACACCAACTGTAATTGGTTGCGCAGAAGAGTTTGCCCCATTTGCGTACACATATTGGCTTCTGTTGCTGAGGTATGACTTGAGGTAGTTGAGGGAGTGCCCTCTTATACCATAGTGTGACAATTTTACGTGGAGCAAGTCATGGTCAACTGTATCAAAAGCTTTACGTAAGTCAATGAAGATCCCCAGTGGGACTTCTTTTTTCTCTATTGCAGTGTATATATGTTCTAGCATGTGTATAATAGCATCATTAGTATACAATATATACCACCAAAAGATATGAATCTCTGTATATATATCGAGAGATGTATGTCTCTCAGTGTACATATGCGTATACTTGAAAGGTGAGTATCTTGCAGTGTGTGTATACACAATAAGAGGTATGTATATTTAGGTGTACATACGAGAAGCGTAAACCTCTTGGTACATATACGCCAAGAGATGCGTATATCGGTATTTATGTACCACAAGTTGTACAGCTTAGTGTATATACACCGAGAGGTGTGTATTCTCCAGCATATATCCACCGTGAGGTGTGTTCCTCACTGTATATATACAGGGAGATGTGCACATCTCACGAAATATACTCTGGATGAGTTAAGAGTGTTTTTACCCATGGCCAAGGTAGGTCAGAACTGATGAGTAACCTCCGAGAAGTAGGTAAACAGATGTGAATTTAAGAGAGTTATTAAGGAATCGTTTCGCCCGTCAGGGAATGTTTCAGGCCAAGACAAAAAACAAGAGACAGGTGTAGTGTGGGAGGTGGGGTGTGTTGAGAGGAAGGGCGTGGCTGGGTGAGGGTTGTGTGCTGTGTGTGGATGGAATGTGTTGTGAGACTATGTTGATTTCTCAACGTGTTTTGAGTTTATGGTGTTGATGGTAAGAGTGGTTACTCTAAACAGCGTCTGCTATATAGTACACCTTCCTCCCAGGGCATATATACTGCATCACCTTCCATGGTACAGCAGGGGCAGTAGCAGGGGGAAGTGCCCCTGAGTCTGCAGAAGCTACACTCGCCCCCATGGTTGCTGACTGGGGTACCAGCCACGTCAGCCTCCAAGGACACTACCACCACTATACACCAACGCGCACGCACGCACGCACGCACGCACACACACACACACACACACACACACACACACACACACACACACACACACACACCCCAACACACACACACACACACACACACACACACACACACACACACACCAATGGGGCCAGATAACATCTCCCCATGGGTATTGAGAGAGGGAGCAGAGGCACTATGTGTACCCCTAACAACAATATTCAATACATCTATCGAAACGGGAGATTGCCTGAGGCATGGAAGACAGCAAATGTAGTCCCAATCTTTAAAAAAGGAGACAGACATGAAGCATTAAACTACAGACCAGTGTCACTGACATGTATAGTATGCAAAATCATGGAGAAGATTATCAGGAGAAGAGTGGTGGAACACCTAGAAAGGAACGATCTCATCAACAGCAGCCAACATGGTTTCAGGGACGGGAAATCCTGTGTCACAAACCTACTGGAGTTCTATGACATGGTGACAGCAGTAAGACAAGAGAGAGAGGGGTGGGTGGATTGCATTTTCTTGGACTGCAAGAAGGCGTTTGACACAGTTCCACACAAGAGATTGGTGCAAAAACTGGAGGACCAAGCAGGGATAACAGGGAAGGCACTACAATGGATCAGGGAATACTTGACAGGAAGACAGCAGCGAGTCATGGTACGTGGCGAGGTGTCAAAGTGGGCACCTGTGACCAGCGGGGCCCCACAGGGGTCAGTCCTAGGACCAGTGCTGTTTCTGGTATTTGTGAACGACATGACGGAAGGAATAGACTCTGAGGTGTCCCTGTTTGCAGATGACGTAAAGTTGATGAGAAGAATTCACTCGATCGAAGACCAGGCAGAACTACAAAGGGATCTGGACAGGCTGCAGACCTGGTCTAGCAATTGGCTCCTGGAGTTCATCCCACCAATTGCAAAGTCATGAAGATTGGGGAAGGGCAAAGAAGACCGCAGACGGAGTACAGTCTAGGGGGCCAGAGACTACAACCTCACTCAAGGAAAAAGATCTTGGGGTGAGTATAACACCAGGCACATCTCCTGAAGCGCACATCAACCAAATAACTGCTGCAGCTTTATGGGCGCCTAGCAAACCTCAGAACAGCATTCCGACATCTTAATAAGGAATCATTCAGGACCCTGTACACCGTGTACGTTAGGCCCATATTGGAGTATGCGGCACCAGTTTGGAACCCACACCTAGCCAAGCACGTAAAGAAACTAGAGAAAGTGCAAAGGTTTGCAACAAGACTAGTCCCAGAGCTAAGAGGTATGTCCTACGAGGAGAGGTTAAGGGAAATCAACCTGACGACACTGGAGGACAGGAGAGATAGGGGGGACATGATAACGACATACAAAATACTGAGAGGAATTGACAAGGTGGACAAAGACAGGATGTTCCAGAGATTGGACAAAGTAACAAGGGGACACAGTTGGAAGCTGAAGACACAGCTGAATCAGGGATGTTAGGAAGTATTTCTTCAGCCACAGAGTAGTCAGTAAGTGGAATAGTTTGGGAAGCGATGTAGTGGAGGCAGGATCCATACATAGCTTTAAGCAGAGGTATGATAAAGCTCACGGCTCAGGGAGAGTGACCTAGTAGTGATCAGTGAAGAGGCGGGACCAGGAGCTCGGACTCGACCCCCGCAACCTCAACTAGGTGAGTACACACACACACACACACACACACACACACACACACACACACACACACACACACACACACACACACACACACACTCAGACGAGTCACAGGGATGTTAGGAAGTATTTCTCTCAGTCATAGAGTCGTCAGGAAGTGGAATAGCCTAGCAAGTGAAGTAGTGTAGGCACGAACCATACATAGTTTTAAGAAGAGGTATGACAAAGCTCAGGAAGCAGAGAGGGAGAGGACCTAGTAGCGATCAGGAGCTGAGTCTCGACCCCTTCAACCACAATTAGGTGAGTACACACACGCACACACACACAACAGCGAGTCATGGTCCGTGATGAGGTATTATAGTGGGCGCCTGTGACGAGCGGGGTCCCACAGGGGTCAGTCCTGGGACCAGTGCTATTCTTGGTATATGTGAATGACATGATGGAAGGGATAGACTCAGAAGTGTCCCTGTTTGCAGATGACGTGAAGTTAATGAGGAGAATTAAATCAGACGCGAACCAGACAGGTCTACAAAGAGTCCTGGACAGGCTGGATGTGTGGTCCAGAAACTAGCTCCTAGAATCCGCCAAATGCAAAGTCATGAAGATCGGAGGAGGGAAAAGAAGACCGCAGACAGAGTATAGGCTAGGTGTCCAAAGGCTGCAAACCTCACTCAAGGAGAAAGACCTAGGAGTGAGTATAATACCGAGTACATCGCCAGAAGCACACATTAACCAGATAACTGCTGCGGCATATGGACACTTATGGTGTTTTCTCTTAGTGTACCAATGGCGCCCCTACTTTTAATTGGGGGCATTCTGCATCGCCTGCTCAGTCTTATACTTTCGTAGGGAGCGATTTCTGTGTGCAGATTTGAGACCATTCCTTCCAAGATTTTCCAAGTGTAGATTATGATGTATCTCTCCCTCCTGCGTTCCAACGAGTACAAGTGCTTCCAAGCGTTCCCAGTAGTTAAGGTGCTTGACAGAACTTATACGTGCAGTAAAGGATCTCTGTACACTCTCTAGATCTGCAATTTCACCTGCTTTGAATGGAGATGTTAATGTACAGCAGTATTCCAGCCTAGAGAGAACAAGTGATTTGAAAACGATCATCATTGGCTTGGCATCTCTCGTTTTGAACGTTCTCATTATCCATCCTATCATTTTCTTTGCACTTGCGATCGTGGCACTGTTGTGATCCTTGAAAGTGAGATCCTCAGACATTACTACTCCCAGGTCCCTTACATTATTTCTCCGCTCTATTGTATGGCCAGAGTCTGTAGTATACTCTGTTCTAGTTATTATCTCCTCCAGTTTTCCATAACGGAGTAGTTGGAATTTGTCTTCATTGAACATCATATTGTTTACCGTTGCCAACTGGAAAACTTTGTTTATATCTTCTTGGAGGTTAACCGCGTCCTCAGCAGATGACAGCCTCATGCAGATCCTAGTATCATCAGCAAAGGATGATACGGTGCTGTGGTGTATATCTCTGTCTATGTCTGATATGAGGATGAGGAATAAGATGGGGGTGAGTACTGTGCCTTGTGGAACAGAGCTCTTCACTATGGCAGCCTCCGATTTAACTCTGTTGACCATTACTCTTTGTGTTCGATTTGTTAGGAAGTTGAAGATCTATCTCCCCACTTTCCCAGTTATTCCTTTAGCACGTATTTTATGGGCTATTACGCCATGATCGCATTTGTCAAATGCTTTTGCAAAGTCTGTGTATATTACATCTACATTCTGATTTTCTTCCAGTGCATCCAAGGCCATATCATAGTGATCCAGTAGTTGTGAGAGGCAGGAGCGACCTGCCCTGAACCCATGTTGCCCTGGATTACCTGGAGTTTACCTGGAGAGAGTTCCGGGGGTCAACGCCCCCACGGCCCGGTCTGTGACCAAGCCTCCTGGTAGATCAGAGCCTGATCAACCAGGCTGTTGCTGCTGGCTGCACGCAAACCAACGTACGAGCCACAGCCCGGCTGGTCAGGAACCGACTTTAAGTGCTTGTCCAGTGCCAGCTTGAAGACTGCCAGGGGTCTGTTGGTAATCCCCCTTATGTATGCTGGGAGGCAGTTGAACAGTCTCGGGCCCCTGACACTTATTGTATGGTCTCTTAACGTGCTAGTGACGGGACCCCTGCTTTTCATTGGGGGATGATGCATCGTCTGCCAAGTCTTTTGCTTTCGTAGTGAGTGATTTTCGTGTGCAAGTTCGGTACTAGTCCCTCTAGGATTTTCCAGGTGTATATAATCATGTATCTCTCCCGCCTGCGTTCCAGGGAATACAGGTTCAGGAACCTCAAGCGCTCCCAGTAATTGAGGTGTTTTATCTCCGTTATGTGCGCTGTGAAGGTTCTCTGTACATTTTCTAGGTCAGCAATTTCACCTGCCTTGAAAGGTGCTGTTAGTGTGCAGCAATATTCCAGCCTAGATAGAAAAAGTGACCTGAAGAGTGTCATCATGGGCTTGGCCTCCCTAGTTTTGAAGGTTCTCATTATCCATCCTGTCATTTTTCTAGCAGATGCGATTGATACAATGTTATGGTCCTTGAAGGTGAGATCCTCCGACATGATCACTCCCAGGTCTTTGACGTTGGTGTTTCGCTCTATTTTGTGGCCAGAATTTGTTTTGTACTCTGATGAAGATTTAATTTCCTCGTGTTTACCATATCTGAGTAATTGAAATTTCTCATCGTTGAACTTCATATTGTTTTCTGCAGCCCACTGAAAGATTCGGTTGATGTCCGCCTGGAGCCTTGCAGTGTCTGCAATGGAAGACACTGTCATGCAGATTCGGGTGTCATCTGCAAAGGAAGACACGGTGGTGTGGCTGACATCCTTGTCTATGTCGGATATGAGGATGAGGAACAAGATGGGAGCGAGTACTGTGCCTTGTGGAACAGAGCTTTTCACCGTAGCTGCCTCGGACTTTCCTCTGTTGACTACTCTCTATGTTCTGTTAGTGAGGAAATTATAGATCCATCGACCGACTTTTCCTGTTATCCCTTTAGCAAGCATTTTGTGCGCTATTACGCCATGGTCACACTTGTCGAAGGCTTTTGCAAAGTCTGTATATATTACATCTGCATTCTTTTTATCTTCTAGTGCATTTAGGACCTTGTCGTAGTGATCCAATAGTTGAGACAAACAGGAGCGACCTGTTCTAAACCCACGTTGCCCTGGGTTGTGTAACTGATGGGTTTCTAGATGGGTGGTGATATTGCTTCTTAGGACCCTTTCAAAGATTTTTATGATATGGGATGTTAGTGCTATCGGTCTGTAGTTCTTTGCTGTTGCTTTACTGCCCCCTTTGTGGAGTGGGGCTATGTCTGTTGTTTTTAGTAACTGTGGGACGACCCCCGTGTCCATGCTCCCTCTCCATAGGATGGAAAAGGCTCGTGATAGGGGCTTCTTGCAGTTCTTGATGAACACGGAGTTCCATGAGTCTGGCCCTGGGGCAGAGTGCATGGGCATGTCATTTATCGCCTGTTCGAAGTCATTTGGCGTCAGGGTAACATCGGATAGGCTTGTGTTAACCAAATTTTGTGGCTCTCTCATAAAAAATTCGTTTTGATCTTCGACTCTCAGTCTGGTTAGCGGCTTGCTAAAAACTGAGTCATATTGGGACTTGAGTAGCTCACTCATTTCCTTGCTGTCATCTGTGTAGGACCCATCTTGTTTAAGTAGGGGCCCAATACTTAATGTTGTTCTCGACTTTGATTTAGCATAGGAGAAGAAATACTTTGGGTTTCTTTCGATTTCATTTATGGCTTTTAGTTCTTCCCGCGATTCCTGACTCCTATAAGATTCCTTTAGCTTGAGTTCGATGCTTGCTATTTCTCTGACCAGTGTCTCCCTACGCATTTCAGATATATTGACCTCTTTTAGCCGCTCTGTTATTCTTTTCCGTCGCCTGTAAAGGGAGCGTCTGTCTCTTTCTATTTTACATCTACTCCTCCTTTTTCTTAGAGGAATAAGCCTTGTGCATACATCGAGTGCCACCAAGTTAATCTGTTCTAGGCATACGTTGGGGTCTGTGTTGCTTAGTATATCTTCCCAGCTTATATCCAGGTGATTTGCAATCCTGCTTCTTAGTACTCTTTCAAAGATTTTTATGATGTGGGACGTCAGAGCTATTGGTCTATAGTTCTTAGCTAATGCTTTGCTGCCACCTTTATGGAGTGGGGCTATATCCGTTGTTTCAAGTGACTGGAATTTCACCCATGTCCAAGCTCCTCCTCCATAGTGTACTTAGGGCACGCGAGAGGGGTTTCTTGCAGTTCTTAATGAATACAGAGTTCCACGAGTCTGGGCTCGGGGCTGAGTGAATGGGCATGTTGTCAATGGCTTTTTTCGAGATTCATCGGAGTTAGGGTGATGTCGGAAATCTGGCATACATTTATGGAGTTTTGAGGCTCATTCATGAAAAAAATCATTTGGGTCGTCGATCCTCAGACTGATTAGTGGTTCACTAAACACAGAGTCGTACTGGGATTTTATTATCACTCATTTCCTTGTTGTCATCTGTGTAAGTCCCATCCTGTCTGAGTAAGGGCCCGATACAAGATGTGGTATTTGCCTTGTTTTTGGCATATGAAAATAAATATTTTGAATTTCTTTAAAATTCACTAATAGCTTTAAGCTCCTCCTGTCTCTCCTGGTTCCTGTAAGAGTCATTTAACTTAAGTTCGATAGTTTCCACTTTCCTGGTCAGCGCCTCCTTTCGTGTATTAGATCTAGCGGTCGGTGAAGAGGCGGGGCCAGGAGCTGAGTCTCGACCCCTGCAACCACAATTAGGTGAGTACACACACACACACACACACACACACACACACACACACACACACACACACACACACACACACACACACACACACACACACACACACACATACATACACACTGAGCTGAGTCTCGGCCGTGCAACCACAATTAGGTGAGTACACACAAAGCTAAATCTGACCCGAAGCTGTTGTACAGCCACATCAGGAGGAAAACAACATTCAAGGACCAGGTAATCAGGCTGAGGAAGGAAGGAGAGGAGATCACAAGAAACGACTGAGAAGTATGTAAGGAGCTCAACATGAGATTCAAAGAAGTGTTCACAGAGGAGACAGAAGGGCCTCCAGAAAGGCGGAGAGGTGGGGTACACCACCAAGTGTTGGAGACAATACTTACAACCGAGAAGGAAGTGCTATGTGTGCCACTAACAACAATCTTCAACACATCTATCGAAACAGGGCGACTACCTGAAGTATAGAAGACAGCAAATGTAGTCCCAATTTTTAAAAAAAGGAGAGACACGAAGCACTACAGACCAGTGTCACTGACATGTATAGTATACAAAGTCATAGAGGAGATTATCAGCATGGTTTCAGCGACAGGAAATGCTATGTCACAAACCTACTGGAGTTCTATGATAGGGTGACAGCAATACGACAAGAGAGGGGTGGGTAGATTGCGTTTTCTTAGACTGTAAGAAGGCTTCTGACAAAGTTCCACACAAGAGATTAGTGCATAAGCTGGAGGACCAGGCAGGTATAACAGGGAAGGCACTGCAATGGATCAGGGAATACCTGTGGGGAAAGAATCAGCGATCATGGTGTTGACGAGGTTCGAGTTGCGATTGACGGCGGGGTTGCACGGGGGATCAGTCCTAGGCCGGTACGTTTCGGGTATATTTTTAACGACATGACGGAAAAACACTCAGAAGTGCCCCTGTTTGCAGATGATGTAATTGATGAGAAAATTAAATCGGACGAAGACCGGGGCGGAACTACAAAGGGATTGGACGGGCGCGGGCCCTTTTCCCAAAAACGGCTCCGGGATTTCAACCCCCCCAAAGTATAAACCTTACCCCGGCCGGGATTGCCCCCGCGTCAAAGTCTCAAAACCCAGCCCAATATAAAGTCGTGAAGATTTGGGAAGGACAATATCAGGGGTTATCATGACGGGGGGATAACAACCCGTGTCCAGACTCCCCCACCAAATACAAACTCTCGAATTAGGGTTTTCTTAGCTTTTTGATAAATAGGGAAATTTTTCCGAGTGTAGACCTGGAGCGTTATGAGCATGCTGCCGATAACTCTTCAAGTACAACGGGGAAAAAGGCTGTTCAACTGCCTCCCAGCATACAAAAGGGGGGGATTTACCAACAACCCCGGCAGTCTTAACTGGCCCACGGGAAAAGCACCTAAAGTCGGTTCCTGATCAGCCGGGGTGTGGCCGTACGTTGGTTGGTGCACCCAGCAGTACAGCCTGGTTGATCGGGGTTTGACCCCACCAGGGGGCCTGGTCACAGACCGGGCCGCGGGGGGTTGCCCCCCCAAACTCTCTCCAGGAAAACTCCAGGTAAACATCAGAAATTTTTGGTGGGACAGTGTTTGATCATTCTTAAAAATCTCGTTAGGTCTTCTATACAATTGATGAGGTTCATTAAACACAAGAGTCGTATTGGGGCTTCAATTTTTCACTCATTTCCTTAGTCTCATTTTATGATGTGTCCCCTTTAAGAAAGTCCCTCTACTGGTTGGGGGTTTTTTGCCTTGGAATTTATATTTGGGAAAAAATGCAATCACTGTATTTACTTCAAAAGGGACCACATAAAAGGTATTAAATTGTACAAAAATGGTATACAAACCACAGATGATAAACAGCACATTGCAACATCTGGGTATCTTTATTGTAGACTTTTTTCCCAGCCAGGGGTTTTATCAATACAGGGACAAATGTAAAGAATAATATACAAAAAAATGGGTAATCTTCCCCTCAGCCAAAGCGAAGAACTGTTCAAAGAAAAGGGGGAAAAGATCAGCAGCCTGCCAGAGATAAAAAAATACGGGTTTCCATTTCACACCAGTTTGAGAGGAAGGAAGTACCTTCTTTTGGGAGGGTAGCTGTTTCCCAAAGGCCATGTGCAACCCGGTTACTGCACATGTGTTTTTCCATTTTGTGTCACTTAAACTTTTAAAATTAAAAAAATTTTCCTCAAAGAGAAGAACGGGGGAGACATGACCGCAACGTGTAAATACTACTCGGGACCGCATGGCGGAAAAACCCGGGATGTTGGAATGTAAGGAACAGGAGGGAGAATGGGAGACTAAAATACAAATAGCCACAAAAAGGGATGCGAAATAGTCTTTTCACTTTCGTTGTGGTAAGGAAGTAATAGAACAGGATCAATGACCACTCCTTCCCAACGGAGGGGGAAAGGGGCAGGGGAAGGTCAGGGGTGTTTTTCCCTTAGGGGAGTAAGGAGCGCCCCTTCCCAAGATCAGGAGTGCCCTTTCCCAGTTAGAGAGGCGGAGACTTACCAAAATGGGGGATGGAACAGGGTCCCACCAACATTTATTGATCATAAAAAAAAAAAAAAGGGGGTTAAAATGTCCCTAAAAATAGCTGATAAACGAAAAATAAATCACATTCTTCGTCAAAAACTTGGCTTAAAGTCAACGGCTGGCCATAGAACCCAAGGTCATGGCCACCGAGCCGGGACTCACTGTGACCTTCGGTTAGGTCATGTGACCATCGTTTTTGTGCATGTGGCCAGACCCTGTTGTAGCCACTGTGGCCCCCTGTCTTAGGGTCACTGTGGCCAATGTTTTTGCGGTCAACTGGGGAAATTTGGTTGTAGCCCTGTGGGATCCGAACGCGGATGGCATTGGTCTGAGCACTGGCATTTTGAGCTCAATTTTTGCCTCACGCCCGTCCCCGCGCCCCCTCAAAAACCACACAGACTAACTAATCAATGCAAAGCTTTTTAAGGATGCGGACCCCACGACAGCTGACCCACCAAGGTCAACACGGGGCAGGCCCATTTTTAACACCGCCCCCAAACACTGCTCGCCATTCGATGTCTCGCCCCGGCTTACCCGCAGAGCGAGGGGGCACCCACGTGTTACAGTCCGGGGTTCAGTGTGTGGTGGTTCCACCACCACACACGTTATCTCGGGGGTCTCCCCCGACGGTCATTCCTCATGAGAGGATTTTATGTAGTTTTTTTTACGTCCCTGGGTCCCATACTCTTTTTTTTTAATCCCTACAAAAACCCAAAACCACACCCACCAAAACCCACACACACACACACACACACCACACACACACACACACACACACAAAAACACACAAAAACACACACACACACACCCACACACCACACACACGCCCGCCCGCGCGCGAGCTCTGACTCGACCTCTGAAACCACAAAAGATAAGAAAAACACACATTAATTTACCTCAAAAGAGTATAATTTGTGCTGTGCTTTGCCACAGATCGACTAAAACCCGGTGGGAAGGGGAAGAGACAGGAGCGCGAATGATGAAAACACAGAGAGAGGAGCGTAAGTCTTTATTATAACTATTTTCTCATTCATGGGAAGCGAAACATCGTTATAATGAAAAAGGTTAGATAAAATTTGTCAGGAAACAGGGCAAGTGTTTCCTGACTCGGGTCTTAATGAAATGGTGACCCTCAGCCGGAGCTTTTGGTCATCTGACCGAGGCCTTCCACTGGCTTACCCGTCCACCCTTTAAAAATTTATATTTATATTTTCAAATATTTGGGAAGTTGTGCAGAAAAAAATAAACGCTTATAGTTTCTTCCAGTTTCCCCTGATCACAATTTTTGTGGTTATTTTCACCAGAGTAAAATACTTCCTTCCAGGATGTTAGTACAGGGTGTGAAGACATGGAAATATGAAGCCTGGTCACAGACCGGGCCGCGGGGGCGTTGACCCCCGGAACTCTCTCCAGGTAAACTCTCCAGGTATAATATAATTTAGAAAATAACAATTTAATATAATTTAGAAAATACAATATAATATAATTTAGAAAAACAACATGTTGAAGATTAAGACACTTATACAACATTCTGGACAAGTACCTTCACCAGATGCCGGATCAACCAGACTGTGATGGATATGTGGGGTGTCGGGTCTCCAGCAGCAGCTACCTGATTGACCAGGGTAGCACCAGACGAGCCTGGCCCATGGCCGGGCTCCCGGAGTAGAAACTCATCAAAGGTATATATATCAAAGGACACATTTTGCCAGTCGGTGGTTTCCTCAGTCCAATACAGAGAAGAACGGTAGAAGAGAGGGAGAAATAATTACCTCAAACTCATCTTTCATCTCAGGATCTTGATCAGGATCAGTATCAAAACTCTAGGTATGACCTACTCACACTAGTGGATTTTTCCACTGGTAACTCTGCCTTCTACTTCAACTCACCTGTCTGCAGCATAAAATCAATTTCTCCTCGCATATGCTGTACGTTTTTCAAGACTGGTGGACTGAACACATCAACTCCAGACTGAGGGACTCATTACCTCAAACTCCTCCTCATCTTCCACCGTTCCTTGTACTGGACTGAAGAGGCCACTGGCTGGAGAAATGTTTCCACAATAAATACTGCCAAATGTTGCACAAGTGTCTCAGTCTTCAAGAAATGGGAAGTTTGCATAAACCAGTACTGATTCATGCCGAAATTCGACGAGTCTGGCAGGTGGGCGAAACGTTTCGCCCACTGGGGTATTTTCCATTGCCGAACACAATGACATAAGTGTTGCTACACACACACACGTCTTCACAACACAAGTGTGTCGGTAGTAATAGAAAATTTCCAACATCTTATTTTTATCAAATAACTCTGAATGACCCAGAGGAATTTTATACTTTTTAATTGTAATAACAATTATTTTAATTGTACCTCGTACCACGCACCTCTTCGGCCTATTGCAAAACCACCCTTTGTTTTAATTACAGGAAAACGAACAGTCACCTTACTGAATCCAATGGGAACAATTTGTTACCCAGAATACTTAGAATATTCGTATATAACCCGCACTTGGACCGATAATTAGTCCCACACAGTCACTGTGTGGCTACTTAATAGCCTAAGTTGGGCCGAAACGTCACCGTATGTTTGTCTCCCATGTGATGGTATATTTATTTCTCCAGTCACGCTATTTTGCGCCTTTTTATTCTTTAATTACTATATTACTCCCGAGGAGAATACTTATTTTATTGCCACTAACAAGATCAACTGCTCGTTCCTTCACATTCCTTGCACATGGTGTATTAAAGAAAATACAGTAAGATGTAACTGGAGATGTAACTGGGAGTGAAATGTCGGTATTCAAATGAATGTAGGCTCCCTTGAAGGCGAGATTGCTGACCTGGAAAACGTACAGAGAACTTTCACTGTATTCCTTAGAACGTAGGAGAGAAAGGTACATCATAATTTACACCTAAAAAATCCTGGAGGGATTGGTCCCAAACCTGAACACTGAAATCACTCAGTATGACAAGACTTGGCAGACGGTGCAAAATACCTTCAAAGAAAGAGAAAACTAGATGAGTGTTAGAGATCCCCGACTCTTCAATGCCCTCCTTTCCTGCATACGGGATATTCCAGAGAGAATCCAACAAGTTTCTCAAATTATTTCCTGACCAGCCGGGCTGGTGGTTCTTAAGCTGGGCTGTAAGTGGCTAGTAGTAGAAGCCTGGTTAATCAGACTTTGATCCACCAAGAGACCTTGTTTCTGACCGGGTCGCGGAGGCCTTGAACCCCCAGCAACATCCTTCACGTATCCTTGAGATTCAAAATATAACTATGATCTATGATACTTTTATTTCATGACTCGGATTCTTTCTCTAAAGTACTTTACTCTTAGGCCCTGGACAGAGTGCTTATTATGCTCAAAGGATAATTCAGGTCCGCATAAAACACATCCTACGTTATTTTAAGAGCTCTATACAAACGTCTATCTTAGGCCAGAGGAGGGTCGAACAGGCAAGTGTTCCGGCTTCGTCTGGCCGAAGATAAATGTTTGTAAATAGTTTATCTAATTTTTTCTGCCGCTTATAAGTATTAGGTACCGTATGTAAACTTGCATCGCCGTTGATATAAGGCTAAATATTCGATGTATTTGTCGACTCGTGTCTGTGAGCGACTAAATTATGGTTGAAAAACAACTCTTGTTCAGTACAGCTTTAACTTGTTCCTGGTGTGTTTGTTGTCTGTCCCTTGTATAAATAACATAAAAAAAAGGCACAATACCGTGACTGGAACAATACACAAATAACCCGGTCCAAGTCGGACCGAAACCTCGTCGTAAGCTCCTTTCTTCTATATGCGGGTTATTTGTATATTGTCCTTTGTATATTTGTCACCAGTCCCTCGTGTATTAGTCACCGGTACCTCGTGTATTTGTCACCAGTCCCTCGTGTATTTGTCACCAGTCTCTACATGATGGTTTCGGGGGGTGAGGAGTAACAGTACATCTGCGGCCCGGTCCCAGATCAGGTTTCCTGCTTGAAGAATTAGACAGGTGCGCCACAACTAGGTATCTTTATTAAGTAGACATTTCGCCACCTAGTGGTTTTATCAATATAATGCTGGCGCAAAAATATAATGCTGAGGAAAAAATCGAAGACTGGAGAGGTTAAAGATGAGATAATTAGTCCCTCAGTTTAAGAGCAGCTGTTTATTGATGTTTATAAGGCCTCCTGGTTGTTGGCCTGATCCGTCAGGCTACAGACAAAACAACAAGGCTGACCATGTACTGTTAGGAACAAGGACACATGTGTAACTCATGCAACATTTTATTGTGGCAACGTTTCACTCTCCACGAGCTTCGTCAGATTTGACAAACCTCCTGAAGAACGAAATATTTCCACAATAAAATGTCACATTAATTGCACATACGTCTATTTACATAAGTGTCGGTGATTCTACCATTATCAATAGCCGTGTACTATCTGAAGAGACTAATGATGTTCAAAGGGAGGGTGTTAAAAGTCTTGGGCCCTTTACAATTACTGGGTTACCTCTGTGTCCCTGCCTAATATGCCAAGCCTCCTGCTCTCGTAAGAACACAATAAATAACAATGAATAATTTGAGTATGCAGACTGAGAGCAATTCCCTACAGTTTTTTTTATTTCAGACATGCATTATCATTTATCGTTTTCGCCTGCACTACAGAGGGAACAGTTTGATGGCTTTCAGGCAGTCCCAGTAAATTACGTGTTTAACCTAATTTATATGTACGATAAAAGTTCTCTGTACATTCTAAAGATTTGCAATTTTTCCTGCCGTAAGGGAAAGCAGTTCCCAGTGTACAGTGATATTCCAGCCTAAAGTAAACAGGTGCTTTAACAGAATATATCATCACCATGACTGGCATGGCATCTCTTGTTGTTGAATATTCTTCTACATATTCTCATTTTCCTTGTGGTTGTCTTCCGCTTTGATGAGTGGCTTTAGTGTGATTTTTAACTGTACATTATTCCAATTATTTCTTCAGTTTTTCCATAATGGAATAAATAAAATTTGTCATCTGTAAATATCATATTGTCTGCCGTTGGTTCACTTGAAGTTCTGGTTTATATTGGCTTGGAGACGTGCTGTGTGCTAAGTGAATGCCACTCATACATATTCATGCAAAGGATGATACAGTGTTATGATTTATTTGTCACTGTCAGATATGAGAATGAGATTGACTTCGTGGAAACCAAACTTGTAACGAATGACTCGCGAAAACATAATAACACGACATCAAACAAATAACAGAACGGGTGGGGCTTGAACTCCACCCGTTCTGTGATTCGATTCGCCATGTATGATGCGAGAGAAGGAACCGGCCAGAGTTGTAATTAACTCTCGTGGTTGGCTCAGAGGTAGACCCTAACATGCTTCCCCAGGCTAGAGAATGGCTGGATAATACTAACGGTAATTCTGTTTTTGTTATTCCTCCCGCATCAAATTGACCCCGTCTCTCTTTTTTATCCTCTCCCACCACCACTGTCTCTCTTATCCTCTCCCACCACCACCGTCTCTCTTATCCTCTCCCACCATCATCACTCTTTCTTATTCTCTCCCACCATTGTTTCTTTTATCCTCTCCCACCACCACTGTCTCTCTTATCCTCTCCCACCATCACCAGTCTCTCTTATCCTCTCCCATCACCACCAGTCTTTTTTATCCTCTCCCACCACCACCTAGTGGTCTTTCTTATCCTCTCCCACCACCACCTAGTGGTCTTTCCTCTCCCACCACCATCACTATCTTGTTCTCTCTCACCACTGTCTCTTTTATTCTCTCCCTCCACCACTGGTTAGCCCATGATGATACTTTTTATGGGACTTCAAAGACTAAATTATTGTTGTTCACTAACAACCATTTTAAATCAAATCAAGTTGAAGAACTGGAGACAGTACAAACAGCTTTCACTGTCTGTATCATTTCAAACATTTAAGTAACTGTACTCACAGAATGCAAGAGAGAAAGATACATCATAATTCATAACTGGAAAATACTGGAGGAACTGGTTCTAAATCTGCACACTGAAATTATTGTCTATGATAAATGAAAGTAATGACAGTGTGCATGAAAGGGCATCTTTATTCTGGGATAACTCAGAAGGCTGTGCAAGTAACATCAGTGAAAAGTAGGGGTGCAACAAGTATACTAGGGGGGAACACGTGTAAAGGGTTCCAGACTTTTCAACACCCCTTCACCCGCCACGCCTTGGTTGGCCAGGCAAGCATCAGCCAAGCCTTGCTGAGGTAATAGGAAAACTCTCAACATCCATCAAAGGTATACCTGTTTCTGCCAGTAAGAGAGAAAATAAAAAGTTGCTTGAGTCAGTTTCTGACCAGCCGAGCTGTGTTACTTAGCACCATGACTTAATGTCCTGTGGATTTGTTGACAATACTCGCCTCACACAGTGTCTATGATTCAATCCCCGGGACGGGTGAAACGCTGGGCATGTTTCCTTATATATGTTGTCCCCGTTCACCTAGTAGTAAGTAGGTACCTGACTGTTAGTCGACTCTTGTGGGTCACATACTTTTGAACAAAATGAAGGACCTCAATGAAAATTAGATAGTCCTCGATGACACGCTGACTTTCTTGGGTTATCCGGAGTGGCCACATTACTAATGATTTAGCGAGAGACCTGTAGTTGAGCGAGACACTACTAATACCTTGAGTAGGTTAAAGAATATAGGAGTATAGGTAGGACTCCAGTGGAAATAAGTCAAGGAACCCAATGGAAATAAGTTACTTTGACTTTGTGGGTTATCCTGGGTAATCTACAATATGCTGCTATGTATGATAATTTATGTAACTGTATTTATGTGTACCTGTACTGAGTAAACTTGCCTACTAGGAGGACCAGCCTACCACAGACCAGAACGTCTACTACAATCATGCCTGCCTTTATTCTTTACCAACGCCGCCTCGTTGAACCAATCTAATCTGTCTTCAGGAAAAACACTGGACCACTTGATTGTAGTACCTAACATAGCTCTGTGGAAAAGCTTTCAGTTCACATCCAAAAGGGCCCGGGCTCAATCCTGTGCTGGGCGAGACTGGTGGGAACACTTCCTAGCATCTATTGCCTATTTTTTTTTTACCTTATCAAAAATATAGCCAAGCGTTATGAACGATAATTGTTGTTCACATTCTGGAAGAAAACTTAAGTGCTTCCAACGTAAATAAGCCTCACTGACTGGCTTTCCTGGTTTATTCTAAGTTATTAAGAACCACACTGATTGGCTTTCCTGGTGTTATCTTAAGTTACTAACAAGCCACGCTGATTGGCTTTCTTTTATCCTAAGTTATTTATAAGCCACACTGACTGGCTTTCCTGGGTTATCCTAAGTTATTATTAAGCCACATTGACTGGCTTATCTGGATTATCCTAAGTAATTAATAAGCCACACTGACTGGCTTTCTTGGATTTTCCTAAGTAAAACAGCTGGGTTTCTTTATTTTGTAGGCCTTTCGCCCACCAGTGGCTTTATCAATGCAATAAAAAAGACTGTACAAGATGAGGTAATCAGTCCCTCGGCCCAAGTTATCAACCCACTGAGTTAACGGTCCAAATAAACGATATCCATTCCACGCGTTGTTTACAATCGCGTTATTACGATTTCGACCCATTACCTGAAGTTTACCTGGAGAGGGTTTCAGGGGTCAAGGCCCCCGCGGCTCGGTCTGAGACCAGGCCTTAAGGTGGATCAGGGTCTGATTAACCAGGCTGTTCCTGCTGGCCGCACGCAAGCTGACGTACGAAGCACAGCCCGGTTGGTCAGGTACTGACTTTAGGTGCCTGTCCGGTGCCTTCTCAAAGACAAACCAGGGGTCTATTGGTAATCTTCCTTATGTATGCTGGGAGGCAGCTGAACAGTCTTGGGCCCCGGACACTTATTGTGTTTGTCTCTCAATGTACTTGTCGCGCCCCTGCTTTTCATCGGGGGAATGTTGCATCTCCTGCCGGGTCTTTTGCTTTCATAGGGAGTGATTTTCGTGTGCAGGTTTGGTACTAATCCCTCCAGGACCTTCCAAGTGTATATTACCATGTATCTCTCTCGTCTGCGTTCCAGGGAATACAGATCAAGGACCTTCAACCGTTCCCAGTAGTTTAGGTGCCTTATCGCACTTATGTGTGCCGTGAAAGTTCTTTGTACACTCTCCAGGTCTGCAATGTCGCCAGCCTTGAAGAGGGCCGTTAGTGTACAGCAGTATTCCAGCCTAAAGAGCACAAGCGATTTGAAGAGAATCATCATGGGCTTGGCGTTCCAAGTTTTGAAGGTTCTCATTATCCATCCTATCATTTTCCTAGCAGATGAGGTAGATACATTGTTGTGGTCTTTGAAGGCGAAATTCTCTGGCATTATCACTCCCAGGTCTTTCACATTACTTTTCCGCTCTATTGTATGGTTAGAATTTGTCGTATACCCTGACATATTTTTAATTTCCTCAAGTTTCCTATTTCTGAGTAGTTGAAATTTCTCCTCGTTGAACTTCATATTGTTTTGATCGGCCCATTCGAAGATTTGGTTGATGTCCGCTTGGAGTCTCGCAGTCTTCGATGGAGATCATTGCCATGGCAATCTGAGTGTCATCCGCAAAGGAAGACACGGAGCTATGGCTTACATCTCTATGTCAGAAATGAGGATGAGGAATTGAATGGGAGCGAGTACTGTGCCTTGTGGAACAGAGCTTTTTACCGTGGCTGCCTGGGACTTTATTCTGTTTACTATTACTCTTTGTGTTCTGTTTGTCAGGAAGTTATAGATCCATCTACCAATTTTCCCGTTATTCCTTTATCACGCATTTTATGTGCTATTACACCATGGTCACACTTGTCGAAAGCTGTGTATACTAAATCTGTATTTTGTTTATCCTCTACAGCATCCAGGGCCTTGTCATAGTGGTCCAGTAGCTGGGACAGGCAGGAGCGACCTGCTCTAAACCCGTGTTGCCCGTACGTTTATTTAGGCACAGGTACAAATAAGTACAATTATCATACATGGTGTAAATTACCTATGTGACTTACTTCCATTTACACTTTATTTGTGAATTCTTCCAGTCACGGTACTGCGTTATTTATGAAAGTAAACAAATATAAGATCGTTTTACATAAAGCTGACGACGCGAGGGATATTCTTCCCAGTGGTCAACTTTTGATGCATATATATATTATATATATATATATATATATATATATATATATATATATATATATATATATATATATATATATATATATATGATGGGTGAAAAGCTCATCATAGAAACCAAGGACCACAGGGCGACCAGCTTCCTCTTTCAGAGACTCAGTGTTGAGATCCAGAGAGGAAAGCCTGCAGCATTCTGGGCACGCGGCCCACCGCAGGGGAGCTGGACGAAGTATTCGAGATGTAGCTCTGAGTTACCTATGTTGTTTTACTTTGTATCATATTTTTGTGAATGTTTTTGTCACTGTATTTTGTCTTTAAATAAAATATATATACATAATATAGGGGTGGTAGGAGAAAATTCTCAAACAGCTTCAGGGAGAATCTTGAGTTTTCCCTGAAGCAAGTTTATTCTTTTCTCTGAGGATGAGGGTCCCCATAACAGTTCTAGAGGTGGTACCTCCCTATATTATATATATATATATATATATATATATATATATATATATATATATATATATATATATAATATATATATATATATATATATGTGTGTGTGTGTGTGTGTGTAAATTAGGCTAGATTTTACACATATGTTCTTATAAACTATTGTTTCAAATTGCCACAATGTTAAGATTAAGCACATGCTTATTATTGTCATGTAGTCGCGATAAATTATTTAGATTTACATAGGAACTCAAAAGGACTCAAATAGCATCAAGGAAATGCACTCAGAAACGGATTGTCAATACTATCCGTGCATAGCAAGTGGGTCATTTAGGGCAGAGAGGAGGAGGCTCGATTCTCCGTCCAGTTAGCGAAAAACAGACGCGCCATCTATTTGCACTTAAAATTTTGAAAAGTATTATAAATTCCAATGTTTGCTGGTAATGTAATTAGTGTATTTAGCGCAAGAGTTAGCGGCGTAGCGCGTATTCTGGGAAGGAATCTGCACACAGAACTGATACTTGTCAAATCTATAAATGATTTCAGATAGCAGTATAAATTATTTTATAGGCATACATTACTGATATTTGACGTAATATAAGCCAATATAACCTCAAAAATGTGAAGCAATTTCGCTTGTATATACATTGAGGTGTGTACACTAAGTTTACTTTAATCACCGTTTTAGTGAATTCTGTACTGTGCACTGGTTGTGTACAGGTTGCAGATGGTCTTAATGATCCTCGTGTAGTGAGTAGACTTTAAACAAAAATAAACCAAACTCAACTGTGCAAATGTAAGCAACAATGCACTGCGAGGTTACCTGGGAACGACCACACGAGGACTGATTCCCCGACAGTGTAAGAGGTGGTATTAAGAGCAAAAACTTGCACGTACCTCCACCATCCTGCTGGACCAGGTAGGGAAAACGCCAGACATTGCCGAGGCCCACGGAGAGTGATATACAGGAGAGCATAAACTGCATCTTGGAGCCCCAGGCTGCTCTCTCTTCAGCCACGGGTACCTCGATAGTCACAGTACCTTCCTCTTCTTGGTTCAGCGGTGAGAACTCCACCACACCATCGTCCGCCTCCTCTAGGTTCACAGGCCTAGGCAAATGTCTCTTGGCCTCCATGGTTTATATATATAAATAACGAAATATTTGAATCCACACGAACACGGCACAAAGTGGGCGACGGGCAAGAAGAGAGAGAGACAGACAGACAGATAGACGGCAGCCAACGAGATCCTCACGCTTTGGTTAGCAGAGATGCACTAGCGCGGTAAAGGTCTGGTCCCTCTTTCCTAGTCCACCAGACCAGGCTACCAGGCTCCGCGCGTGCGTGCGTGCGGTCCGGCTGCCGGGGGAGGGGAAGACAGCCACTAACTGGGGAAGACAGCCACTTGGGGCCCCTCCCCCGGGAAGAAAGGTAATATTGCGTCGATTCACTTTTGTTATTCAAGATCTTACCTGCACCACACGAGGTTCTCCCTGACCTCACATCTCAGGTACAAGACCACGTGGCGCCTGCCTAAAAATAAATGATCCCTTGATTTGTCGCAGACAAATCAATACCAGCATTTTTTTTTTCTCGTCGTAATGTGTGATTACTTATTCTTAATTACATTTTTGTGTTTACCTATTCGCGATTCAGCATTCTGAATTACTTATTTTTGATTGCCTAACTATATGTAATCACGTATTTGTACTTACTTTGATTGTCTAGTTGCTATTATTTTTATTACATATATGCACTTACCTGTTATTGTTCCATATACATATGTATTTGATTACCTATTTGTTGTTCAAGGAGCAGAGGTAAGGCAGTGTTGTTCCGTTATCGGTATTAAGTGTATACCTGGAGTATACCTGGAGGGGGTTTTAGGGGGGTCAACGCTCCCGCGGCCCTGTCCATGACCAGGCCTCACGGTGGATCAGGGCCTGATCAGCCAGGCTCTTACTGTCGGCCGAAGAATGATTTCTAAAATTTCGACTTGCAGTAGCACTTATTTTAGTAAACTATTTCAACAATTTCCCTTTATTTACATTTATGGTCTCTTCTTCCGCCAAATGATTAGGTTAGGAAATCTTCCTTTTCAATTCATTTTTTTAATATATCCTTTTATTTTAATAACAGTCCTATGAGTGTACAGAGATCCTTTACTGCACGTATAAGTTCTGTCAAGCACCTTAACTACTGGGAACGCTTGGAAGCACTTGACTTGTACTCGTTGGAACGCAGGAGGGAGAGATATATCATAATCTACACTTGGAAAATCTTGGAAGGAATGGTCCCAAATCTGCACACAGAAATCACTCCCTACGAAAGTAAAAGACTGGGCAGGCGATGCAAAATGCCCCCAATAAAAAGTAGGGGCGCTATTGGTACACTAAGAGAAAACACCATAAGTGTTCGGGGCCCAAAACTGTTCAACAGCCTCCCATCAAGCATTAGGGGAATTGCCAATAAACCCCTGGCTGCCTTCAAGAGAGAGCTGGACAGATACCTAAAGTCAGTGCCGGATCAGCCGGGCTGTGGCTCGTACGTTGGACTGCGTGCGGCCAGCAGTAACAGCCTAGTTGATCAGGCCCTGATCCATCGGGAGGCCTGGTCATGGACCGGGCCGCGGGGGCGTTGATCCCCGGAATAACCTCCAGGTAACCTCCAGGTATGCCTTGAGACCTATATTATAATTCTTATTCAGGCAGTAACTTAGGTATAATTAGAATAGCGCCAAAACACGTAGTACAATGTAGTGTATATTAATGTGTCATTATACATATATAAAATAAAGCACTTATAATAATTGGACATCATAAATGCAACGATAAATAATAACATTAGAAATATAGAGTAATTTTTTTTTAATTTGTGATGGAGACTTATTATATATATTCCCCTCTTCAAAACGCCATATAATATTTATTAAATTAATCTTAATTTTTAAAGTTGTGGACTGGTAAGCCAGTGGAAGGCCTCGGTCAGGTGACCAAAAGCCAAGTCAGTGACGGGTTATCATACGTTCTGTTTCCTGACCAATCTTATCTAACCTAACCTAGTCCCTGGTCACAGATCCGAGGCTTTGTCACAGACAGGGCCGCGGGGTCTTTACTCCTCAAGGAAGGTTCCTTGACGCTGGTGAGGGACTCTTGCTCTGGGTAGGGAATTGGATCTGTGCTCCAGTTCCCTGAATTAAGCCTGAATACCTTCCATCCCCTCCCCCCACAGGCGTCGAATAATCCTACGTGTTTAGCGCTCCCCCTTGATTATAATGATAGTCTTTAACTGGGGTAACAAAGCATCCAATGAGCAAAACGTTTCCTTAAGAAATATCCTATTGCTGCACATGTTATCTGTATTATATACCATCAACAAGTGAAATATAAGATTATAGGTTTGGCAATAGAGTTGTGAATGAGTAGAGCATTCATGAGTAACTTTGAAAATAGGTTTGGAAATGACCTACATAGTTAGCATAGTTATCTCATGTACTTGTGCATAAAACAGGTATATGAAGAATCACATGGCAACATTTGGGTATCTTTACTGTCTAGACGCTTCACCAACGCTTCACCAACGCTTCACTAACGCTTCACCAACGCTTCACCAACGCTTCACTAACGCTTCACCAACGCTTCACCAACGCTTCACCAACGCTTCACCAACGCATCACTAACGCTTCACCACTTTGGAACATTTCAGAATGTTCAGGACTGAAGAAGTCACTTGTAACGAATCGATTCTTTTAATATATATCCTAAATAGTTAATAAATCTCTTTATCCCTATATCCAGTATTGCAGGTGTTATGTAGGGCAGGTGAGGAGCGTGGGAGGGACAATATAGCCTGGGTAGCAACAACCAATCAGACAGTGATTGCATGAAGGGGTTGGCACAGATCGCAGCTTAACTACCACCTTCCTCACCAGCTGTGCCGCCTATGGGCCACTCTGACCTCGTTTGTGTAGCCAAGCGGATCCTCACTGATAATGGCTGAGCGGACTTGACCGATCCTGGTCAAGTGGAAATCACCGCTCCTGGCCAAGCGGATCTTGCCACACCTGGAGAGGTGGATGTCGCCACTCCTGGCCAAGTGGACATCATGCCCCTCACGGCTGAACCGTAGAATTATACTGCACTTCTTAAAGAGCTGAAACAGTGTGGGTCATTCAGCGAAAGGTGGAGGCTCGATCGTCCGTCCGCTAATGGCAGACGCGTCTCTCTATGGAGAGTAGATGAATTTATATATATATTTTTTAAGGGGGTCAGAGTTTGATTGCCAGAACGTAAAACGAGAAGAGATTCCTCATCTGAATCAACATAACTGAAGACAAAATGAAGTGAGTGTTTGTGAAGTGGTTACTAAGCAAGAAGTTGGTGAGCATGTCACCAAGTAAACACAGATGAATGACGTGACTAGACGTGAGTATGTATGTCACCAAGTAAACACAGATGAATGACGTGACTAAACGTGTGTGCGAATTTTGTGAGTGGGTTACAAAGCAAGAAATGAAGTGACCGTATAAATGCATGTGAGTTGATTGCCAAGCAAGCGCTGATGAGCAGGTCACCAAGCAGGCACTGATGAGCAGGCCACCAAGCAGGCACTGATGAGCAGGTCACCAAGCAGGCACTGATGAGCAGGTCACCAAGCAAGCACTGATGAGCAGGTCACCTAGCAGGCACGGCTCCAGCTACATCCCTAACCCCCTTTACCCTAACCCCTCTTTCACTCAACCCCTTCCCCCTTCACCCATCACTCACATCCGTCACTCATAAAGCTCTGTAATTTTGAACTTCCTCCTTTATGAATGTTAATCACCTACTCTGCTTCATCCTACACATAGACAGATGTCACTTACTTTAACAAGTACATAGACAGATGTCACTTACTTTAACAAGTCATCCCATAGTTACAGAAGATATATCATTTCCAAAATAATATACTTGAAATCTTTACAGGTGCATGGAATGGATGGTAGGTTACCTAAAGCAGTTAAAAGTTTTTATGAGGATAATGAGGCTCAGGTTAGAGTACCTAGGAGAGAGGAAGATTGTTTTTCGGTAAAAGTAGACCTTAGACAGGGATGCGTGATGTCGCCATGATTGCTTTAACATATTTAAAGATGGGGTCGTAAAAGAAGTGAATACAGGGGTGTTGGGAAGAGGTGTGGGATTAAAAGATAAAGATAATACAAAATGGGAATAGTCAAAGTACCTGTTTGCCAATGACACTGTGCTTTTGGGAGATTCTGAAGAGAAGCTACGAAGGCTGGTAGGCGAATTTTGGAGGGTATGTGAAAGGAGGCAATTAAAAGAGAATATAGGAAAGAATAAGGCAATGAGAGTAAATAAAATGGATAATAAAAGATTGGATATCAGACTGGAAAGAGTGAGTCTAGAGTAAGTGAATGTGTCCAGATATTTGGGAGTGGGCGGATGGGACTGTGAAAAATGAGGTGAACCATAGAATAGCCGAAAGGAAAAAAAGGCTAGTGGTGCAGTGAGGTATCTGTAGAGACTAAAAAAGGGAATGTACCAGAGAATAGCAGTACTATCACTTACATGAGTGTGAAGTCTGGGTTTTAAACGTTGCAACGAGAAGAAGGCTGGAAGCAGTGGAAATGTCATGTCTGAGGGCAATGTGTGGTGTGAATATTATGCAAAGAATTCGTAGTTTGAAGATTAGAAGGCAGTGTGGAGTTACTAAAAGTATTATTTAGAGGGCTGAGTAGGGGTTATTGAGGTGGTTTGGACACTTAGAAAAGACGGAACAAAATAGGATGATTTGAAGTGTATATAATGGAAGGAAGGAGGGGTAAAGATCGTCCTAGAAAAGGTTGGTGGGAGGAAGTAAAGAAGGATTTGTGTGCCAGGGTCTTGGACATCCAACAGGCATGTGTGAGAATACTGGACATGACTGGAGGCAATTACACTGGTGGTAAGTACAGTGCCTGCACTCTGAAGGAGTGGTAGGGATCTTGCAGTTTGGAAGGGGACATGAACTGTAATGTTGGCACGTCTCTTGCAAGACGGTGATGGAGCGTGATGATGAGAGTGGTAATGAGAGTGTTTCGTCTTTTTCTGGTCATCCTACCTCAGTGCAAGGCTACCTATGTGTGTACTCACCTATTTGTACTCACCTATTTGTGGTTGCAGGGGTCGAGTCCTAGCTCCTGGCCCCGCCTCTTCACCGGTTGCTACTAGGCCCTCTCTCTCCCCGCTCCATGAGCTTTATCAAACCTCGTCTTAAAACTGTGTATGGTTCCTGCCTCCACTACGTCATTTTCTAGGCTATTCCACTGCCTTACAACTCTATGACTGAAGAAATACTTCCTACTATCTCTCTGACTCATTTGTGTCTTCAACTTCCAATTGTGGCCTCTTGTTTCTGTGTCCCCTCCCTGGAACATCCTGTCTTTGTCCACCTTGTCTATTCCACGCAGTATTTTATATGTCGTTATCATGTCTCCCCTGACCCTCCTGTCCTCCAGTGTGGTCAGGCCGAATTCCCTTAATCTTTCCTCATAGGACATTCCCCTTAGCTCTGGAACTAACCTTGTCACAAACCTTTGTACTTTCTCTAGTTTCTTGACGTGCTTTATCAAGTGCGGGTTCCAAACAGGTGCTGCATACTCCAGTATGGGCCTGACATACACGGTGTACAGTGTCTTGAATGATTCCTTACTAAGGTATCGGAATGCTGTTCTCAGGTTTGCCAGGAGCCCATATGCTGCAGCAGTTAATCTGATTGATGTGTGCTTCCGGAGACATGCTCGGTGTTATACTCACCCAAGATCTTTCCTCCTTGAGTGAGGTTTGGCAGTCTTTGGCCACCTAGCCTATACTCTGTCTGTGGTCTTCTGTGCCCCTCCCCCATCTTCATGACTTTGCATTTGGCAGGATTAAATTCGAGAAGCCATTTGCTGGACCAGGTGTCCAGTCTGTCCAGGTCTCTTTGAAGTCCTGCCTGGTCCTCATCAGATTTAATTCTCCTCATTAACTTCACATCATCTGCAAACAGGGACACTTCTGAGTCTAACCCTTCCGTCATGTCGTTCACATATACCAAAAATAGCACTGGTCCTAGGACCGACCCCTGTGGGACCCCGCTCGTCACAGGTGGCCACTGTGATACATCATTACGTACCATGACTCGTTGTTGCCCCTGTGTGTGTGTGTGTGTGTGTGTGTGTGTGTGGTGTGTGTGTGTGTGTGTGTGTGTGTGTGTTTTGTGGTGTGTGAGTGAGTGTGTGTGTGTGTGTGGTGTGTGTGTGTGTGTGTGTGTGTGTGTGTGAGTGAGTGTGTGTGTTTTGTGTGTGTGTGTGTGTGTGTGTGTGTGTGTGTGTGTGTGTGTGTGTGTGTGTGTGTGTGTGTGTGTTGTGTGTGTGTGTGTGTGTGTGTGTGTGTGTACTCACCTAGTTGTACTCACCTAGTTGAGGTTGCGGGGGTCGAGTCCGAGCTCCTGGCCCCGCCTCTTCACTGATCGCTACTAGGTCACTCCCCCCTGAGCCGTGAGCTTTGTCGTACCTCTGCTTAAAGCTATGTATGGATCCTGCCTCCACTACATCGCTTCCCAAACTATTCCACTTACTGACTACTCTGTGGCTGAAGAAATAACTTCCTAACATCCCTGTGATTCATCTGTGTCTTTAGCTTCCAACTGTGTCCCCTTGTTACTGTGTCCAATCTCTGGAACATCCTGTTTTTGTCCACCTTGTCAATTCCTCTCAGTATTTTGTATGTCGTTATCATGTCCCCCCTATCTCTCCTGTCCTCCAGTGTCGTCAGGTTGATTTCCCTTAACCTTCCTCGTAGGACATACCTCTTAGCTCTGGGACTAGTCTTGTTGCAAACCTTTGCACTTTCTCTAGTTTCTTTACGTGCTTGGCTAGGTGGGGGTTTCCCAAAAACTGGTGCCGCATACTCCAATATGGGCCTAACGTATACGGTTTTACAGGGTCCTGAACGATTCCTTATTAAGATGTCGGAATGCTGTTTTTGAGGTTTGCTAGGCGCCATATGCTGCAGCAGTTATTTGGTTGATGTGCGCTTCAGGAGATGTGCCTGGGGTTTTTTAAATCACCCCAAGATCTTTTTCCTTGAGTGAGGTTTGTAGTCTCTGACCCCTAGACTGTTACTCCGTCTGCGGCCTTCTTTGCCCTTCCCCAATCTTCATGACTTTGCACTTGGTGGGATTGAACTCCAGGAGCCAATTGCTGGGCCAGTTCTGCAGCCTGTCCAGATCCCTTTGTAGTTCTGCCTGGTCTTCGATCGAGTGTATTCTTCTCATCAACTTCACGTCATCTGCAAACAGGGACACCTCAGAGTCTATTCCTTCCGTCATGTCGTCACAAATACCAGAAACAGCACTGGTCCTAGGACTGACCCCTGCGGGACCCCGCTGGTCACAGGTGCCCACTCTGACACCCTCGCCACGTACCATGACTCGCTGCTGTCTTCCTGACAAGTATTCCCTGATCCATTGTAGTGCCTTCCCTGTTATCCCTGCTTGGTCCTCAGTTTTTGCACCAATCTCTTGTGTGGAACTGTGTCAAACGCCTTCTTGCAGTCCAAGAAAATGCAATCCACCCACCCCTCTCTCTCTTGTCTTACTGCTGTCACCATGTCATAGAACTCCAGTAGGTTTGTGACACAGGATTTCCCGTCCCTGAAACCATGCTGGCTGCTGTTGATGAGATCATTCCTTTCTAGGTGTTCCACCACTCTTCTCCTGATAATCTTCTCCATGATTTTGCATACTATACATGTCAGTGACACTGGTCTGTAGTTTAATGCTTCATGTCTGTCTCCTTTTTTAAAGATTGGGACTACATTTGCTGTCTTCCATGCCTCAGGCAATCTCCCTGTTTCGATAGATGTATTGAATATTGTTGTTAGGGTACACATAGCGCCTCTGCTCCCTCTCTCAATACCCATGGAGAGATGTTATCTGGCCCCATTGCCTTTGAGGTATCTAGCTCACTCAGAAACCTCTTCACTTCTTCCTCGGTTGTGTGCACTGTGTCCAGCACTTGGTGGTGTGCCCCACCTCTCCGTCTTTCTGGAGTCCCTTCTGTCTCCTCTGTGAACACTTCTTTGAATCTCTTGTTGAGTTCTTCACATACTCACGGTCATTTCTTGTTGTCTCTCCTCCTTCCTTCCTTAGCCTGATTACCTGGTCCTTGACTGTTGTTTTCCTCCTGATGTGGCTGTACAACAGTTTCGGGTCAGATTTGGCTTTCGCTGCTATGTCATTTTCATATTGTCTTTGGGCCTCCCTTCTTATCTGTGCATATTCGTTTCTGGCTCTACGACTGTTCTCCTTATTCTCCTGGGTCCTTTGCCTTCTATATTTC
>NC_069461.1:19174141-19222366 GCF_026875155.1 Cherax quadricarinatus
AAATTTGAAGTCAGTGAAATAAGTCGATTTTAAATTGCTCACAAACTTGAAGGAAGAAATGAACAAAGTCCCTCTGCAATAAAACTGAAAGAAAATGCGACATTTAAGAAATGACTAACGAAACTTTGGGAACACTAAAAATGCCGTAAGCCCCAAGTTCTCAATTTTTTTCTTTTTTGAGTTCAGGGGCTCTAATGACTTGACCGTTACTTCCATTTCTAAAACTGTTTTGAAGAGTCCATTTTTTTTTGGGGGGGGGGAAGTTAAGGAGATCAGCAGGGCAGTGTCTCCTGAGTGTACACTGCTGTAGCATGGGTTATGGTAGGTAAGGCTGGGTTGACCTGAGTCATTAATATTGATAAAAGCGCAGCATATTCGCGGAGATGGAGCTTACATACTGTAGACAAGCGAGGTGAAGCAGTTGCAGGCGGCGTTACCTGTGGGACAACCCACATGTTCTTATGAAAGAGAGAGCATTACTTAATTGGTGTGAATTAAGTGGAATTAAGCTAAGTCTCCGGAGGTGAGGTGTACTGCTATTTTAACTCATTATTGCCCCATAATAAGGGTAGGAATGGCGGGGCTATGCGTCACTGAAGTGACATGGTTGGCACTGGTGTAGGTATTTTATCATAAAGTATCGACCCATGAGCGTTATTAAGACTGCTTGGCTAAGCTACCAGGTTCAAGCTGCTGTCTTTCACATTATTACAGTTTATTAATACTTAACTTAGTACAATGGTAATAAGAGTTTAATATATAGTTAACGAGAAAGGGATATGGTACTCTAGATATCTTGGAAAAAAGTAAAATAATGAGATACTTAGGAGTGGGGGATAAAATTGTGTAACAGTTAAACTAAATGTCAATAGCCTGAGCTTGCTACCATCTGCAGCTCATAAGACTGCCATCCCCACGAGCCCCTTTGAGGCGGGGTAGATGGCAGACCAGAGGCCTAGCTTCTCTCTACGAGCCCCGTGAGGGCGGGGAATGTGGCTAGGCCTGGGGACACTTGGTCCCAAAGATGAGGAGGTAACTGTACCTCCTCCCATGGGAGACTTAAGTCTCTAGACACTCCCAAGATAGGGAGCCAAGGCCGGGTCACCACTACTTGGAAAAGACCCGGGCCGGGAGAATACCGGCGAATAAAAAAAAAAAAAAAAACTAAATGTCAACTTATTCCAGAATAACTAAGATCCACCTTCCAGTAGGGGGTATACCACACAGAGATACTTATCCCCCGGGGAAGAACCACATCTTCACCTAGAAACAGAACTCTGCTCTGTACCGTAGCTTTCCCACAGATCCTCTCTTCTCTGTCTACTAAACCCATATATCTCTGGGTTTCTGCTCCACTTCTGGGCAGGCTCCTATGGAAAACTCGCCATGTGTTCATCCTTAAGACTGAAAGTCTCAGACCATGGAATAGCAGTTCTCGAGTTTCTCACAAAGAAGATACTGAAGACAAAGTCTTAAGATATCACAAGAAGATGCAGTCTGCCCAGTCCTGTTTTTCGCTCATTTTTTTCTCTCTGTGACTGTCACAGAACTCTGTCTTCTCCAGAACTTTTAACATTATGCATGTTAGAGGTACTGACCCATAATTAAAAGCCTTTTGTCTGTCCTACTTTTTTTTAATAAATAGGGGCCACATTTGTCTTTTCTCAATTTTTTGGCAGTTGTCCAGATTGAAGAGATTAGTTGAATACCTTTGCCATTGGACAGCACATTTATTTTGTTGTTGTCTCTCAGCAGTCATGGAGATATGTTACATGGTCCCATTGCTTTTGTTACACTCACGTCATATATTGGTCTCATCACTTCTCCCTTTGTTTGTGTTGATATCCTCGAGTACCCGTAGATCTGTAACGGTAACGGCTTGACAAAACTCCTGGAGAGCGAAACGTTGCCACAATAAAATGCCACATTAGTTGCACTTGTGTCCTTTTACCTAACATATTATCGGTAATTCTACCAACATTATTACAACCCGTAGATCTATTCTGACTACAGTGCTTTCTCGTATTTCTCCACCTTTTATTTTTTGTGTGTGGAAACCTCTTCCAGTCTTTTGGTAAGCATTCGTATAACTCTGTCATTCTCGGTCAGCATCTCTTCCTCCTTCATCAGCCTTATCACTGATCCTTCACAGTCGTCATTTTTCTTACGCGACTGTCAAATTACTTAGATTCACATTGACATTTAATGCTTTATCATTTTCATACTGACTTTCAGCTTCCCTTCTTATTCTTCTGTATTTGTTTCTAGCTTACCTGCTTGTTTACCGTTGTCTGCCTTTTGGTTTCTTCTGTATTTCTTCCAAGCTTGATTAAACCATGGGCACTCTTTGATTTTCTTGTATTCATGGTGTGAATCTTTCCTTTCCTGTTGTAGCTCCATTTTCTATGACTTCCTTCCATTCCCCTTTCTACCAGGTACGAGATGCTTATTACCACGTGATCCCTGGCTACTACTGGTTCATCATAAAGTCTCTCTGGCTAGTCTCTTTCCCCTCACTCTTGTTGCTTCCTACACTTGTTGGCTCAAAACAATTATTCATAACTGTATCCACAAGTTTCACTTTCCCTGTTTCTGGTCTGCCATGGGAGTACTAGTTTCTCTAGAAAATTTTGTGGTTAAAAGCTCAAGAGTACTAGGAGTTCAGCTTTGTTTCTTCTTACTCTCTCAGCTACTCTTTCCAGTAAGTGAATCAATTTTATCTCTCTGTACATTACAGTAACTGCTATATAATCCCCGAAATCTCCAGTTTCCAAGTTTATTAGCTCTTCAAATCTGCAGCAGCTTTTGCAGTCTTTCCTTCTTCTCTGTTTCTTCTTTCCTTTCTTACTATTTGGTAGCACTCTGGGAATATCACATTCATTGTTTTCCCTGAGAGTTTCATCTCCATAATATTTACTTTATCAAGGATTGTTTCACAACTCTCTCATGTCTTCACATTTGCTGGTGACTCCATCAACATTTAAGTAACACTCTGACTCTTCTATTTTTACAGCTATCTGGGCATGCTGTTCACTTACTTCATTTTTGTGGGTGTAAGGCAAGGATTGTCTGTGGGGTCTGGGGTGTTTCTTGGACTCTAACACTCTTTCCACAATATGTGTTCTGTTCCCTGTTCTATTCTTCTCATGCCTCCTCCTCCTCCTCCTCCTCTTTGACATTCATTCATCCTTTGTCCTATCTTCATTGACTTACACTGTATGAAGATTTGAGATCCCTTCAGATTTCATTTCATTTTCATTACTAAGTTGCTTGTTTCTGACTTCATAAACAGTGTGTAACGATCTCGTCCTTCTTAACATTGTTCCTGCTCTTAAAAAAAAGTACGGATTTCACTTTTCTAACTTGTTGCTCTCGATTCTTCCATCAGATCTACATTTTTTTTAAATTAGACACATATGCAACATCTGGGTATCTTTATTGTAGACATTTCGCCATCCAGTGGCTTTATCAATACAAATTCAAGGACGTGAATGGAAGATAGAAGAACACATTTTCGCCTTGTCAATATTGTATACCATTCATGTACAATTAGTTTTTTCTTCTTTCCTACTTTTCTTTCAGGTTCTCTTTAATCATTAAGGCCAAACACCATGATAGCTCTATGTCTCATGTTCCCCTCATCTTAACTCAACAAGGTTGCTCTCTCTGTCTTTGGTTCCTCAAGGTCAGTTACCAAAGGGAAAACACCATAAGTGTCCGGGGCCCAAAACTGTTCAACAGCCTCCCATCAAGAATTAGGGGAATTGCCAATAAACCCCTGGCTGCCTTCAAGAGAGAGCTGGACAGATACCTAAAGTCAGTGCCGGATCAGCCGGCCTGTGGCTCGTACGTTGGACTGCGTGCGGCCAGCAGTAACAGCCTAGTTGATCAGGCCCTGATCCATCGGGAGGCCTGGTCGTGGACCGGGCCGCGGGGGCGTTGATCCCCGGAATAACCTCCAGGTAACCTCCAGGTAACCATTGCTACTTTCTCCCTCCAGACTTGGCTGAGCATATGTTCGTTGTCCACCTCCTGTGTTTTCTTGTATCATGTCCGTCTCTATCTCTTTAACATCTGCTGATGCATTAGTTAACTCTTCTACTTCCTGTCCCAACATCCTACGTCATAGAAAAAATTATCTCCTTTTCTTGTCTGCTTTAAGTTCCTCAGTCAGTTTCTTAAATTCGCTCCTCCGTTATTTTTCTACCTGTCTCCTGTAGCATCCCTTACTAGGTCTCAGATGCATATTCCCTTTTGATAATACCTATTTTCCCTTTCATTTCATTAATCGTACAATACATGCTCGTATTTGATGTACCATTTTTTTCTTCACTGTTTCTCACTCTTCCCCCGAGCTGTGTTTAATTCTGTCCTACAACCTAATATCTACCAAAGCACCTATGGTGTGTTTGGATTGGAGTGGTGTGTGTGTGTGTGTGTGTGTGTGTGTGTGTGTGTGCTCCTACGCAGGACATCCTTCCCAGTAGGGTTAATGACCTCTGGGAGTAAGGTCAGCGCCATGGCTATACTGGTACACAGTAACGAGGTAAAATGGCTACTATGAGTGACTGGTGTCGGGTTACTGTCCTCAACTGTCGAAGAGTCAGAGTGTGGCGAAGGGAAAATGCAGAGAGCATTACGCTTGGTAGAACGGTCTATTTGTTCATATTTTCGCTCACACCTGAGCTCACATGTGAGCGAAACGTTTTTTCGTGTCCTCAGTGGATGGCACTCCCATACAAATTCCAGAATCGTCTGCAAAGGGTGACACAGTGGTGTGGTTTACATCTCCGTCTATGTCAGAAATAAGGATGAGGAATAGGATGGGTCGAGCACTGTACCTCGTGAAACAGAGCTGTGCACTGTGGCAACCTCTGACTTAACTGTTTACTATTACTCTTTGTGTCTCTTGGATAGACAGCTAAAGATCCATTTGCCCACTTTTCCAGTTATTTTCCTTAGTATGCATTTTGTGTGCTGTTACACCATGATAGCACTTGTCGAAAGCTTTTGCAAAGTCTATGTATATTACATTTGCATTCTGCTTGTCTTCCAGGGTATTCAAGACCATGTCAAAATGGTCCAGTAGTTGTGAGAAGCAGGAGCGACCTATTTTGAACCCATATTGCCCAGGGTTATTCAGTTGTTGGGAATCCAGGTAGGTTGGCTATCTTGCTTGTTAGAACACTTTATAATGTGGGATGTTATAGCTATCGGGCTATAATTCTTCGCTATTGCTTTACTGCCACCTTTATGGAGTGGGGCTATATCCGTTGTTTTTAGTGACTGTGGGATTGACCCCTTTGTCAAGGCTCCCTCAATGCCAATTGTTCCAAGAATTTGGTCCTAGTTTCTTTATACAAGTATTGAAAATCTTAAGCCTATTGTATAAGGCGTTCTCCAGTTATGAGCGAAATCGAAAAGTTGTAGGGAAAAATAATTCAGGAAACCTCTTAAAAGTACTCATCTGGGGGATATCTACAAGGCTTGTAACACCTTGAAAAAGGATTAAGGGAATCTCGCAGTCTCAATATATTAAAAGATATATAAATGTGAATGTATATATATATAGTATATTGAAAGATAACACCTGTCAATGCATATTTATTTCAGAGAATATATATATGGAATGGCATTCCCCTCTCGGTGTATATTCTGTAATCTGTGAAAGCGATTGATTAGGCACAACTCGCGGAAGTGATTCAGATGACACAAAGCTTAAGTTAGACCATTAATGCCGAACCAAACTTAGGTTCGGTCAGTCAGGTGACATCAAGCTTGAGTTAGGTCAATCATGCTATACATCATGCTAGGTTTCGAGGACTGGCTGAGTTCCTAGTCACAACCATCACCGTTCGTCACAACACGAAATTATTGAGAGTCTTACAGAAATTTCCCCATTTTTAAAAGGTAGAGCCTTTATTCCCTGTTAAAACGGTCCAATTAAGCTAGCCTTTTCTTCTCCGGTGATGGATATGGTCTCGACAAAGTCCACTTTAATAAGGTAACCAGATATTCTGTTATGAGAGACGCGTTAGTGCTGCCATAATAACATCTTTACACTAGTGATAACGACGTCTTGCGCCTCGTTAGCTGCAGCCATTCTACATCTTTTAATAAAAATATTTTGGAAGTGTGAGTTAGCGGCGGTGTTAACCAGACTTGGCCGGACCAGAGACAAGAGTCACCGAACTATGGCGAAAAATGACGTCGTGTCCTCTCTTCCTCTCAGGAATAATATCAGTGCCTTCATTACTGATTCTTAAAATACGGTTATTACATTTTCTTACAAGCATTACGGGAGGTTACCTGGAGGTTACTGAAGGTTATTTGGAGGTCACTTGGAGGTTATTGAAGGTCACATGGAGGTTACTTGGAGGTTACCTGGAGTTTCTTCCGTAGGTCATCGGAACCACAGGCTGGTCGCAGATCACGCATCCTCCTAGTAGCTGACTTGATCAATCAAGCTGTTAGTCTCCGCCGCCGGCAGTGCACCGTATGCACCCTAACATGTATGATCAGGAACTATGTCGAGGATTCTGTCGAGTTTCCTCTTAGAGACTGTCAGGTTGAAGGTGGAGGTCTGTGTTCTGTCAAATTTTGTGCATAATTCTGTAACCCCAAAGTTATTGAGCGCGTAGTACCTTAAACATTAACATGTAATTACCACATACAAAACACACACACGCACACACCTGCAACCTCAACCAGGTGAGTACACACACACACACACACACACACACACACACACACAACACACACACACACACACACACACACACACACATTTTTCCCACTTATTATCAACTATATAATGTTGAGTGCTGAAAAGAAATAAGAATTTTATTATTCTCTCTCTGTGGCCACCTTGAGAGAGGTGGTGGGTTTGGCTGTTGTTGTCTGTGGTGGGTGTGGCTGTTGTTGTCTGTGGTGGGTGTGGCTGTTGTTGTCTGTGGTGGGTGTGGCTGTTGTTGTCTGTGGTGGGTGTGGCTGTTGTTGTCTGTGGTGGGTGTGGCTGTTGTTGTCTGTGGTGGGTGTGGCATTGTTTCTGTGGTGGGTGTGGCTGTTGTTGTCTGTGGTGGGTGTGGCTGTTGTTGTCTGTGGTGGGTGTGGCTGTTGTTGTCTGTGGTGGGTGTGGCTGTTGTTGTCTGTGGTGGGTGTGGCTGTTGTTGTCTGTGGTGGGTGTGGCTGTTGTTGTCTGTGGTGGGTGTGGCTGTTGTTGTCTGTGGTGGGTGTGGCTGTTGTTGTCTGTGGTGGGTGTGGCTGTTGTTGTCTGTGGGTGGGTGTGGCTGTTGTTGTCTGTGGTGGTGTTGGCTGTTGTTGTCTGTGGTGGGTGTGGCTGTTGTTGTCTGTGGTGGGTGTGGCTGTTGTTGTCTGTGGTGGGTGTGGCTGTTGTTGTCTGTGGTGGATGTGGCTGCTGTTGTCTGTGGTGGGTGTGGCTGTTGTTGTCTGTGGTGGTGTGTGGCTGCTGTTGTCTGTGGTGGGTGTGGCTGCTGTTGTCTGTGGTGGGTGTGGCTGTTGTTGTCTGTGGTGGGTGTGGCTGTTGTTGTCTGTGGTGGTGTGGCTGTTGTTGTCTGTGGTGGGTGTGGCTGTTGTTGTCTGTGGTGGGTGTGGCTGCTGTTGTCTGTGGTGGGTGTGGCTGTTGTTGTCTGTGGTGGGTGTGGCTGTTGTTGTCTGTGTGGGTGTGGCTGTTGTTGTCTGTGGTGGTGTGGCTGTTGTTGTCTGTGGGGGGTGTGGCTGTTGTTGTCTGTGGTGGGTGTGGCTGTTGTTGTCTGTGGTGGGTGTGGCTGCTGTTGTCTGTGGTGGGTGTGGCTGCTGTTGTCTGTGGTGGGTGTGGCTGCTGTTGTCTGTGGTGGGTGTGGCTGTTGTTGTCTGTGGTGGGTGTGGCTGCTGTTGTCTGTGGTGGGTGTGGCTGTTTGTTGTCTGTGGTGGGTGTGGCTGTTGTTGTCTGTGGTGGGTGTGGCTGCTGTTGTCTGTGGTGGGTGTGGCTGTTGTTGTCTGTGGTGGGTGTGGCTGCTGTTGTCTGTGGTGGGTGTGGCTGTTGTTGTCTGTGGTGGGTGTGGCTGTTGTTGTCTGTGGTGGGTGTGGCTGTTGTTGTCTGTGGTGGTGTGTAGCTGCTGTTGTCTGTGGTGGGTGTGGCTGTTGTTGTCTGTGGTGGGTGTGGCTGTTGTTGTCTGTGGTGGGTGTGGCTGCTGTTGTCTGTGGTGGGTGTGGCTGTTGTTGTCTGTGGTGGGTGTGGCTGTTGTTGTCTGTGATGGGTGTGGCTGCTGTTGTCTGTGGTGGGTGTGGCTGTTGTTGTCTGTGGTGGGTGTGGCTGCTGTTGTCTGTGGTGGGTGTGGCTGTTGTTGTCTGTGGTGGGTGTGGCTGCTGTTGTCTGTGGTGGGTGTGGCTGTTGTTGTCTGTGGTGGGTGTGGCTGTTGTTGTCTGTGGTGGGTGTGGCTGTTGTTGTCTGTGGTGGGTGTGGCTGTTGTTGTCTGTGGTGGGTGTGGCTGTTGTTGTCTGTGGTGGGTGTGGCTGCTGTTGTCTGTGGTGGGTGTGGCTGCTGTTGTCTGTGGTGGGTGTGGCTGTTGTTGTCTGTGGTGGATGTGGCTGTTGTTGTCTGTGGTGGGTGTGGCTGTTGTTGTCTGTGGTGGGTGTGGCTGTTGTTGTCTGTGGTGGGTGTGGCTGTTAATAATGCCAAGTGTGGCTATTAACAATGTCTGTGCCAGGTGTGGTTTTTCTCTAACTAAGAATGCCATCGTTAACGATTTACGGTAAATAAAAGTAAAGGTATCCCCGTAGTGCATAACCCCAGCCCCCTGTGCCTCAGTGCACGCGACTGGAATAGTGCAGAGTGCGGCATAAGTTTATAATGCAGTTAAATATTGGCGTTGAAGGTTTGAAGGGAATCAGACTATTTATTCACAAGTCATCACATGGAAACAACTAATATCCAAATTTCTTCAATAAAATCGGTAAGTTAGAATATGACAAAGCCCAAAACTAATTAAAACTTGTTAGAGACCAAACAAGACCAGCATTAAGTTTGAAGCCGCTCAGAAGTTACATTATTAAGTTGACAGTTTAAAAGATTTAAAAATAATCAGCAAAGACACTTAGAAATTGTCGCATATAAAGCAATATTTCTTCCAGTTTTCAAAAAAAAGGCAAATTGGAACATAAACTGGTCAAAATAAGTCCAAACTTTTCTCCAAGATTAACCCCCTTTTAAGATAGTTCGTAATTATGTAAGTTTTATGTAATCTTAGTGTACATAAAATAAATATTTAACCAGTAATGGTCTTGAGGAGAGACGACCTTATAGACACATAAAAGAACATCACGTTAACTCACCTTAGGATAACTAAATAAAGTCAAACACTGTGACGCATTTCTGACCACAAGAAACACTCGCCAGTTATTTCACAGAAGCCAGGTTGATTAATGTAACTTACACAACCTAACATCAAGAGATTGTTTCCTCTGAGGAAAACACATCAGTGCTAAAAGTTTAAAGCCGACCAGGAGATGTATTTTCCAGGTATTGCACAGAATCCAACAAAATTTGTCTACACAGCCTAAGGCAATGAAACATTCCATCCATTCCACACGATGCATCAACAACTGAATTGTTATATTTTAATCAGAGGAAATCTTAAGTGCTGTATAACCCGTAGGGGTCATACAATACCTGTAGAATGAGCGGCATTCAAATTCGATCCAAGCAAGGGCAAGATAAATCCAATTTCATGGATCAAGAACCCCAAATCCATAATCTCAGGGAAGGACGGGGAGGGGAAGCATCATTTTATTCGGTGTGTGAAAAATTCAGTGGAGCTTTTGGCCATCTGGCCAAGGCCTCTCGCTGGCTTACCAGTTCAGTTACATCTCAATATTAGTATTAGTGCCGTTGACATATGTGCTCAACACTGGCTCTGGTACCTCGAAACCTCGTGATTCTTCATATGCACCTCGCTGCCAGTGTTTCTGTAGTTCTTTGATAGGTGGTTGTGACACTGCTAGCTGGTTGTAACTTTGTGCCAATGTTGTCAGCCTGGGAGGGTGTGCTACTCTAGTGTTGCCTCGGTACGACTCTCCTTTTGTCAGCCAATTTACCTTCCTGAAGTGGAGTCGCAAACATGATCCAGCGAGAATACTTTAATTCACTACACTCCTTTCAAACCCAAGGTGAAATCTTGAGGAATGATTATTTTATCTCATATTCCAGCAATGATTATTGTGTCGCATATTCGAGCAATGATTATTGTGTCTCGTATTTAGTAATGAGAAGAAATAGATACTTGTACACTGGCGTCAGGTGAGGGAGATGCCACAGACGAAGACATTGTCACTGGTCGGCAGGATTCACCAGTGGAAGTAGGTCATACCCAAGGGATGGACCAGGAGTCGTGCTGAGTCCTGGTTCCCGCCCCAGCGTCTAGAGCTTCATATACTGACTTAAAAAGGTATGTGGCCTCTTGGCTCCCATCATTCACAAAGGACTTATAAATCCGTGTATGTTACTCATCTCTATTTCCTCCACATCCAGTTAATTCTACTTCCCTGCCATCCTCAGACTTAACAAAAAGCTTTTCCTAACGTCTCTGTTACTCATCTGCAATTTAACTGTTTTGCTTCGCCTGACCTTTATTGTACACCAACAGATCATTCTGTGAGTGGTAGTAAACTGTACACTGTACTACACACACACACACACACACACACACACACACACACACACACACACACACACACACACACACACACACACACACACACACACACCTGACGACACTGGAGGACAGGAGAGATATGGGGGACATGATAACGACATACAAAATACTGAGAGGAATTGACAAGGTGGACAAAGACAGGATGTTCCAGAGATTGGACACAGTAACAAGGGGACACAGTTGGAAGCTGAAGACACAGATGAATCACAGGGATGTTAGGAAGTATTTCTTCAGCCACAGAGTAGTCAGTAAGTGGAATAGTTTGGGAAGCGATGTAGTGGAGGCAGGATCCATACATAGCTTTAAGCAGAGGTATGATAAAGCTCACGGCTCAAGGAGAGTGACCTAGTAGCGATCAGTGAAGAGGCGGGGCCAGGAGCTCGGACTCGACCCCCGCAACCTCAACTAGGTGAGTACAACTAGGTGAGTACACACACACACACACACACACACACACACACGCACACACACACACAGGACTACAAAGAGACCTGGACAGGCTACAAGCCTGGTCCAGCAACTGGCTCCTTGAGTTTAACCCTGCCAAATGCAAAGTCATGAAGATTGGGGAAGGGCAAAGAAGACCGCAGACACAATATAGTTTAGATGGCCAAAGACTGCAAACCTCACTCAAGGAAAAAGATCTGGGGGTGAGTATAACACCGAGCATATCTCCTGAGGCGCACATCAATCAGATAACTGCTGCAGCATACGGGCGCCTGGCAAACCTACGGATAGCGTTCCGATACCTCAGTAAGTATTTGTTCAAGACTCTGTATACCATTTACGTCAGGCCCATACTGGAGTATGCAGCACCAGTTTGGAATCCACACCTAGTCAAGCACGTCAAGAAATTAGAGAAAGTGCAAAGGTTTGCAACAAGACTAGTCCCAGAGCTACGGAGATTGTCCTACGAAGAAAGGTTGAGGGAAATCGGCCTGACGACACTGGAGGCAAGGAGGGTCTGGGGAGACATGATAACGACATATAAAATACTGCGCGGAATAGACGAGGTGGACAAAGACGGGATGTTCCAGAGATGGGACACAGACACAAGAGGTCACAAATGGAAGTTGAAGACTCAGATGAATCAAAGGGATGTTAGGAAGTATTTCTTCAGTCATAGAGTAGTCAAGCCGTGGAATAGCCTAGAAAGTGAAGTAGTGGAGGCGGGAACCATACATAGTTTTAAGGCGAGGTATGATAAAGCTCATGGAGCAGGGAGAGAGAGGACCTAGTAGCAATCAGTGAAGAGGCGGGGCCAGGAGCTATGAATCGACCCCTGCAACCACAAATAGGTGAGTACACACACACACACACACACACACACACACAGCGACCAGTGAAGAGGCGGGGCCAAGAGCTTGGACTCGACCCCTGCAACCTCAACTAGGTGAGTACACACAACACACACACACACACACACACACACACACACACACACACACACACACACACACACACACACACACTTTTAGGAAGTGATGTAAATCTACATTAATAATTCAATTCCTTTCAGTTAAAATTTTAAATCTTATAATTTATTTGGACGGAGGGGGATTGAAGGCAGAAAGAACTTTTCAGCTAATATTAGAAATTTAAATTAAGATTGAATATTTTAAAACAGAACGAGGCTTGTAGAGAATCATTTAAAAAAATGTATATTTTAACACCGGAGGGCGGAGGAACTATGGGAGGAAGAAATATAGCAGCGATGAGAGTGGAGACGCTTTATTTAATCCACCTGGTCAGTCACTCAGACAATTGTGAGTTATCATAATTGACTGAGTGAGCAGAATGTTGAAAATGGTATAAAATACCGTCGAGCTGACGAGTGAGACATGTGCAGCATTAATTTAGTATCCAAGGTTGATGGACTTCTTACATCGTCTTTACTCCGCTGCTACACCTGCTGCCTCTGTATTTGACTGGAAAAGTCTACTGTGTAGGCGAAACAATTCAGCAGTAAGATACCAAACTGCTGCACATGTGTCTTGCTCATAGAGCACAATAACGGGAATAAAAATTAACCCTGTTTGTGAAAACGACAGTTCTGGTTGAGTGTAACTAGAACCTGCCTAGCATAGGCCAGTAGACCTACTGCAGCCAGCCTCTGATCTTGTTCTTTCTTATGTTTTTATGACCTTGGCTGAAATATGGACCAAGGAAGACATAATTAGGACAACTGAAATCTGAAGAGGAAATTATAAGGCAGATGAGAATAGACTGTGGACCCTGAACAGAACCATGACGAGGGGGACACAAGTGGACCATGGGAACGTAAGGGAATAATTATTTCGGTTTCAGTATGGTTGAAAAGTGGTTTATAAGTAGGATTGGTGGGGGAAATTCCATACACAGCTTCAAGAGTGCTGTGATCAGTCCCAGAGGCATGAAATCAATGATGCCAACCGTTATAATTTAGGAGTTGGATACATAATTCTGTGAGTACACGCACACAAGGCAGGACCAAGAGCTGAGACATGACTCCTGCAGCCACAAATACGTCAGGTGAAATGAATACCGGTTTGGTACGAAGCAGTGGCTCCAGAAGAATGAGTGTGCATTACCCGGCCATTAATAAAAGCTCTTACCCTTAACTAGCATTGTGACATGCAGCCTACGGCTGCTGCAGTGTGAATGATTTTAATTCTGTTGCAAAGAAAAAATATCTCAGTCACCTTGTTACCTCTACCTTGCCACGTAACATACACTTGCACCCGGTAACAGTTCCCTTCAAGAATTAGAGTCAGAATACCGTTGCTAGAAAAAATCCTAAGTAATTCCCACCTCGAGATGAAATATTGGACGTTTCGATCCATCCTGGACCATTATCAAGTCACAGTTGCTTAGTTGTGACTTGATATTGTCCCAGAATGGACCGAAACGTCGTCTAAACTCTGTTCTCCAAGTGCAGGTTATTTATGAATAATTCCCATACAAGTGGTCCCTGGCAGGGTGTGTGTAGTGATCAGAGTATTGATTACACTCACCCAGCACGCCCAGCCACCCACCTGCCTCACCAATAAATAATTTCTGTATAGTGCGTAGATTCCTCGTTGACATGGTCTTGCGCACCTTCTCCGGCGCAGGTACAGCTACAGTCCTATATTCCCCTGACATCGGTCCACCACGGATCGAAATGTCGTCATAAGGTTCCTTATGACGACTGGTCTATTGTTCCAACCACGGAACTGTGACCTTTTTTTTTTATTCTGTCTGCAATCCCTGACAATACTGAGATACGAGACTGTGTAACGTTACTGACATAACGGAGCGTAACGTTTCCTTGAATACTACACTAATGAACAACTAGCTTGTTCGTTAGAGAGGTTTTGCCGTCCTCCTGCAGCAGGTATAAAAAAGTTAACAGTACGTAGTACACCGACACACTTTCCAAAGTGAGTTGGTGAGACAGACTGGTCCACCGAGTTTAAACTGAACTTTACCGGACATCATCGGCTGTATTAGCTTCGAAGTTGACCTTGATAAGGTGGTGTTCGAAGCCTGCGGCCAATGCCCTTGTGTGGAGAAACAAGTCAGATGGTTTTTCAACAGTGTGTGTGTGTGTGTGTGTGTGTGTGTGTGTGTGTGTGTGTGTGTGTGTGTGTGTGTGGGTGGGTGGGTGTGTATTTGTGCTGTGTTGGGCGTTGTGAAGGAGGCAACACCCACCACTATACAACACGGGTTAGGTAGCCTGCTGGCGGGTGGCCAGCCAGCCAGCCAGCCAGCCAGCCAGCCAGCCAGCCAGCCAGCCAGCCAGCCAGCCAGCCAGCCAGCCAGCCAGCCAGCCAGCCAGCCAGCCAACCAGCCAGCCAGCCAGCCAGCTAGCCTGCCTGCCTGACTCGCTGCCATCACTGATACTTAATGATTCATAAGCCACCAGCTTTATCACCCTCCTGCATCACCAGTGTCCAGCTTGAGTCCTGCATGACACACACACACACACACACACACACACACACACACACACACACACACACACAAAACACACACACACACGCACACACACACCCCACACACACACAAAACACACACACACACACCACACACACACACACACACACACACACACACACACACACACCGCGCGCGCACACACACACACACACACACACACACACACACACACACACACACACACACCAACACACAAACACACACAAACACACACACACACGCGCAGACGGAGTACAGTCTAGGGGGCCAGAGACTACAAACCTCACTCAAGGAAAAAGATCTTGGGGTATAACACCAGGCACATCCCCTGAAGCGCACATCAACCAAATAACTGCTGCAGCATATGGGCGCCTAGCAAACCTCAGAACAGCATTCCGACATCTTAATAAGGAATCGTTCAGGACCCTGTACACCGTGTACGTTAGGCCCATATTGGAGTATGCGGCACCAGTTTGGAACCCACACCTAGCCAAGCACGTAAAGAAACTAGAGAAAGTGCAAAGGTTTGCAACAAGATAGCCCCAGAGCTAAGAGGTAGTCCTACGAGGAGAGGATAAGGGAAATCAAACCCGACGACACTGGAGGACAGGAGAGATAGGGGGGACATGATAACGACATACAAAATACTGAGAGGAATTGACAAGGTGGACAAAGGGCAGGATGTTCCAGGATTGGACACAGTAACAAGGGGACACAGTTGGAAGTTGAAGACACAGATGAATCACAAGGATGTTAGGAAGTATTTCTTCAGCCACAGAGTAGTCAGTAAGTGGAATAGTTTGGGAAGCGATGTAGTGGAGGCAGGATCCATACATAGCTTTAAGCAGAGGTATGATAAGGCTCACGGTTCAGGGAGAGTGACCTAGTAGCGATCAGTGAAGAGGCGGGGCCAGGAGCTCGGACTCGACCCCCGCAACCTCAACTAGGTGAGTACAACTAGGTGAGTACACACACACACACACACACACACACACACACACACACACTCACACACACACACACACATGAGTGTGTACTTTGATCGAGACAACACAGGAGGAAAGGATGATACTGAAAGAGAGAGTGCAAAAACGAAAGGAGGAATGGGAGGAAATGAAAAAGGAGAGCAGAATAACGCAGGAACAGGTGGAAGAACAAGCACACCCCCCAGAAACACCTGCAGAAGGACTTCAGCCACGATACCCCCAAGGCAACTGAACAATCCAAACCAATCCTGTCTCAGTACACTGTGGGTACTGAGACAGGAAGCGAAAGTACTATGTGAGCCAATAGCAACGATCTTTAACAAGTCAAACGGCGCAGAACAATTGCTAGAGGGGTTGAAGACAGCAAATATAATCTAAATATTTAAGAAAGAGTGCAAACAGGTAGCATTAAGCTACAAACCGGTGTCACTGACATGCATAGGTTGCAAGGTTATATTAAAGAGTGGTGGAGCAAATAGAAAGAAGTGACATCATCGAAAACCAGCACAGCTCTAGAAATGGTAAATCTTCATAAACGTACTAGAGTTCTAAGACAAGGTAACAGATTAAGGTATCGGAGAAAAGGATGGGTAGAGTGCATATTTTTGGACTGAAAAAAAGAGCTTTAATTAGCATGGACAAAAGCTAGAGAAGACAGGAATAATAGGGTGAGCACTATAATGAATCATGGCATACTCGATAGGAAGGAAATAACGAGTAATGGTCCGTGAAGAGGTGTCGAAATGGATACAAGTGACGAGCGGGAGTTCCACAAGGATCATCAGTACATGAACGACATGACGGAAGGTACAGAGTCAGAAGTATCCCTGTTCACAGATGATGTGAAACTAATGAGAAAAATATGGGCAGATATGGATCAAGGAAGACTATAAATGGATCTGGACAGGCTGCAGGTCTGGTCTGACTACTGGAGTTTAATTCCAGCAAGTGCACAGTTATGAAGTTTGGGGAAGGGCAAAGAAGATCACAGGCCCTGGGGCAAAGGCTGCAAATCTCACCTAAGGAGAAGGACCTTGGGGTGAATACTGTAATACTACTACTACTACTACTACTAATAATAATAATAATAATAATAATAATAATAATAATAATATTCTTATTATTATTATATTATTATTATAAATCCAGAATTCCAGGGATCAGGCGTGAGTGTATGTTGCTGTTGTTGTTATTGTTGTTGTTGCAATTATCACTGTATCATTCTCTCGTTGTGGAGGTGTTGTCAGATTTAGCGGTGTTGCAGTTACAGTTGTCCAGGCATGTTGAGATTTTCGAAGTCGGTAATCCGCATTCAAACTTCGTCCTCATACTTTCCATTTCTGCGAGACTGGTGATGACAGTTTGTTGGATATATCCCAGCATCTGCGATGCCCAATATATCTTGGATATATTCCATAGCTTGCCATGTTCAATAGACGCTGCATGCGGCCAACAGTTAAGTTGATCAGTGTATTGCGTACTGACCTCACGATGGTTGTTACAGTCACCTTCCGACACCAAGAATGATTTAGTACCTAATAATTGGGATTAAAATAAATTCTCGGTGGATGTACACCTCTCATTGCATGTACACTGAGAAATCCACACCTCTCAATGCATGTGCACTGAGATATCCACACCTCTCAGTGCATGTACACTGAGAAATCCATACCTCTCAGTGCATGTACACTGAGAAATCCACACCTCTCAGTGCATGTACACTGAGAAATCCATGCCTCTCAGTGCATGTACACTGAGAAATCCACACCTCTCAGTGCATGTACACTGAGAAATCCACACCTCTCATTGCATCAGCAACCTTCATCAGTCAGTGACTTTTAACAAACACATCCCTAGTTGGTCATGGACCATCTGCGCTGCGGGTGTCCTCAATGTATGAATATACAAGTAATTAGACATGACACCAATTTTCCCTTCAAAGAAATGATGACCTACATACACAGGATTACCAGCATGTGTGAATAACTTGGCTTCGGGTAAATAACTCACCGAGTTTATCCCCAGTTTTAATAACCATCCCGACCTCGCACTGTACATAACAAGCGTATTGTTTGCAACGAAATAAAGCAAAGGCGCGATGCGTTCTCCGCTGCTAGACGTTATTCTCCTCTTTTTTTGTAATTTAGTTTTATTCGGTTAAATAAACGTAAATTTAGGATAATTAAATTTAAAGTCATGCATCCCAGCCTAAAATGACCTCAGTCAAAGTCTCTAAAATATTTACTTGCTTTTTGATTAGATCGTTAAAAAGAATGGATGAGATTTGATGTGTCAGAAAACGAATGATTTTATTATGAAAGGGTTAAAAAGCGCTCATCAGCCTATGTTTATATTCCTCACTACCTGTGAATAAATTATATTAAATTTCGTCAGGCAACAGTGCTGGTGTGTCCTCTCCTCCCCGGCCCCCTCGTCCTGTGCTGCATCAATAGGTGGAGTCAGACAAGGTCATTTAGAGGGGGAACAACCGTCCCTAAGGCAATCATTCTGGTACAGTTGGGTCGTATTATTCCACTCCAGGGCCTTTGCTGCTTCGTAGAGACTGAGGAAAGCTGGTTCTGATTCTGCTGGACAACTTTTCTGTCTGATGACGCAGTTGTGGTTGCTGGAGCTGGGTTGTTGCTCGTGGTGTCTCGGCTTAGTGATTGTAGTTATAAGAGGAGAGCTGAAGTTGTGGAGTCCCGTCTTTAGTGTTTGTACTTACAGCAACAGAGGTCCGCTAGTGGTGTACCATCTTCAGTGTTTGTAGCTACAACAGCAGACTATGCTAGTGGTGTACCATCTTCAGTGTTTGTAGCTACAACAGCAGACTATGCTAGTGGTGTACCATCTTCAGTGTTTGTAGTTACAACAGCAGACTATGCTAGTGGTGTACCATCTTCAGTGTTTGTAGCTACAACAGCAGACTATGCTAGTGGTGTACCATCTTCAGTGTTTGTAGTTACAACAGCAGACTATGCTAGTGGTGTACCATCTTCAGTGTTTGTAGTTACAACAGCAGACTATGCTAGTGGTGTACCATCTTCAGTGTTTGTAGTTACAACAGCAGACTATGCTAGTGGTGTACCATCTTCAGTGTTTGTAGCTACAACAGCAGACTATGCTAGTGGTGTACCATCTTCAGTGTTTGTAGTTACAACAGCAGACTATGCTAGCGGTGTACCATCTTCAGTGTTTGTAGTTACAACAGCAGACTATGCTAGTCGTGTACCATCTTCAGTGTTTGTAGTTACAACAGCAAACTATGCTAGTGGTGTACCATCTTCAGTGTTTATAGTTACAACAGCAGACTATGCTAGTGGTTTACCATCTTCAGTGTTTATAGTTACAACAGCAGACTATGCTAGTGGTTTACCATCTTCAGTGTTTATAGTTACAACAGCAGACTATGCTAGTGGTGTACCATCTTCAGTGTTTGTAGTTACAACAGCAGACTATGCTAGTGGTGTACCATCTTCAGTGTTTGTAGTTACAACAGCAGACTATGCTAGTGGTGTACCATCTTCAGTGTTTGTAGTTACAACAGCAAACTATGCTAGTGGTGTACCATCTTCAGTGTTTGTAGTTACAACAGCAGACTATGCTAGTGGTGTACCATCTTCAGTGTTTGTAGTTACAACAGCAGACTATGCTAGTGGTGTACCATCTTCAGTGTTTGTAGCTACAACAGCAGACTATGCTAGTGGTGTACCATCTTCAGTGTTTGTAGTTACAACAGCAGACTATGCTAGTGGTGTACCATCTTCAGTGTTTGTAGTTACAACAGCAAACTATGCTAGTGGTGTACCATCTTCAGTGTTTGTAGTTACAACAGCAGACTATGCTAGTGGTGTACCATCTTCAGTGTTTGTAGTTACAACAGCAGACTATGCTAGTGGTGTACCATCTTCAGTGTTTGTAGTTACAACAGCAGACTATGCTAGTGGTGTACCATCTTCAGTGTTTGTAGCTACAACAGCAGACTATGCTAGTGGTGTACCATCTTCAGTGTTTGTAGTTACAACAGCAGACTATGCTACTAGTGCTACTTTGTGTTTTTTTTTTTTTTATCATTCCTGTCGGTATTTGTTTTTTCTATCCGACACATTCAACATTCTATCATTCAAACTTTGATCTTCATTTCCGCCTAAGTTCACTAAACTTTGTTTACCAACATTAAATTACGCAATTTGTCTAACACTATTTCTCAATTTATCTAAGTTTCCCTCTTATGTTTTAGTGATTGTTGTTACCTTCCACAGGATTTTTTTTCCGTACTTTGCAAAGGTGTTTATCTAGTTTTTTTTTAGTTGGCAAATAATTGCTGAAAGCTGAAAACGTTTTCAGGGAAAAGTATTCAAACTATCCTGTGAAAACACTGGTTCTCTTATAACTTCCCATTTTCCTCCCTCCCCCCAAACAGAAAATTTCTCATCCGCTGCAGTAACTTCCATTTTCATTCTTATTTCGATAAATTTACGCGACTTTACCACTACAGCCTAATAGGTTTACTATACACGGGTTTACTGACTGGAAGCTAAGTTCTTTGATGAAAGACTTTTGCTTTTTCTTTGTGTATTATTCAATTTTATAACCATGGTCACTGTTGCTGTCCTGGAGGTCACAGGGTCTTTCTTCCCTGTGACCATTTCTATGCAGCGGCACAATGTGTGGCCTTTTTAAATTTGTAGTCAGTTTTCTCTTGTGTAATGAACCAAAAAATATGTTGCTTGAGTTGACATCTTAGACCTTCATTTTGTTTAATAATCGCTGGATCCATTTTTTTTTCAGTTTCCAATAGTTTCAATTTTTCGAGCTTTTTCATTGTTTTTATTTCAGGATGGAAAAAATGCAGATCAATCAACCCCTTGTGTTTCTATCTTCATGTGAGTTTTGAGCACTGACAGGTGTTCTTTACGCTTTAGATATCCATACTGATGTGGCTTCAAATGTAAGCACTAGAGATATAAAGGTACTTTTGGGTACACAAAGGTACTTCTAGGGATACAAAGGTACTTGTGGGTACACAAAGGTACTTCTAGGGATACAAAGGTACTTGTGGGTACACAAAGGTACTTCTAGGGATACAAAGGTACTTTTGGGATTACAAATGAACTACGGGGATACACAGGTACTCCTCCAGTGACATGAAGTGAGGTGCAAGGGTTTGGGGGTGATGCAATACGGGGGTAAGTTTCTCTGATCGCTCGGTTCTCGGAGCTGGTTGAATAAGGTAAGAAATGTTGAAGTTGACTTCTTGGGTAGATTAATGACAGGTTTGTGACTGGATACAGCTCATTGTATGGGAGAAACGTTGTCATTAAATGATCGTATGACTTGGATACATTTCTCTGATCGCTCGTGCAAGCCACCAAAATACAACTTGTTATTATTTTGATAATTAGGCTCATCTTTAATACTTATCTGATTCTTGTGTCACTTTCTTCGTTTTTTTTTTATATTCAACCTTCTCTTGTCATCATTTTTAATACTGTCATGAGTGTCAGTCTTGCCTTCTCTTTAGTGTCTCCTTTTTCACCCTTTTCAGCTTCATTACTTTTACTTCTAGTCTCTCTCTTTCTCTCTCTCTCTCAGGGCCTTCACATCTTTGTAAAAAATTTTTTGCCCCATATCTTTCTCTTTTATCACCAGTTTACTTTCCATCTGGTTTCTTGCCCTCATCTTGCGGGAGTATCGCCCGAGCGGATGACCGCAACGTATAAACCTGACCTGACCTTTGACCTTTCCGGCTGAAGGCTGCATCAACTCCTGTTGCTAATTTCCCAGATGGGAAATATAACGGCTACGTTGACCGAGGCATAAAAAGTAACAGCTGGGCTTCTGCACTACAAGCTGAGCCATTTGCCATTCCAAATGGCACTAAAGTTAACTTACGACAATGAGTCCAATTCTTTGAATCATTACTGATTCAGTATCATCACTGAACTGTCTAGGCTCGCAATGATCGGCTATTTTGGATTCCATCTCACTTTCAAATATTCCTACGTGATAGAACAGTAAATTAGTAAAAAGGAAATGAAAAAAAAAGAGATGCAACAACCTTGGTTGTACATAATGTAACTGCACGTCACAGGAATGTAATTAGAAGCCGGTGATAACAAATGTAACAATCTAAGCGTACACAAACACATTTATGGAAGACTTAAAGTGAAAACAGACCCAGCTTTAGCTAGGCTAAACAGACCTAGTTTTAACCAGGCTAAAGCTTGGTTACACGTATTTTACAGCTGGTAGTCTGTCATGTACACAGACGATGATCAAATTATACGTGAAATACGTGATTTGCTTCTCCACTTACTAAGGAATGTAGTGGTAGACAGCACAATGCATATCAAAGTATCTTATTAGTGCAAGAAAATAGTAGAATTTTGTATAAAGTGTCTTAAATATCCCAGTATAAATAGCAAGGATTTGTAAATAATATGTATCGAAATAAACACCTGCTGACCATAATGGATCTAGGCCTCACTCTTATTAATATACTCTTGCGTAACCGTCCCCAGGATACCTGGAGTTTACCTGGAGAGAGTTCCGGGGGTCAACGCCCCCGCGGCCCCGGTCTGTGACCAGGTCTCATAGACGTAGAATGCTCAGTGAACTAGCTGCTATAGTCCACAGCACTGACAAGGGTAGCACAGTACAAGAGGAGCTGCCATGCACGTTATTTACACGAGGTGTACAATAAACTAGCCACTTTCCTCCACAGTATTAACATGAAGCCTTTAATAAACTAGCTGCTACCATCGAATCATTAATATGAGGCGCATCATAAACTAGCTGCTGCCGCCCATGGCATTACTTGAAGCGCACGAAAATCAGCATCTTCATCTGCGAAGTCAAACTCATATATTTCCGACCAGCCTTCCCTTGCCCTTCTCTGATCTCTCCTGCCTTCCCTTGCCCTTCTCTGATCTATCCTGCCTTCCCTTGCCCTTCTCTGATCTCTCCTGCCTTCCTTTGTCTCTTCTTTGCATTTTCCTGACCTCCCCTGCCTTCCCTTGTCCTTCCTTTGCCTCCACTTCCCTTGCCTTCACTTCCCTTGCCTTCACTTCCCTTGCCTCCACTTCCCTTGCCTCCACTTCCCTTGCCTTCACTTCCCTTGCCTTCACTTCCCTTGCCTCCACTTCCCTTGCCTTCACTTCCCTTGCTCCCTCGCCTTCACTCTCCCTTGCCTTCACTTCCATTGTCTTCACTTCCCTTGCCTTCACTTCCCTTGCCTTCACTCCCCTTGCCTTCACTTCCCTTGCCTTCACTTTCCTTGCCTTCACTTCCCTTGCCTTCACTTCCCTTGCCTTCACTTTCCTTGCCTTCACTTCCCTTGCCTTCACTTCCCTTGCCTCCACTTCCCTTGCCTTCACTTCCCTTGCCTCCACTTCCCTTGCCTCCACTTCCCTTGCCTCCACTTCCCTTGCCTCCACTTCCCTTGCCTTTACTTCCCTTGCCTTCACTTCCCTTGCCTTCACTTCCCTTGCCTTCACTTCCCTTAAGCATCTTTCATATCTCTCTTATCCTAATCTCGTGACTGGCCAAACAACTTTCTATCTTTCTCTCTGTTTCTAACTCTTTTCTTTCTCTCAGGTTTGTCCTCTTACGTTTCGTCCTGCCTCTCAGTTACTTGCTTGCTGCCTGGTTCCTTCCTCTCACGTACAGGAAGTGTCACCAGACACAGCGCCTCGCCTAACATGACCTTTGACCTTTCCGACAGATCTCATATATTATCGAGCCTGCCAACGATGCCTTTCCCTCTCTTTACCCCTCCCCCTCTCCTCTCTCTCAATCGTCTTCCCTCTCTCTTCCTTCTCTCTCCGTTTCCTACCCTGTCTTCATATTCGTAAATTACTTTCTTAACCGAATATGAAGCAACAGATAAAGAAGAATAAAAATAAGAAAAAGAAAATAATAAGATTTTTCTCATCCTATTAATCCCTGAGGGCAATTATCCCAGGATAACCTTATACCTGGTAATGATACAAAGAAGGCACCATAGGCATGACAGAATTTCAGATGAGAGGAAACGGAGCGCGAATAAATGTCGTTTTAATTGCAAATGTTTGCCCTTTTACCCAGTATTGTGACCCAAGGGAGCCAGTCAAACTGACAGAAGGTCCCTGCTGTTAACTTACAAATGATCACGGCTGACACTCCAGGTGACACCAGGTCGCTGATTACACTTAACAAGACAGCACAGCTGACACTCCAGGTGCCAGCAGCAGTAACGGGTGTGTTGCACGGTGTCTTGAGACGCGGGGAAATCGAACTGATAAACAAACAATATTCCATCATAACTTCCCATTCATAAGCTAATCTCTCTTGCCAGTGAGTATACCAGTAAAGTTTAAGCTCTCGCTTCACAAGCTGTGGGTCTGGGTTTCATTCCCGGCGAAGGGGTGTAAACATCCGACGTGTTTCCTTACACCGGTTGTCTATGCTCACCGATCAGTAAAACGGGTAACTGGGTGCTAGTGGACTGGTGTGGGTCGCATCCTGGTACAAAATTGACCAAATTTACCCGAGATGCTCAACATGACAAGCGGCTTTCCATATAGTAGTATGTCATTGATGTCAGCTATGGTCAGTATACCTTATACATGTACCTGTAGTAAATAAATATATTATTAAGCGAGCGCTCTTGTTAATATCTGGAACTTATTTAAGAAGGTGGCGTTAATTAAGGAGTATTAACAGTATTAGAGTCGATTGTAATTACTCAGTGACATCAGCCATAAGACGACTCCACACCGTGTCCAGATATTTCCCAGCACTAATATCACCCCATTTTGTGTATAGCAGGAGGAGTGAGCATTATGTGTAATACTTAGTTTATATAAGGGTTCCAAACACTTTTAGCCTGAACAAGAAGAGTTATCTTTGACTCATATTAAGTGGATGTGTCTAGAGTTTAAGAGTGCATTAAATAGGAAGATAAATGTTTGACATAATTAAAATTACGTAAATCCTTGCATATAAAGCCCGGGTGGAAAACAATACATTCATCCATGCGAAGGTAGTCCCTGGGATGGCCGTGGATTTAATGGGAATAATTAGCGATATTGTTCTATTTTAACTCTAGTCATAATTAAGTGTCCCTGAAGGAATACCTTTAAGAGGGTGCCTGACATTCTTTTTTCCTCCAGCTTTTCGATATTATTTTCCTCGTAACACGAGAATGACCTTCCAATGGGCTTCATATTTTTAACACTCACTCAGTGCTCCTCAAGACTACATAAACACCCACTGTTCTATCAGATCTTTCTCACACCCATCATATGGTTTCCCCAGATCAGTCTACAGCCGTCTAAAGCTCACCCACACGTCTCCCAAATAACTCCAATAGCCCTCCCGGACCACTCCCACTCCCAATACTCTCCCAGACAGCAACTCCCATCCATTCCTCTCAGATACTCAGCCAATACTCCAATACTCATTTAATGTTCTTCCAGACCCTCCCACACTCATCTAGTACTTTCCTAGACCCCTTCCTCACCTACCCAATACTTTGCAAGACCCGTCCTACAATTCCAGTGCTCTCCCAGGCCATTCCCACACACATCGAATACTTTTAAAAGTCCCATCCGAAACCTATCCAATATTCTTCCACACCCATCCAGTTCTCCTTTACCCCTCCAACACCCATTCCACGCTCCCCAGCTTGTTGCAGTGAGTGAAGGATTGGTGTGATTTTTGCCTCACAACGAAAGCCATGTTATGGCTAGTCTTAGGTATTATTGTAGCTAGGAGGGAGTGATTGATAAATATTATACGTTAGAGCCAAGTTTCAATACTATGGCCGGGAACAGAGTTGTGAAGATTGATGGATGTTTCTGTGAGTGATGTCTCCCTGGGGTGTGGCCGGCCTGGGCAAGAAGCCTGGCTGTGTTGTTTGTCTCATAGCGAGGCCTTAATCGTGTGCACGAATTTCTGGGTGTGTGACGGGATTAGATTCTGTTTGCGTATGTTTTCTGCCATGAACATTTGACACATACGCAAAATATGTAAAGAATTAGATATATGTGTAACATCTAGGTATTTTATTGTAGATGTTTCGCCATCCAGTGGCTTTAGCAATACAAATTCAAGGACATAAATAGGAAGACATATATGTACAACATTGTATACGACATCAATCACCAACCAGGTGCTTCGATATCAAGGTATCCCATCTACAGTACGAATTTAATGATGATCACTTGGCTGTCAGCATTGTGTTTCGTTTTGTGTTACTGTTGTAGTGCACATAGTAGCCTGATGCTTACAATATTCAACGAGCAAGTGGGAGCCACTCTGCCCATGCTTGTGTGGCACCTCAAGACATGTTGATATATAAGACACTTGTACAAAATATGGATGTATTTATTCTGGAAACGTTTCGCTTTCCATTGGCTTCTTCAGTCCAGTGCAGAGAAACGCTGCAAGATGAGGTGGCGTGTGATGGCAAAACATTTACAGAAGATAGCCAAGTGTTGCTTAAGTGTCATAGTTATCAACTAGTCAGTTTTCTAAACTATTTATTCCACCTCAACACATGTTGATTAAATGTAAATAAATGTCCTAATCTCTCCCAACTCAGTGTTTGAACTAGGTTCTTGGTATTTATTACACTTGGTTAACACATCGTGGGTAAGTTACTCATCTCTTGCACCTCTTCAAGGACGAGACTTGATTAACGTCGTACCTGGTCACACCTGTTTGGACACCAAAAATTGGTTCCAAATAGAATTTTCAGCTGAATATTTGGAGATGTGTCATTCTTGTTTTCTCCCTAAGTTATACAATCGGTTGAGTTGTTTGCGGATGAATCTTCTGTAGCATTATTATATGTCCGGATCTTTTTTTTGTGTGTAATGTATGCTTTGGGGCACATGTTGCAGTGCTTTTAGCCCGGAATATAAGGGGTTATAATAATTACATTTCTCGACCCCTTCAGGTCACTTACTGTTTCGGGTGAAATTTGAGTCCCAGGGGAAGGGACGTTATTTTCATAATATAACTGTTAGCTAATATATATTATTAGTATGTGGACAGCTGTTAATTCATTAAATTTATGTTAAAATACTCTTTTTCCAAAATTATTAAATCTAAAAAATATACATGTTGCACTGATAATATGAGTGCTGAGTTCAGCCAGTGTGTACATTCCACTGTTTTGCTCTCTGATTTAGATAAGGTGAGTGATGGCCACCTCCAGGATCCTGTGTTTGGTTCTGACATCCTCCTGAAACAACTGTTGCACACTCCTCAGTTTATGACCTGGGAATATATCCTGTACTGGACGACACACGTATTGTTGGCATCATCCATCCTACATGCGTAATTATATCCTTGGAAATAATATAATTTCCAAGGTCACGCCGTGTCAACGATGATTTACTACACCTATTACACAGAATTCTGTACACCCTCGCAACCTGGAGGTTACCTGGAGGTTATTCCGGGGATCAACGCCCCCGCGGCCCGGTCCATGACCAGGCCTCCCGATGGATCAGGGCCTGATCAACTAGGCTGTTACTGCTGGCCGCACGCAGTCCAACGTACGAGCCACAGCCCGGCTGATCCGGCACTGACTTTAGGTATCTGTCCAGCTCTCAAGGTCTGATCTCTTTAATTTTTTTTAGAGGTCATTATGTAGAGATCACCAGGCTTTGCAGACTCAGAAATACTACTGTCACAGGAGTCTACAGCATTTTTTTTTGTGTGTGTATGGGAATCAGTACATACGATGGTGAAAGAGGACGTGAGCTTGGAAATAAAGAACACAAATAACGCAAATAACACAAGCAACACTCACAGCAGGATACATTTCTGTATTATAAACTGGCAAGCTGCGCAGCAAGTGCTTCACGAGGATGACGGAACAAAATGAAGGATCATGGATGCTACACTCACTCTACCAAGACCAGTGAGGTAATAAATTTTCTATTAAAATGTTACCCATCCTTGATCCCCCTCCCCACCATGCCTACTTGACCTCACTTCTCACATCGCCCCTGGAAATTTACCTTGACTCCCACCTTGAGCCTATCCTGTGACCTATCTCAGGTGGTCGACTGAGTTATAGGGCAGGATTTCTGGGTGTCTGTGTGTGTGATTGAAAAAGTCCAACCCAGGACGACACATTGAGGCTACATCTTTTTAAACATTTGTTAACTTGCGCCATCTACCATTTTCCATTCTGACTCACGAAATCGTAATGACAATATTATAAACAAACACTTGCCGCGAGTTCAATCCCAACCCGTACCGTGGTTTATGTTCCATTCTTTTTACCTGCTTACTTTGATCACCATTAGTCGACCTAGTTACGAATATGATTGCCTGGAAAATACAGCTAAATTAACAAAAGGTAAAGTAAAGCGTTGTGGTTGACTATGTGGCTTGTAAAAGTTATAACGACCATACTTATGTCTATGTATCTTTGAATTTCTTCGAATTTTTAAAATTGATGTTTATTACTTATTGCTCAAAACCCATTAAGTTACAAAACAGGACCTAAGCACCATAAAACACTTCCACAACACCACATTTACGTTACTAGTACACCACAGCACCAAAACACCGCCTCACCGCTACAGCACCACGACAACACAACCACAGCACCACTACAGCACCGCCACAGCACCGCCACAGCACCACTACAGCACCACCACAACACCACTGAAACTCGTGAGGAAAACACATCACGTCTCTGCAAATTCCCTCAGTCTGCCCCAATAACACAGGTCCACAGAAGGCCACAACACCACAAATTAAGGCTACGTTAGAGGTCACATGTGACCCACATAATGGCAGCCGTAGCCAGATAAGTGACAGCAACGTGACTAGGAACGCATGTCCTGTATAAATGCTCTTCTTGAGTTATTCTTCTCCATCTCCTCTCATTAATGCTTCGTGTAATGTGCGCAGGATTTCTCCTCCACTCACCTCACTATCTTCTTTTCTCCAGTTTTCCAAATATCTGCTGAACACATTAATGGATTTGATTAAAATTTAAAACACGTGTATCAATACACAGTTTTAAGAAGAGGTATGACAGAGTTCAAGTAGTAGAGCCAGAAGCCACGACTTGATTCCTGCAAAAAAAAAAAAAAATATGTAAGAATATGCTCATAGGCACTCACAAGCGTGCGCGGGAGCACACACACACCACACAACTACACAACACACGACACTACACACACACACACACACACAACGCGAACGAGGTGTCAAGTGGCGCCTGTGACAAGCGGGGTTCCACAGGGGTCAGTCAAGGACCTGTGCTGTTCTTGGTATACGTGAACGACATAACGGAAGGGATAGACTCAGAAGTGTCCTTGTTTGCAGACGATGTGAAGTTAATGAGAAGAATCGAATCGGACGAGGATCAGGCAGGACTACAAAGAGACTGGACAGGCTACAAGCCTGGTCCAGCAACTGGCTCCTTGATTTAACCCTGCCAAATGCAAAGTCATGAAGATTGGGGAAGGGCAAAGAAGACCGCAGACACAATATAGTTTAGAGGCCAAGACTGCAAACCTCACTCAAGGAAAAAGATCTGGGGGTGAGTATAACACCGGCATGATCTCCTGAGGCGCACATCAATCAGATAACTGCTGCAGCATACGGGCGCTGGCAAACCTACGGATAGCGTTCCGATACCTCATAAGGATTCGTTTAAGACTCTGTACACCATCTACGTCAGGCCCATACTGGAGTATGCAGCACCAGTTTGGAATCCACACCTAGTCAAGCACGTCAAGAAATTAGAGAAAGTGCAAAGGTTTGCAACAAGACTAGTCCCAGAGCTACGGGGTTGTCCTATGAAGAAAGGTTGAGGGAAATCGGCCTGACGACACTGGAGGCCAGGAGGGTCAGGGGAGACATGATAACGACATATAAAATACTGCGCGGAATAGACGAGGTGGACAAAGACGGATGTTCCAGAGATGGACACAGACACAAGAAGTGACAATTGGAAGTTGAAGACTCAGATGAATCAAAGGGATGTTAGGAAGTATTTCTTCAGTCATAGAGTAGTCAGGCCATGGAATAGCCTAGAAAGTGATGTGGTGGAGGCAGGAACCATACATAGTTTTAAGGCGAGGTATGATAGAGCTCATGGGGCAGGGAGAGAGAGGACCTAGTAGCAATCAGCGAAGAGGCGGGGCCAGGAGCTGTGAATCGACCCCTGCAACCACAAATAGGTGAGTACAAATAGGTGAGTACACTCACAGGCGGGGCCAGAGGCTGAGTCTCTACCTCTGCAACCACAAACAGATGAGTACAGGCACACTTGGCTCCAGGTCAGTTTTCCTCCAATTGACCAAACAGGGCTGACTGATTCCTTAGCACAGACTGAAGCAAGAATTAGGGGTTTTCCCACTGCAGGCAGTGGTAGCTATCGCACTTTGTAAAACTCAAAGAGGGAAGAAATGGGAAATCATCAGTCAAACAAAGAGGTAGAAAGAGCTAAGGAAAGGGTTACGATGTTAGTAAACAGAGAATGAATTGATGCTGACTGGATTCAAACACATAATAGATGAAGAGTGGGGGAGGGGGAAGGCTATACAGTCTCTGCATAGAGATACGTGAATGGATAAAGGAAATATTGGAAGCAGATGAGATACAGTAGAGAAGGTCTATTGTTCTTGAAGAATAGTGATATAGCTTTTAGAAGATCTCAACAACAAAAAAAAAAAGGTGAAAGAAAGAGAGGAGTTGAAAGGAAATACAACAAATAAGGAGACAGAAAGCCGGAGTAAGAAAACAAGGACCTGTATGGAAATGATTTTAGGCAGGCAATCACGTGTGAAAGAGATGATATAGGGAACAGCAGACCAACTGATAACAAAGGAAAGGAAACAGAAGAAGGAAAGATGGAGCAGGTTGATTATCTATGGCCCTCATGAGACAGAAGGGAGGTCAAGATGAGTGCAATGGACAAAAGGGAGAATTTTTAATATCTTGGATCAAACAGTTGGGGAGACAAAGGTCACTGATCACGCAGGTGGGGAGACTAGTGTCTTATAGCACGTAAACTACGTCATTTCATTGTGGCAACATTTCTCTCTCTAGGAGCGTAAGAAATAAAAAAAATGAATTTGAATGTGATTCCAGTTTTTTAATAAAATTAATTATAACTAATCTTTATTTTTTTTCCTCTCCCGAGTCGTTGGAACCAGAGCTTTTTTTTCGTGTCAGTAGTGAGGGTGGGGGGAGCTGGGGGAGGGGGTGGTGGAGGGGAAGGGAAGGGGTGTTGGGCACGTGCTGGGATCCAGTTGGGGTGTTCCGGCCACTTGCTCAAACCAGATGCGAATTCGATACTCCTTCATCAGCGGTAATTCGAACCGCGGCCCCGCTAAATTGGAAGTTTCCGACTGTAACCGCGACACCACCACCCGGCTCGTGGCACTTTGTTCCGGCGGCGCTGGTAAGACAACCAGAGGAGGTAATGAATGGTACCAATTAGAAAAAAGATGGGAGAAAGAGAGAGAGAGAGAGGTGGGAATGAGAGGCGCAAGGAGCGAGAGAAAGAGGATAAGATAGAGACGAGAAGGTAAAGAGACGGCGAAAGTGATAGGAGTGAGAGATAGATAAATAGAGAGAGAGAGAGAGAGAGAGAGAGAGAGAGAGAGAAGAGAGAGAGAGAGAGAGAGAGAGAAGAAGAGAGAGAGAGAGAGAGAGAGAGAGAGAGAGAGAGAGACAGACAGACAGACAGACAGACAGACAGACAGAATGTAGAGAGAGAGAGGTTAAAATGGAAGAGTTCACTGGAAGAATATATGAGAGATAACGGAGGACCTAACGGTACTTCCCTCTGCTATCTCTTAGGAAAAAATAAGAACTATAATCTTTGGGAAAGGATGCTGATCTTATCTATACAGATGAGGACGAAATAAAGAAAAGGCAGAAGGCCCCTTTCCCAGCCTTCCCCTCCCCTCCCCTTCATTCCCTCCCTCCCCTCCCTCCCCCTTCCGATGAAGACGGACTTTTTCCCTATTGAAAAAGCGTTAAAGGAAATTTAACAGGAATGGAAGAATATTGGTCTCAAGAAGTCTGACCTGGAGTCTACCTGGGGGTTATTTCGGGGATCAACGCCCCCGCGGCCCGGTCTACGACCAGACCTCCCGGTGGATCAAGGCCTGATCAACCAGGCTGTTGCTGCTGGCCCCACGTAGTCCAACGTACGAACCACAGCCCGGCTGATCGGGCACTGACTTAATGTTTTTTAATAAAATGCTTCTTGTGAGTCTGCCATGGAGTCAAGTTGAGTCACGAAATGGTAATAACACGACTGCAAATAAACCACGGAACGGGTGGGGTTAGAACCGAGAAGGGATGGTCGCGAATCTACACACAGAAATCACTCCCTACGAATGTAAAAGACTGGGCAGGCGGTGCGAAACACCCCCAATGAAAAGTAGGGGCGCCATTGGTACACTAACAGAAAACACCATAAGAGTCCGGGGCCCAAGACTGTTCAACAGCTTTCCACTAAGCATAAGGGGAATTATCAATAGGCCCCTAACTGCCTTCAAGAGGGAGCTGGACAGATACCTAAAGTCGGTGCCGGATCAGCCAGGCTGTGGTTCGTACGTTGAACTACGTGAGACCAGCAGTAACAGCCTGGTGGATCAGGCCCTGATCCACCGGGAGGCCTGGTCGTGGACAGGGTCGCGGGGGCGTTGATCCCCGGAATACTCTCCAGGTAAACTCCAGGTAAGTGAGTTGTAAAACTCCGGGTCCAGTGGTTTACGCACTGGCCTGGAGTTTTACGTCTCAGGTGCCATGGGTTCTACTCTCAACCCGTTCCGGCTTTTTTTTTTTTTTTTTTTTTTTTTTTTCATTCAAGTTGAGAATAACGATGCGGAACGTGTACACGGTGCCACCCACAAGCTGCTAACAAGGGCCTGACCACACATCAGCTATTAATTAGCAGCGCCTTGGCTACTCCACCACAAGAGTGGTGAGAAAGTGGTGATGGTAGGACCGTAGTAGCACTGCTGCTCATTATCACCTCTTTTCTTTCACGCAGCCGTTAAAACACAGCTAACAGGTTCCTGTTGAACAGTCGTCGTCTGCTGTGCTGTTCCACCTTGGCACCAGAAACTAGCCAAAACTGCCACTATTGTAATGCTAGTTTTTACCCCCGACACCCTTCATTATCCTATAATTATTAAGTTGAGATGCTGGATCTGATCATTGTGGCAGCACACCAGCTGCTAAGAGCGCCAAGTCCTCTACCACAGACACTAAATCAGTATTGACAGTCAAGATGAAAGCGTTTCATGAATTGACATAGATCTAAAGAATCTCTTGAGTGCATCGTCATCTCCAGACTCACGTCAGGGGAATTTATCTCCCAAATTAGCTGTAACAACAACAACAACAACAACAACAACAACAACAACAACAACAACAACAACAACAACAACAACAACAACAACAACAACATGCCATTACTATAGCCACTATAACCTGGTATGTCCCTTATAATACTTTATCCGTTATCCCGTTCAACAAGACAGACATAAAGAACATTAATAAATATTTTACAGAACTATTAATGTTAGGAATATTAGTCGTGAAGATGGTGAGTTTCCTCCTGAGTGTTCTAAATTCACAAGAACAGGCGGAATAGTCACGAACACAGAGTGGTACGGATGGTAAAGCACTGTGAACCTTGTTCCAAGGTTCGTACGTTCACGTTTCCTTTCTGCCAGAGATCAGTGTTTGTGAATACTTCGCCTGTTCTTGCGAATTCCTAATATAAAAATTATTTATATATATATATATATATTATAATATATATATTATTAATATAAAAATATATAAACTGACTTTGAAAATATTTATTTCCCATTTCATTAATGTTTTGTGTGGATTTTTGGACTTAAAACATTAGCTAGTACTTCATGAAAAAGTCTTTTCTATATTCTCGTTACATTTATTTAATACCATAAGTTTATCAAATTATTTCTCATGACTGGCTCCCCATATGTCAAATTATTTCTCATAGCTGACTCACTATGTGTCTCAAATAAAGCTTTGCATTTGAGTGAATATTTAAATATGTTCAAAACCAGTTGCATGCCAATCAGAGAGTAACAGGTCATGCTGTGTTTAACACCCGTGTCAGGAAACACTTGTGTTCTCAGTAGTAGTACCAGTTCCTAGTAGTACCAGTTCCTAGTAACCAGTGTACCAGTAGATGACTCACTACCAACCGTCTCTGCGTGAATCACTGTCTGTATTCATATTGTTGCTGACCACAGCAGTATTTCAAACACCCCCCTCACATATGGGTACTGGGGTTAGTCAGTCTTACCAGTGAGAGCAAGGAGGCAGATCACGTCTGTTTGGCGCTTCCCACACTATCCGTATAATATACGTTCTACCAGCCTACGTGAGTATTTCTTTACCCAATCCACGTTTCGAACCCCACATGATAGTGTTGTTTCCTGACAAATAAAACAACAACACGCTGCGTGGCTAATGTTTGGTCTAGGTTGACCGTCGTAGGGCGTCCACTGTGTCTGTGTATTGCATAACAAAAAAACATGGTTATGAAGCCTAAAATTTTTACTTTATGGTTATTCACAGCTATATGCTGCCTAGTGTTATTAAGATTTTTATTTTCCCATTATTAGTGTTTTATCAAACAGTTTGTGTTCCATGTGCACGGCAATACAAAATACTATGTTGATTTATATTAGATAAAAGGCTTTAATAATGTAGAAATTTGTTGGGCAAGAAATGCTACCCAAGCAGTTAGCAAAGTACTGACTCCCTCAGGTCAGCATGGGAAAGTTATGACGCACGCACATCCCTGGAGACTGTGAGACGGCTTGCGGCTTCAGAGATGTGCAGACCTCCTCCATCATACACACCTGGGCTCAGCTCTACCTGCAGGGATTGTCAACTTCGTGTGTTACCATAGTCTCGCCATACACACTTGGATTCTGTTTTATCTACAGGGATACTGTCACCTTCGTGTGTTACTAGTCTCACCATACACTCCCGGGCTTAGTCCTATCTGCTAGTAGTCCTATCTGCTACTAGTCCTATCTGCTATTAGTCTCATCAGATACACTTGTGATTAAGTCACTCAGCCACTCACTTACGTGAGTGACCAAACTAACCACTCTCAGAGACACTTCTCCAGTTAACACTGACCACTCTCTCATATCGTTAAACCCGACTGGATGCTTGTAATTTTGTTAGAGTACAGACGAACTGTATTTATTTTAGCAGTCTCATGTGGTTCTTTTTCTTTAATATTCGTTTAATGCATGCGAGAGAAAGTTTGGACCCAGTGATTGAGTACATGGCTTAAGAAGTCAAATAAATTTGCGAGGCATGATCATTTATTACAGAATCCATGAATATTAATGATTTTATCATATCTTTCCAGAATTTTTGCAATCCTCTCCTAAATAACGTTGCGGCGTACGAATACAACTCTGTTCAGTGGGGTGTTTACAGTTGTGTCGTTACAATTTTGTCGTTACTATATCGCGAGTCAGAGATCTTTAAGTTTTCGTTTCCTCAGAATTAAGTGCTTCAAGTCTTTCCTCGTATGAAGAATTAGACACATGTGTAACATCTAGGTATCTTTATTTGTAGACGCTTTGCCAATCACTGGCTTTATCAATACAATACAAGGACATAATGTGAAGACTTGTATACAAAAGATGAGGTAATCAATCTCTCAGCCTTGGAGCTGGTGAAAAGCACCGTAGTCTTGAAGGAACTGAAGCATTGAAGAGCTTATATACTGGCGACAGGTGTAGGACTAGTAGCAGACGAAGGCAATGTCACTGGTAGGCGGAAGTCCCCAATGGAAGTAAGTTATACCCATGGAATGGACGACTAGCAAGAAAGAAGGTTGTTTAGATGTCCTCTGTACCAAGATTCCATGATGTTAGAGTGTCTGACAAGTTATATATAAATGGTATACAATACCGTATGGCTGACTTCTTAATAAAGGTAAGAGCTTAAATGTCTCGCTATTACCTCTCTTCTTGACACGGAAACCATTGCTAGCAGAGGACTTAGTAGTCTACGCCGATGTTATCTGTTGAGAAAGACCTACCTCTACCTACATCAAGGCCTGTCTTGTATTATCTAGGTGTATGGGTCAAGGATAGAAAAGCTCTCTCCCCTCTCTTCACTCCCCTCTGGGCACTACCAGCTTGAAACCACAGGAAAAAATATACTATAACAATTTGACAAAAATGGCAGAGAATTTACAGGCGAAATGAAATTGGAAGTAAGACGTGGGCTTCAAGTACCTTTACTAAATTATCACTGCTACTGTCTTAAACTACTAGTGTAACTCTACTGCTGCTCACAGAGCTGTGTTTACCAGTGGATGTACTCTGAGTTACCACCCGGCCTTCTATGACTATAACAACCCTCCGTAAGCGTATGTAGTCAGTAATGTCTTCGAGGTTACCAGAAAATTAAATTTCTTAATTGGAATAATTTCGTGACGCATCTTGTCAAAATTAGTTCCTCTAATTCTGGAGCAATTAGGTTATTCTGGACCTGAAAATTTGTGATTTATTGTAAATTGAATGATGTGGTTACTGTTCCCTAGCCTCTCCTACCACACAAAATTGTACAAGATCACAGTCTGTGGTCAGCACCAGATCCAAGATATTGCTCCCCAGAGCAGTCGAAGTGACACACTGAGGTAGAAAGTCGTCTTCAATCTCGTTGATGTGGTTGATGGACTCCTGGGCCCTTGGTAGAATGCTTCTGTTTGTTAGGCACAGTCAAGTCACCAACTAATATATTGTCTGTTACTACAGATTACCTAAATTTCATCAAAGAGAATAAAATCGACCTCTTAGCTTTGATTAGTGGGATGATATATTATATAAGAACATAAGAAAGAAGGAACACTGCAGCAGGCCTACTGGCCCATGTGAGGTAGGTCCAATTCTCCTACCGGCTTAAATCAGATCAAGTTACATTCACTTAAGGAAGGAGCACGGCATCTGACCTAGTAGCACAAGCTAGTCAGGTCCAACTCATACCCACAACAGAATATAATTTTATTAATCCCATTAGATAAGAACATAAGAACATAAGAACGAAGGAACACTGCAGAAGGCCTACTGGCCCATGCGAGGCAGGTCCAAGTCTCCTACCGGCTTAAGCCAATGCACCCAACCTAGTCAGGTCAGGTCACATTGACTTAAGGGAGGAACACGGCAACCGACCTGGTAGCACAAGCTATCAGGTCCAACTCACACCCACCCACATCCACTCATGTATTTATCCAACCTATTTTTAAAGCTACACAACGTTCTGGCCTCTATCACTGTACTTGGGAGTTTGTTCCACTCATCCACAACTCTATTACCAAACCAGTACTTTCCTATATCCTTCCTGAATCTGGATTTTTCCAACTTAAAACCATTGCTGCGAGTCCTGTCTAGGCTAGATATTTTCAGCACACTATTTACATCCCCTTTATTTATTCCTGTCTTCCATTTATACACCTCAATCATATCCCCCCTAATTCTACGTCTTTCTAGAGAGTGCAGATTCAGGGCCCTTAGTCTATCCTCATAGGGAAGGTTTCTGATACAGAAAGTACACAGAGTAATAGCTTCCTATATCATTCTTTAGAATTTTTGTTGCATGTAGTTCATAAGACCCCCAACCCCCTTTTTTTTATTTTGAGTCTTTTTAAGATGATTGTATCCAGACAAGACTACTTCTGTTATGTGGTGGTTGTGGGTTATACCAACATTCACATAGGTCTTAGCCTTTTGTGGGGGAATTTATTGCGTTAGTTCATGTAAGAACTATGAATTCACCCTGCTGGTCTCCCAGCAAGGATAATTAATTTAAATTCCTTGTCTCACTGTTTACTTGACTTGCGGTGGTCAAGCTGTCATCCCCCCCTCCAGCCCCTCCCCCCTCCATCCCCTCCCCCCCTCATCCCCTCCCCACCTTGCTACCTGATGCTCCCTCCCGTCCTCACCTACTCCCCTACAAGCTCAGATACGTCCCGATCGTATGCTACCCACGTTGCTCAAATGAAGATCATAGGGCTTAAGAAAGCTTTTGTCATTATTGGAGAGAGAGAGAGAGAGAGAGAGAGAGAGAGGGAGAGAGAGAGAGAGAGAGAGAGGAGAGAAGAGAGAGAGAGAGAGAGAGAGAGAGAGAGAGAGATATTCAATAATACCTAGAGTACATTTTCGTCGAGTACGGGGTGTGCCAATACAGTGTGTGAGTGTATTATCGCACTGCGTGGCCCAGGCATAGTGGCACTCACCAGTGCTGTCACTAAAGGTTGTCAACAATAAGAATGATTGATCTCTCCCTGGCGCCTGTTAGTCGATAGATTGTGCCTGGGGCTCCGTTACTGGTGCTAAAATTTTAGATTTAAGTGTGAGCGGTCATTGTGATTGACGGCTCTACTTCAAGGTCAGCTCCCGAGAGCAGTCGCAAGCCCAAAATCCATTCGCAAGACCACGAGCGACGCGCGTGCACATTTGAACGTTCCCCGGAAGTGCAAGACGTGCCACGATCGATTTTTTTTAATTTGCATTTTTATGGTTAATTAAATAAACATGTTTATATGTTTATCTAACATTCAAGTATCCCATTTGTAAATTTTTTTTTGTTTTCCCTTTGTAAGGGGTTGATACTTGGCGAAAGATTTGGAACCCGTCTAATATATTATTACATATTTATTATACATATGTATTTCTACTTTACTATTTACTTACATATATAGCTTCTCCTCCCCCACAAGACTCATAGATAATACAAGAGAAATACCAAGGTGAAAAGTGGAAGATGCTTATCCCACAAAAATCAATGTTTATACCCTTTTTAAACCTCTCTTTCCTCCTCTCTCTCTTAGGTAAAAAGCAGATGCAAACTGATGTCCATTGTGGCAACATTTCACTCTCGGGAGCTTTGTAAAACCCGGGTTTTTGAGCAAAAACTTTTGCCAAATACAATATCACATTAGGGATTATTTTTCTTTTACCAACATTTTGTCGGTAATTCGACTTTTTTTTTCTAAATTTTTCACTCTAGTTTTTAACTTTACATTTCCCCTCTGTATCTTTATTTCATTCATTTTTTCCCCTTCTCTCCTCTTTATTATCTACTTTCTTTTTCTCACTATCTGTTCCTCTCTATTTCTGTTTTCTCTATTTCTATCATTTTACTCCATTTCCTCTTGTTTAAAATTTCCCCCCCAGTATTCCCATCTCCTCTTAATATTCCTCTTTTTTCCCTCCTCTTACTTTCCCTCTCTCTGTCTCCTCCAAACGGGGTCTGGCAGAAATATAAAAAAAAAGCACCCCACCACCTCCCTCAATTTTTGTTTTGGGAAAGGGATAACATTTATCGTTGGGGGAAAACATTAGCGCGGGGGTAAAATATTGCCTTGAAGGAAGGTAAAAATTTTTACTACATTAAATAATGGGGGTTTTGAGTATTGTAATGGAAGCCAGAGTATGTTTGTGTGAGTATGTTGGTCACTGAATTTTGTAAATTAAATATTTTTTCTTTTTTTTTTTGTACCTGCCGGGTACTGAAGAGGCCCTGGGTGGCGAAAAGTTCCGAAAAAAGATCCCCATAGTTGCACAAATGCTCATTATGGGGGATGAAGTTGGAGAGATATACAGGGAAACCTGAGTAGGGGCCCGGGGTGAAATTTTGAGGAAAATGGAGTATGAAGATGTTGAGCAACGAGACTAGTAAGTAGGAGAGAAACGTGCTTCGGGGATATCTTTATTACTGCGGGTTTTCCTCTAGGGTAGAGCTTTAATAAGTCATCCACGAAGTGATACAACAGGGATTGTTTGAAAGTGGTGGGGGGAGAATACTGTAACGAGGCGTCATGACGACGGTTTTGGGAGTCGGTGTCGGCGTCACCTGTTGAGTTTAACCTGAGGATGAATCTGGAAAGTAACTTGGCAGTTCTGTGTGCCCCTTGATTCTGCTTTTTTGTCAGGGGAGGTCTTCATATTTACTGCTAAAAACAACGCCTATGATCTTTTTTAATAAAGAGTAATGTCGTGTGTGTGTGGTGGTGTGTGTGTGTGTTGTGTGTGTGTTGTGTTTATCTACGTAATGTATCACCTGTTGGGTTGCGGGGGTCGAGTCCGACTCCGGGCCCAGGCGTTGCTCTGTGATGATTTCCTCGCATGCCTTGTTCAAAAATTCACGCGTGTTAGTGTGGGCTGCGTGCTGTCTGGTCAGTGTGGGTCTGTCCCACCCCCCAAAAGGGAAACCCTTTACCTTCTGGTTTCTGCGTTTTTGTGGTGGGGGGTTTTTGGGGGGTTGGTCTGTGTGGTGTGGTTTCTTTGTGTTAACCCCCATGTTGGTTGTGTGCTTTGCGTGAGGCTGGGTTTAGGTATTGGCTCTGTTCCCAAGAGTCACTGTGATGTGTTATTTGTTGTTAGTTTTCCCCCCGGTTGATGAGTATTGTTGTGCTTTGCCCCCCTCCCACGGTCCCCCGTGGTCTGGTGGTAAACTCTTGTTCACACGGCAAAGTGTTTGGGTTCGTTTTCCCGGCGGGGTAGAAACATTGGGGGGTTTCTTTACCCGGTTGTTATTTTCCCCCATCAGTAAAATGGGAACCCTGGGTTTGTCGACTGGTTTGGGTCGATCCCGGGAAAAAATGATTTAATTTTGCCCGAAATGCTCTCCATAAAATCGGCTTTTGTTGTAGTTGTCCTGATTTCAACCTGGTCTGAAACCCTTTTATTTGTAGTAAATGAAGTATATGATTATTATTTTATTATTATTATTTTAGATAAATAGCAGGGGAACATGACTTTGGTGAATTTTTGCAATGATGCTATACATTTTAAAAGTTGGTGTTGATGCCCTGGGGGTCAGTGAAATGACACTTTTTTGTGAAAGTGAATGTTGGGGCAGAAAAACCCTTGTGTGAGCTATGGACACTTTTTGTATACTTGAAATAATCGATCCAAAACCCTTTTACAAGATCAAAAGCGGCATTTTCCTGCACGTGTTTTATTACCATTTCTAAATTACCACTCCACAAAAGGGAAATTTATTTTGCAGTGTGGCTTGTCAGAGCCTGTTATCATATTTTGTGGGGAAAAAAGACACTTATGACAGTTCAGGAATTTTTTAAAAGGAAAACGTTTCGCCACGAGTGGCTTCTTCAGTCCAATACAGAAAAAAATAGAAAACATTTATATTTAAAGTGGCAGGAGTCAGGTGGGTGCGGGGGGGTAGGGTGGTAGTGTATAGTGCCCCACGTGTAGTAGGTGGGGTGCCCCACGCGCATTCACCTAACCCTCCACATATATAAATTTTTTTTAGTTTTCTCTGTTTTAGGATGAAGAAGCCACTCTTGGTGAAACGTTTCCTTTAATAAATGTCCTAAACGTAAATAAGTGTCTTTTTCCACATCTTGTCGGTATCACCATAATTCCCCCTATATTCTTGTGTGGAAAAATGTGACTAACCCCACAAGTTTCAAAAGATCCTCTACTAAAAGTAAGACTTCACGGGGCATCAAAAATTTTAAAAGAGGAAATTAAAACATTACACCTTCAGTGTGAATTATAGAGGGGGGAAGGGGGGTGAAGGAAAATTAAGAGACTAAGTATTAATAAACACACCGGTTTGCCAAAAAGGCCGTTTTAAAACAGTGCCTACACCACATTCGGAGCACTCAGAACCATCATGAATGAGCCCCACGTGGCAGGGTGTGGTAGACTCACTCTCATCACTACTCCCAAACCCATTGCTCAAAACACAGGCAGTTTTATGATTTTGAAAAACCCAATCAAATCTTAAGCAGAACGCCGAGGACCTTAAGGAGAAAATAAAGAGTATAAAACTGTACAAACCAATTATGATAGTTCAACCACCAAACAAGGTTTTGAGTCAACTCTCGGTGTAATCCCCCTTCATTATGTTCTGAGTTATTATAACTTGGGATTACTGTGGACAATACAGGAATAAAAATTTTACGACCTAAGAAAAAAGCGAGGACAGCAGTTAAATGCACAAGTACCAAAGTCACGGTTTGGCTTACCCAACGATCAACTGAACTGACTTTTTTTATATAATATTTTATATATATATTAAATATATATATAATATTATATATAAATTTTTATATAATTTTATATATATTATATATATATTATATATATTATATATATATATATATATATATTTTTGTCGTGCCCAAAGGGAGAAAGCACTTGGCTAAAAAGCAACGCTCAAATTTGCCATATAGGAAAGTGAAAATTTGTTTGCAGAATTTGCCAAATCATTCTGAACCTAACGAAAAAAATATATTTTTTTGTGTTTTTTCTTAGTACTAAAATTTTTGTAAAAGTATTTAAAAAAAATTTAGTTGGCTTAGGCTAAAAAAAAATTGCTTTGTTTAAAAAGGTTAGGTAAGTTTTCTAAGATTCTTTAGTGCAAAATTTAAAAATTTTTTACATTAAAATTAATGAAAAAAATTTTAAACTTTAAACGTATAGAGAAAATTTCAGAAAGATTAAATTTTAAATGAGTTCTTTCTAATTTACCTTTTACATATTCGGCCGACCTATAATAATTTTTATATTATCTAATATAATATATATATATATAATATATATATATATATATATATAATATATTAAAATATATTATATAATTTTTAATATATATGCAACAAATAGGGAATCTTTATTGAAAAGGGGTTTTTTGCCCACAGTGGTTTCATCGTCCAAAACAAAGAGAAAGGTGTAAGGAGAGGAGGCTTTTTAGGTAATCAGTCCCCCAGCCGGGTCATGTGTTATCCCTCAATCTTGTTGCAGTACAGCATAGGGCCGTAGACGTGGTTAATACTGTTTTCAGGTGGGTCTGATGAAGCCCTGTGGGCAAACGTTTCTTCAATAAAAATTCCCATAGTTTTTCTTTAATGTCTCAATCTTCAACTTGTCGGGTTTTCTAAAACATTTTTGCATTGTCAGACACTGAGATCAGGGGCTTGATATAAAGAATTTTCAACACTTGCCAACCCTTTTTAGGAAGACCTCTTAACTGTGGATGGTACCACTATGACCCCCCCTCCTCCTGCTTCACTACCTCACTATTACACTAGTGGATGGACCACTATGACCCGCCCTCCTGCTCACCTACCCACTACTTACATAGTGGAGGTCCACTATGACCCCACCCCCCGCCTGCTTCACCTCACCTCACCTTCACTAGTGGAGGTACCACATGACCCCCCCCCGCCGCTTTTACCTCACCTCACTACTTTCACTAGTGGATGGTACCACTATACCCCCCCCCTCCTGTTTACCTCACCCCACTATTCACTAGTGGATGGTCCACTATGACCCCCCCCCTCGCTTCACCCCACCTCACTACTTACATAGTGGTGGACCACTAGACCCGCCTCCGCCTGCTTCACCCCACCTCATACTTACACTGTGGGTGGTCCCCTATGACCCCGCCTCTCCTGCTTCACCTCCCCCACACTTTCACTAGTGGATGGTACCAATGACCCGCCTCCTCCCCCTTCACCCCACTCACTACTTACACAGTGGTGGTACCACATACCCCCCCTCCTCCCCGCTTTTATCTCACCTACCTTACACTAGTGGATGGTCCCTATGACCCCGCCCCTCCTGCTTCACTACCCCACTACTTAACTAGTGGTGGACCACTATGACCCCGCCTCCTCCCGCTTTACCTCACCTCATACTTTCATAGTGGATGGGACCCCTATGACCCCCCCTCCTCCTGCTTTACCCCACCTCATACTTCCCTAGTGGTGGTCCACTATGACCCCGCCTCCGCCTGCTTCACCTTTCCTCACTACTTACTTAGGGGTGGACCCCCATGACCCCCCCCCCCCGCTTCACCCTTTCCTCACACTTAACTGTGGATGGGACCACTATGACCCCCCTCCTCCTGTTCACCTCCCACTACTTAAAACTATGGATGGTACCACTATTGACCCCCCCTCCGCCTGCTTTACCTTCCTCATATTACACTATGGGGGTACCACTTGACCCGCCCCCTTCGCTTCACCTCACCTCACTACTTACTGTGGATGGTACCCTATGACCCCGCCTCCCCCTGCTTCACCCACCTCATACTTACACTAGTGGATGGTACCATATGACCCCCCTCCTCCTGCTTCACCCCACCTCACTACTTACACATGGTGGGACCACTATGACCCCCCCTCCCCTGCTTCACCTCACCTCACTACTTACATAGTGGAGGTACCACTATGACCCCCCTTCCCCCTGCTTCCCTTACCCCCTTTCTTACACTAGTGGATGGTACCATTGCCCCCCGCCTCCTCCTGCTTTACCTCACCTGACAACGTATATAAAAAACCCACGGGCCCCTGTTGTACATTCTACAAGATTTATGAATGAAAAACGACTCCCGGTGAGGGACTGATTACCTCAAATCCCCCCTCACTTACGCCTTTTGCTTTGTTTGGACTGATGAAGCCATTGTGGCGAACGTTTCCTAAAAAGATTCCCATATGTTGCCGAAGTTCTCAATCTTCAATTTTCGGTTTTAAAAAACCAACACCACACACACACACAACACCACACCACACGGTTTTATATATATTTAAATTTTTATATATATTATAATATATATATATATAATATATTATACTCGATACCAGCCTAAACCCCTTTTAGGGGGAGGGTAGGTGCCTGACCCCAGCCTTTGGGCCTAAGATGTCATTCCCCCTTTGCCCCCTTGGGGCGGGGGATGGCAGTCAAGAGGCCTGCTTGTGGCTGGCCTGGGGGCGTTAGTCCAAAGAAGAGGAGGTACTTGTGCCTCCCTTTCCCTGGGAGCTTAGGTCTCAGAACTCCCTGAGGGGAGCTAAAGGGCCGGGGCCCCCACTTGGGAAAAGGGCCCGGGGCCCGGGGGAAAACCGGCTAATCTTTTAAAAATAATATATATTATATATTATATATAATATATAATTATATATATTATATATATATATTATATATATATTATATATTTTATCAAAATCGGCCCTTCCCCCGAGGCGGTGACCCAAAAAAGAAAGAAAATCCCCAAAAAAAAAAATACTTTTTATCATCATTCAACACTTCACCACACTCGACAAAATTTCATGTTTTTTCAGAGGTGTCAGAATAAAACATTTGGGAAACATTACTTTTTAAAATAACAACATATCCCTCCAAAATGCCAATATCCCAAACCCCCCCCTTTAAATGCAGACATTGTCTTCCCATTTCCAAGGACTCAAGTCCCACATAGAAAATAACCGGGTTTCCCTGAATCCCTTAACTAAATATTACCCTGCTCACACCCCAAAACAGATCGTCAGGTCCAAGTTTTCATTCGTCCCCATTCACTCCTTTTCTAACCCTCATGCACGCTTGCTGGAAGTCCAAGCCCCTCGCCCACAAAACCTCCTTTACCCCTTTTCCAACCCTTTCGAGGACAAACCCCTACCCCTCTTTCCTTCCCCTATAGATTTATATGTTTTTCCATGTCATCTACTTTGTCCATTCTCTCTAAATAACCAAACCACCTCAACAACCCCTCTTCTGCCCTCTGATAATGCTTTTATAACTCCCACCTTTAATTTCCTCACTCCGAATTTTCTGCATAATATTTCACCACACATTCCCCTTAAAACAGGACATCTCCACTGCCTCCAACCGTCTCCTTGCTGCTGCATTTACCACCAAGCTTCACATCCATATAAGAGTGTTGGTACACTATACTTTCATACATTCCTTCTTTGCCCCCATAGATAAACTTTTTTTGACTCCACATATACCTCAACGCACCACTCACCTTTTTTTCCCTCATCAATTCTATGATTAACCCCCATCCTTCATAAATCCATCCGCCGACACGTCAACTCCAAGTATCTGAAAAACATTCACTTCTTCCATACTCCTCCTCCCCAATCTGATATCCATTTTTCTTTATCTAAATCTTTTGATACCTCATCACCTTACTCTTTCTATGTTCACTTTCATCTTTCTACCTTTACACACATTCTCAAACTCATCCACTAACCTTTGAAATTTTTCTTTAGAATCTCCCATAAGCAACAGTATCATCAGCAAAAAGTAACTGTGTAAATTTCCCCATTTTGAATTTGATTCCCCATAATTTAAATTTCCCACCCTCTTCCGAACACCCTAGCATTTACTTCTTTTACAACCCCATCTATAAATATGTTAAACAACCATGGTGACATTACACACCCCTTTGTCTAAGACCTACTTTTCCCGGAAGTATTCTCCCTTCTTCTACATACCCTAACCTGAGCCTCACTATCCTCATAAAAGCTCTTTACAGCATTTAGAAAACTTACCACCTATTCCAAATACTTGCAACATCTGCCACATTGCTCCTCTATCCACTCTATCATATGCCTTTTCTAAATCCATAAATGCAATAAAAATTTCCCCTACCTTTATCTAAATACTGTTCACATATATGCTTCAATGTAAACACTTGATCTCCCACATCCCCTACCACTCTGAAGCCTCTTGCTCTCCGAAATCCTACATTCTGTCTGCCTCTAATTCTTTAAATTTATAACCCTACCGTATATTTTTCCCTGGTATACTCAGTAAGCTTATTCCTCTATAATTTTTACAATCTCTTTTATCCCCTTTCCCTTTATATAAAGGGACTATACATGCTCTCCGCCAATCCTAGGTACCTTCCCTCTTTCTACATTTATTAAACAAAAGTACCAACCACTCCAACACTATATCCCCCCCCCCCCTGCTTTTAACTTTCTGTCATGATCCCATCAGTTCCAGCTGCTTTTCCCTTTCATTCTACGTAATGCCTCACGTACCTCCACCACACTTACATTCTGCTCTTCTTCACTCCTAAAAGATGGTATACCCCCCTGGCCAGTGCATGAAAATTACCGCCTCCCTTCCTCAACATTTAAAAGTTCCTCAAAATATTCTCCCATCTACCTAATACCTCCTCTCCCCATCTACTAACTCCCCTACTCTGTTTTTAACTGACAAATCCATACTTTTTCCCCAGGCTTTCTTAACTTGTTTAACTCACTCCAAAATTTTTCTTATTTTCATTTAAAAATTTTTTGACAGTGCTTCTCCCACTCTTTCATCTGCTCTCCTTTTGCACTCTCTCACCACTCTCTTCAAACCCTTTTTTTTTACTCTCCATACACTCTGCTCTTCTTATAACACTTCTGCTTTGTAAAAACCTCTCGTAAGCTACTTTTTCTCTTTATCACACCCTTTACTTCATCATTCCACCAATCACTCCTCTTTCCCCCTGCCCCCACCTCCCATAACCACAAACTTCTGCCCCACATTTAATACTGCAAATTTTTTAAAAATATTCCAACCCTCTTCAACCCCCCCTTACTCATCTTTGCACTAGCCCACCTTTCTGCCAACAGTCGCTTATTCTTGCCCGAACTTCCTCCTCCCTTAGTTTATACACTTTCACCTCCCTCTTACTTGTTGTTGCCACCCTTTCTCTTTTCCCATCTACCTCTTACTCTAACTGTAGCTACAACTAAATAATGATCCGATATATCAGTTGCCCCTCTATAAACATGTACTCCCGGAGCCACCCATCAACCTTTTATCCACCAATACATAATCTAACAAACTACTTTCATTACGTGCTACATCATACCTTGTATATTTATTTATCCTCTTTGTCATTTAAAAAATGTGTTACTTATTACCAAATTTCTTTCTACACATAGCTCAATTAAAGGCTTCCCCTTTACATTTACCCTGGCACCCCATATTTTTAACTACTTAACCCTCCATAACATTTTTAAACCCCCTTTAGCATTGAATCCCCAACCAACCCTTACTCTCACACTTGATTCAAAACTCCCCTCGCATTCACTCAACATTTCCCAGAATTTTTCTCTCTCCTCTACACTTCTCTCTTCTCCAGGTGCATACACGCTTACTAAACCACTTTTCACAATCCAGTCTTTATTTTACTCCACATAATCCTTTAATTTATACATTTGTAGTCCCTCTTTTTCCTGCCATAGTTTATCCTTCAACATTATTGCTACTCCTTCTTTAGCTCTAACTCTATTTTTAAACCCCTGACTAATCCCCTTTAATTTCCCCTCCATTGAAACTCTCCCACTCCCTTCAGCTTTGTTTCACTTAAAGCCAGGACATCCAGTTTCTTCTCATTCATAAAATCCACAATCATCTCTTTCTTTTCATTTGCACAACATCCAGCACATTTAGACTTCCCACTTTGACAATTTTCTTCTTCTTTTACTTTTTAGTAATCTTTACAGGAAAAGGGGTTATAGCCCATTGTTCCCGGCATTTTAGTTGACTTTTACAACACGCATGGCTTACAAGGAAAGATTCTTATTCCACTTCCCCCTGGATTTAAAAGGAAAAAATAATAAGACCAAGAACTGTTAAGATAAAATCAAAGAAAAATCAGATGAGTGTGTATAGATAAACTTCATGTATTGTATGTGACCCAAAATGTAAGTAGAAATAGCAAGAGTACCCGTAAATTTTCTACTTATGAGACAGACAAAAGACACCCGCAAATTC
>NC_069461.1:19222866-19253061 GCF_026875155.1 Cherax quadricarinatus
TCTGGGTGCTACCCTGGTCAATCAGGTAGCTGCTGCTGGAGACCCGACACCCCACATATCCATCACAGTCTGGTTGATCCGGCATCTGGTGAAGGTACTTGTCCGAATGTTGTACAAATGTCTTAATCTTCAACATGTTGTTTTTCTAAATTATATTATATTGTATTTTCTAAATTATATTAAATTGTTATTTTCTAAATTATATTATACCTGGAGAGTTTACCTGGAGAGAGTTCCGGGGGTCAACGCCCCCGCGGCCCGGTCTGTGACCAGGCTTCATATTTCCATGTCGTCACACCCTGTACTAACATCCTGGAAGGAAGTATTTTGCTCTGGTGAAAATAACCACAAAAATTGTGATCAGGGGAAACTGGAAGAAACTATAAGCGTTTATTTTTTTCTGCACAACTTCCCAAATATTTGAAAATATAAATATAAATTTTTAAAGGGTGGACGGGTAAGCCAGTGGAAGGCCTCGGTCAGATGACCAAAAGCTCCGGCTGAGGGTCACCATTTCATTAAGACCCGAATCAGGAAACACTTGTCCTGTTTCCTGACAAATTTTATCTAACCTTCCAAAGAGATCGGTTTCGGATTGTTTGCAACGAAAAGAGGCACAGAACAGTTCTAACTTTTTCATTATAACGATGTTTCGCTTCCCATGAGCGAGAAAATAGTTATAATAAAGGCTTACGCTCCTCTCTCTGTGTTTTCATCTACTTCGTCAGCTCCATGTCTCTTCCGCCTATACCACCTGATGTTAGTCAGCATCTGTGGCAAGAAGCACAGCACGAATTATACTCTTTTGAGGTAAATTAATGTGTGTTTGTTCTTATCTATTTGTGGTTGCAGAGGTCGAGTCGAGCTCGCGTGTGTGTGTGTGGTGTGTGTGTGTTGTGTGTGTGTGGTGTGTGTGTGTGTTGTGTTGTGTGTGTGTTGTGTGTGTGTGTGTGTTTGTGTGGTGTGTGTGTGTGTGTGTGTGTGTGTGTGTGTGTTTTGTGTGTGTGGTGTGTGGTGGTCGAGTGGGTGTGTGTGTTTTCGTAGGCATTAAAAAACGAGTATGGGACTCCAGGGACGTAAAAAATCTACATAAAATCCTCTCAATGAGGAATGAGCCAGTCGGTGGAGACCTCCCTGAGATAACAGTGTGTGGTGGTGGAACCACCACACACTGTAACCTGGTACTGTAACACGTGGCGTGCCCCTCTCAGCTCTGCGGTAAGCCGGGGCGAGACATCGAACTGGCGAGCAGTGTTGGTGGCCAGCGTGTTAACACGTGGTCACTGCCCTTGTGTTGACCTTGGTGGGTCAGCTGTCGTGGTGGTCACTGCATCCTAGATAGCTGCTTGCATTGATTAGTTAGTCTGTGTGCGTTCCTGCAGGCGGGCGCGAGGGACGGGCGTGAGGCGAAGATATTGAGCTCAAACATGCCAGTGCTCAGACCAATGCCATTCCGACGTTACGGATCACTACAGTGGCTACAACACGATCTTGCCACAGTGACCGCAACACAGTCTGGCCACAGTGACCATAAGACGAGGTAGCCACAGTGGCTACAACAGGATCTGGCCACAGTGACTACAACACGAGCTGGTCACAGTGACCATAACACGATCAGGTCACAGTGAGTCCAGAGCTCGGTGGCCATGACCTTGTGGTTACTATGGCCAGCAGTGTGCACGTTTAAGCCAAGTTTCTGACGAAGAATGTGATTTATTTTCTCGTTTATCAGCTATTTTTAGGGACATTGAACCACATTTGTATTTTATGATCAGATATAATGTTGGTGGGTCACCACTGTTCCCTCCCCCATTGTGGTAAGTCTCCAGACCTCCCTAACTGGTAAGTCACTCCTGCATCTTGTGGAAGGTCGCTCCTTACTCTCCCCATAAGGAAGAACACCCCCTGACCTTCCCCTGCCCCTTCCCCCTCCGTGGTAAGGGAGTGGTCATTGCATACCTGTTCTATCTACTTCCTTACCACAACGAAAGTGAAAGACGTATTTCGCATCCTTTCTGTGGCTCATTTGTATTTCAGTCTCCCATTCTCGCCTCCTGTTCCTTACATGACCAACAGTCCGGATTTGTCCGCCATGCAGAGTCCCGAGTAGTATTTTACACGTTGCGGTCATGTCTCCCCTGGTTCTTCTCTTATCAGAGGAAGTTATTATCATATATTTTAATAGTCTACAGTGCACACAAACTGATGAAAGACACATATGCAGTAACCGAGTGTTGCACATGTGCCTTGGTAACAGCTACCATCCACAGAGAGGTACTTCCTTCCTCTCAAACTGGTGTGAAATGGAAACCAGTTATTTTTTTCATCTCTGGCAGGACTGCTGATCTTTTCCCTTTGTCTTTGTAATCAGTTCTTCAGCTTTGGCTGAGGAACTGATTACCTCATTTTATGTATATTATTCTTCACATTATGTCCATGTATTGATAAAGCCACTGGCTGGCAAAACGTCTACAAATAAAGATACCCAGATGTTGCACATGTGTCTAGTTTATCATCTCGTCGGTATTGTATACCATTTATTACAATTAAATACCGTTTATCAGGGTTTCCCCTTTGAAGTAAATCAGTATTCTTTTACTCAAATATAAATTCCAAGGAAAAAACCCAAACCAGTAGAGGGACTTTCCAAAAGGAGAAAAAATCATACATGATGACTAAGGAAATGAGTGAAATATTGAAGCCACAATACGACTCTTGGTTCAATGAACCACTCTAAATTGTAATCAAAGATCCTAAGAATTTTCATGAATGAGGCTAAACATTTCACCATCTCAACAATTTCTGGATTTTCCCTGGAGGAGTTCCGGGGGTCAACGCCCCGCGGCCCGGCTGTGACCAGGCCCCTGGGGGGGATCAAGCCTGATCAACAGGCTTTTGCTGCTGCTGCACGCAAACCCAACGTACGACCACAGCCCGGCTGATCGAACCGAATTTAGGTCTTGTCCATGCCAGCTTGAAACTGCCGGGGTCTGTTGTAACCCCCCCTTAGAAATGCTGGGGGCATTTTTGAACAGCCTTATTCCCAGTTGTACTTAAAGGGAGTTATGGGCAGCATGCTCAAAACCTGCTCCGGTCTACACTCGTGAAATTCCATATTCATCAAAAATGCAAAAGAAAGCCAAATTTGAGATTTTAGTATTGGTGGGGGATCGGACACGGGTGTTATCCACATCACTGAAAACCCACGATATTGTCTTCCAAAATTTTCACGATTTAACTTGGTGGGGTGAATCCAGGAGCCAGTTTCGGGAAAGGCCTGCGCCCGTCCAGACCCTTTTTTATTCCGCCTGGTCTTCGCCGATTGAATTCTTCTCATCAACTTCACATCTCTGCAAACAGGGACATTCTGGGTGTTTTTTCCCTCATGTCGTTTACATATACCAGAAACAGTCCGGCCGGGCAGCCCCACTCCACAAAGGGGGCATAAAACAAAAGCAAAGAACTAAGACCGATAGCATAACACCCATTTCATAAAAATCTTTTAAAGGGGCCTAAGAAGCAAACACCACCATCTAGAAAAACCCCTCTTACAAACCCCGGGCAACGTGGGTTTAGAACAGGTCGCTCCTGTTTGTCTAACATTTGGGCACTACGAAAGTCCTAAATGCACTGAAGATAAAAAGAAGAGATTTAAAAATATACAGACTTTTCAAAAGCCTTTGACAAATGTGACCATGGCGTAATAGCGCACAAAATGCGTGCTAAAGGGATAACAGGAAAAGTCGGTCGATGAATCTATAATTTCCTCACTAACAGAACACAGAGAGTAGTCGTCAACAGAGGAAAGTCCGAGGCAGCTACGGTGAAAAGCTCTGTTCCACAAGGCACAGTACTCGCTCCCATCTTGTTCCTCATCCTCATATCCGACATAGACAAGGATGTCAGCCACAGCACCGTGTCTTCCTTTGTAGATGACACCCGAATCTGCATGACAGTGTCTTCCATTGCAGACACTGCAAGGCTCCAGGCGGACATCAACCGAATCTTTCAGTGGGCTGCAGAAAACAATATGAAGTTCAACGATGAGAAATTTCAATTACTCAGATATGGTAAACACGAGGAAATTAAATCTTCATCAGAGTACAAAACAAATTCTGGCCACAAAATAGAGCGAAACACCCAACGTCAAAAACCTGGGAGTGATCATGTCGGAGGATCTCACCTTCAAGGACCATAACATTGTATCAATCGCATCTGCTAGAAAAATGACAGGATGGATAATGAGAACCTTCAAAACTAGGGAGGCCAAGCCCATGATGACACTCTTCAGGTCACTTGTTCTATCTAGGCTGGAATATTGCTGCACACTAACAGCACCTTTCAAGGCAGGTGAAATTGCTGACCTAGAAAATGTACAGAGAAACCTTCACAGCGCGCATAACGGAGATAAAACACTTCAATTACTGGGAGCGCTTGAGGTTCCTGAACCTGTATTCCCTGGAACGCAGGCGGGAGAGATACATGATTATATACACCTGGAAAATCCTAGAGGGACTAGTACCGAACTTGCACACGAAAATCACTCACTACGAAAGCAAAAGACTTGGCAGACGATGCATCATCCCCCAATGAAAAGCAGGGGTGTCACTAGCACGTTAAGAGATCATACAATAAGTGTCAGGGGCCCGAGACTGTTCAACTGCCTCCCAGCATACATAAGGGGGATTACCAACAGACCCCTGGCAGTCTTCAAGCTGGCACTGGACAAGCACCTAAAGTCGGTTCCTGACCAGCCGGGCTGTGGCTCGTACGTTGGTTTGCGTGCAGCCAGCAGCAACAGCCTGGTTGATCAGGCTCTGATCCACCAGGAGGCCTGGTCACAGACCGGGCCGCGGGGGCCTTGACCCCCGGAACTCTCTCCAGGTAAACTCCAGGTAATCCAGGGCAACATGGGTTCAGGGCAGGTCGCTCCTGCCTCTCACAACTACTGGATCACTATGATATGGCCTTGGATGCACTGGAAGAAAATCAGAATGTAGATGTAATATACACAGACTTTGCAAAAGCATTTGACAAATGCGATCATTGCGTAATAGCCCATAAAATACGTGCTAAAGGAATAACTGGGAAAGTGGGGAGATAGATCTTCAACTTCCTAACAAATCGAACACAAAGAGTAGTGGTCAACAGAGTTAAATCGGAGGCTGCCATAGTGAAGAGCTCTGTTCCACAAGGCACAGTACTCACCCCATCTTATTCCTCATCTCATATCAGACATAGACAGAGATATACACCACAGCACGTATCATCCTTTGCTGATGATACTAGGATCTGCATGAGGCTGTCATCTGCTGAGGACGCGGTTAACCTCCAAGAAGATATAAACAAAGTTTTCCAGTTGGCAACGGTAAACAATATGATGTTCAATGAAGACAAATTCCAACTACTCCGTTATGGAAAACTGGAGGAGATAATAACTAGAACAGAGTATACTACAGACTCTGGCCATACAATAGAGCGGAGAAATAATGTAAGGGACCTGGGAGTAGTAATGTCTGAGGATCTCACTTTCAAGGATCACAACAGTGCCACGATCGCAAGTGCAAAGAAAATGTAGGATGGATAATGAGAACGTTCAAAACGAGAGATTGCCAAGCCAATGATGATCCTTTTCAAATCACTTGTTCTCTCTAGGCTGGAATACTGCTGTACATTAACATCTCCATTCAAAGCAGGTGAAATTGCAGATCTAGAGAGTGTACAGAGATCCTTTACTGCACGTATAAGTTCTGTCAAGCCCTTAACTACTGGGAACGCTTGGAAACACTTGACTTGTACTCGTTGGGGAACGCAGGAGGGAGAGATATATCATAATCTACACTTGGAAAATCTTGGAAGGAATGGTCTCAAATCTGCACACAGAAATCGCTCCCTACGAAAGTATAAGACTGAGCAGGCGATGCAGAATGCCCCAATTAAAAGTAGGGGGCGCCATTGGTACACTAAGAGAAAACACCATAAGTGCCCATATGCCGCAGCAGTTATCTGGTTAATGTGTGCTTCTGGCGATGTACCGGTATTATACTCACTCCTGGGTTTCTTTCTCCTTGAGTGAGGTTTGCAGCCTTTGGACACCTAGCCTATACTCTGTCTCCCGGTCTTCTTTTCCCTCCTCCGATCTTCATGACTTTGCATTTGGCGGATTCTAGGAGCTAGTTTCTGGACCACATCCAGCCTGTCCAGGTCTCTTTGTAGACCTGTCTGGTTCGCGTCTGATTTAATTCTCCTCATTAACTTCACGTCATCTGCAAACAGGGACACTTTTGAGTCTATCCCTTCCATCATGTCATTCACATATACCAAGAATAGCACTGGTCCCAGGACTGACCCCTGTGGGACCCGCTCGTCACAGGCGCCCACTATAATACCTATCACGGCCCATGACTCGCTGTTGTGTTGTGTTGCGTGTGTGCGTGTACTTACCTAATTGTGGTTTGAAGGGGTCGAGACTCAGCTCCTGATCGCTACTAGGTCTCTCCCTCTCTGCTTCCTGAGCTTTGTCATACCTCTTCTTAAAACTATGTATGGTTCGTGCCTCCACTACTTCACTTGCTAGGCTATTCCACTTCCTGACGACTCTATGACTGAAGAAATACTTCCTAACGTCCCTGTGACTCGTCTGAGTGTGTGTGTGTGTGTGTGTGTGTGTGTGTGTGTGTTTTGTGTGTGTGTGTACTCACCTAGTTGGGTTGGGGGGGGTCGAGTCCGAGCTCCTGGCCCCGCCTCTTCACTGATCGCTACAGGTCACTCTCCCTGAGCCGTGAGCTTTATCATACCTCTGCTTAAAGCTATGTATGGATCCTGCCTCCTGCTAACCACTACATCACTTCCCAAACTATTCCACTTACTGACTACTCTGTGGCTGAAGAAAAACTTCCTAACATCCCTGTGATTCATTGTGTCTTCAGCTTCCAAAATGTGTCCCCTTTTTACTTTGTCCAAACTCTGGAACATCCCGTCTTTGTCCACCTTTTCCCAAATTTCCCCTCAGTATTTTGTATGTCGTTTCATTGTCCCCCTATCTCTCCTGTCCTCCAGTGTCGTCAGGGGTTGATTTCCCTTAACCTCTCCTCGTAGGACATACCTCTTAGCTCTGGGACTAGTCTTGTTGCAAACCTTTGCACTTTCTCTAGTTTCTTTTCGTGCTTGGCTAGGTGTGGGTTCCAAACTGGTTTCCGCTACTCCAATATGGGCCTAAAGTACACGGTTGTACAGGGTCCTGAATGATTCCTTATTAAGATGTCGGAATGCTGTTCTGAGGTTTTTCTAGGCGCCCATATGCTGCAGCAGTTATTTGGTTGATGTTGCGCTTCAGGGATGTGCCTGGTGTTATACTCACCCCAAGATCTTTTTCCTTGAGTGAGGTTTGTAGTCTCTGGCCCCCTAGACTGTACTCCCTCTGCGGTCTTCTTTGCCCTTCCCCAATCTTCATGACTTTGCACTTGGGGGGTTTGAACTCCAGGAGCCAATTGCTGGACCAGGTCTGCAGCCGGGTCCAGATCCCTTTGTAGTTCCTGCCTGGTCTTCGTTTCGAGTGAATTCTTCTCATCAACTTCACGTCATCTGCAAACAGGGAACCTCAGAGTCTATTCCTTCCGTCATGTCGTTCACAAATACCAGAAACAGCACTGGTCCTAGGACTGACCCCTGTGGGACCCCGCTGGTCACAGGTGCCCACTCTGACACCTCGCCACGACCATGACTCGCTGCTGTCTTCCTGTCAAGTTTCCTGATCCATTGTAGTGCCTTCCCTGTTATCCCTGCTTGTCCTCCAGTTTTTGCACCAATCTCTTGTGTGGAACTGTGTCAAACGCCTTCTTGCAGTCCAAGAAAATGCAATCCACCCACCCCTCTCTCTCTTGTCTTACTGCTGTCACCATGTCATAGAACTCCAGTAGGTTTGTGACACAGGTTTTTCCCGTCCCTGAAACCTTTGTTGGCTGCTGTTGATGAGATCGTTCCTTTCTAGGTTTTCCCACCACTCTTCTGATAATCTTCTCATGATTTTGCATACTATAACATGTCAGTGACACGGGTCTGTAGTTTAATGCTTCATGTCTGTCTCCTTTTTTAAAGTTTGGGGACTACATTTGCTGTCTTCCATGCCTCAGGCAATCTCCCGTTTCATAGATGTATTGAATATTGTTGTTAGGGGTACACATAGTGCCTCTGCTCCCTCTCTAAATCCCCATGGGGAGATGTTATCTGGCTCCATTGTGTGTGTGTGTGTGTGTGTGTGTGTGTGTGTGTGTGTGTGTGTGTGTGTGTGTGTGTGTTTTTGTGTGTGTGTGTGTGTGTGTTGGTGTGTGTGTGTGTGTGTGTGTGTGTGTGCGTGCGTGGTGCGTGCGTGCGCGTTGGGTTATAGTGGTGGTAGTGTCCTTGGAGGCTGACGTGGCTGGTACCCCAGTCAGCAACCATGGGGGCGAGTGTAGCTTCTGCAGACTCAGGGGCACTTCCCCCCGCTACTGCCCCTGCTGAACCATGGAAGGTGATTGCAGTATATATGCCCTGGGGGAAAGGTGTACTATATAGCAGACGCTGTTTAGGTAACCACTCTTACCATCAACACCCTAAACTCAAAACACGTTGAGAAATCAACATAGTCTCACAACACATTCCATCCACACACAGCACACAAACCCTCACCCCGCCACGCCCTTCCTCTCAACACACCCCACCTCCCACACTACACCTGTCTCTTGTTTTTTGTCTTGGCCCGAACATTCCCTGACGGGCGAAACGATTCCTTAATAACTCTCTTAAAATTTACATCTGTTTACCTACTTCTCGGAGGTTACTCATCAGTTCTGACCTACCTTGGCCATGGGTAAAAAACACTCTTAACTCATCCAGAGTATATTTCGTAGATGTGCACATTCCCTGTATATATACAGTGAGGAACACACCTCACGGTGGATATATGCTGGGGGAAACAACACCTCTCGGTGTATATACACTAAGCTGTACAACTTGTGGTACATAAATACCGATATACGCATCTCTTGGCGTATATGTACCAAGAGGTTTACGCTTCTCGTATGTACACCTAAATATACATACCTCTTATTGTGTATACACACACTGCAAGATACTCACCTTTCAAGTATACGCATATGTACACTGAGAGACATACATCTCTCGATATATATACAGAGATTCATATCTTTTGGTGGTATATATTGTATAATCTGATGCATATAGATATATATTATTGTAACCACGAACGAGTGGTATTTAGATTAGCTCAGAAGCATCCACACCACCGTATGTCCTCGGATCACGGTAAAACACCTAGCTCTGCTGTGTCTACCTGGAGGTTATTCCGGGGACAACGTCCCGCGGCCGGCCACGACCAGGCCTTTCCCCCGGATCAGGGCCTTCCCAGCTGTTACTGCTGCCGCACGCAGTCCAACGTCGGACCAAAAGCCCGGCTGATCGGCACTGACTTTAGGTTTGTCCCGCTACCTTGAAGGCCCCAGCCTGGGGGGCCTATTGGTAATTCCCTTATACTTTGGGAGGCTGTTTGAACAATCTTGGGCCCCGGACGCTTTGGTGTTTTCTCTTATGTTTCAATGGGCCCCTACCTTTTAAATGGGGGGTATTTTTGCATCGCCTGCCCGTCTTTTACTTTCGTAGGGAGTGATTTCTGTGTGCAGATTCGGCCATTCCTTCCAGGATTTTCAGTGTAGATTATGATAATTTTTCTCTTCCTGCGTTCCAACAGTACAATGCAAGTGCTTCCAAGGGTCCAAGTTTTCAGGTGCTTGCCACAAACTTATATGTGCATAAAGTTCTATGTACACTAATCTGCAATTTACCTGCTTTTGAACGGGAATGTTAGTGTACAGCAGTATTCCACCCTAGAAGAACAAGTTTATGGATGTTTACTGGAGAGAGTTCCGGGGGTCAACGCCCCCGCGGCCCGGTCTGGGGACCAGGCCTCCTGGGGATCGAGCCTGTCAACCAGGCTGTTGCTGCTGGCTGCACGAACCAACTTTTACGAGGCCACAGCCCGCTGATCCGGAACTGACTTTAGGTCTTGTCAGTGCCAGCTTGAAGAACTGCCAGGGGTCTGTTGGTAACCCCTTATGTGTGCTGGGAGGCAGTTGAAACATCTCGGGCCCCTGACACTTATGTTATGTTCTCTTAACGTGCTGTGACCCCCCTTCCCCCTTTATTGGGGGATTTGCAATCGCTGCCAAGTCTTTTCTTTGTAGTGGGGTGATTTTCGTGTGCAAGTTCGGTACTAGTCCCTCTGGATTTTCCAGGTGTATATAATCATGTTCCCCTCCTCCTGCGTTCCAGGGAAAACAGGTTTAGGAACCTCAAGCGCTCCCAATAATTGAGGTGTTTTATCTCCGTTATGCGCGCCGTTTAAAGTTCTCTGTACATTTTTTCTAGGTCGGCAATTTCACCTGGCCTCTGGAAAGGTGCTGTTAGTGTGCAGCAATATTCCAGCCTAGGAGAACAAGTGACCTAAGAGTGTCATCATGGGTTGGCCGCCCTAGTTTTGAAGAGTCTCATTATCCATCCTGTCATTTTTTAGCAGATGTCGAATTGATTTACAATGTTATGGTCCTTGAAGGTGAGATCTCCGACCATTACATGATCACTCCCAGGTTTTGATGACGTTGGTTGTTTCGCTCTATTTGTGGCCAGAATTTGTTTTGTTACTCTGATGAGATTTAATTTCCTCATGTTTACCCATATCCTGTGTAATTGAAAATTTCACATCGTTGATTCATATTGTTTTCAGCAGCACACTGAAAGATTTGGTTGATGTCTGCCTGGAGCTTTGCAGTGTCTGCAATGGAAGGACACTGTCATTGCAGATTCGGGGTGTCATCGGCAAAGGAAAGACACGGTGCTGTGGCTGACATCCTTGTTCTATGTCGGATATAAGGATGAGGAAAAGATGGAGCGGAGTACTGTGCCTTGTGGACAGAGCTTTTCACCGTAGCTGCCTCGGGACTTTTTACTCTGAAAAGGATCATCATTGGCTTGGCATCTCTCGTTTTGAATGTTCTCATTATCCATCCTATCATTTTATTTGCACATGCAATCGTGGCACTGTTGTGATCCTTGAAAGTGAGATCCTCAGACATTACTACTCCCAGATCCCTTACATTATTTTTCCGCTTATGTATGGCAGAGTTTGTAGTATACTCTGTTCTAGTTATTATCTCCTCCAGTTTTCCATAACGGAGTAGTTGGAATTTGTCCTCATTGAACATCATATTGTTTTCCGTTGCCCATTGGAAAACTTTGTTTATATCTTCTTGGAGGTTAACCGCGTCCTCAATAGATGACAGCCTCATGCAGATCCTAGTATCATCTGCAAAGGATGATACGGTGCTGTGGATTACATCTCTGTCTATGTCTGATATGAGGATGAGGAACAGGATCGGGTGAGTACTGTGCCTTGTGGAACAGAGCTCTTCACTATGGCAGCCTCCGATTTAACTCTGGGTGCTTGATTCTTGTAGGATACTCCTCTAGTTGTATATACACTAAGAGATACGTGCCTCTCGCGTATGCAGTAAGGAGTACACACCTCTGGTATGACCATTAAAGATATACCGTTGGGGTTAAGACAGTAAGGGTACCAATTCTTGGTAGCACTCGTGTTCCAACACCGCACAGTGCCCTGCTTTTCCCGGCGCACAAGTTATTAAAGCTGCCAGGAGCCTCAAGCTTCCTGCTTTTAATGACGGAAATTACACGAATCACACGAGGTAAGTGCTAGGGTTGGACTGTTTACACGTTCATTTTAAAGTTGCGTGAATTTAGACATGCAAAGGTTTATAGGAAAGCACTTGTGGATGGGTTCACCGGACTCCCGTGGGTAGCGTCATTGAAACGAGTTTTTGGGTAGCTTTAAAATAGGTTGCAAAAGGTTACATGGAGGGTGTGGGTTAGGTGAGAGATGGAAAGCTGGTAACATAGGATAGTATGACTGCAAGCATTGGACCAATAGGTCCTGACTGACATGGGTCAGTAGGTCCTGTCTAGCATGGGTCAGTAGGTCCTGTCTAGCATGGATCAGTAGGTCCTGCCTAGCATGGGTCAGTAGGTCCTGCCTAGCACGGGTCAGTAGGTCCTGCCTAGCATGGGTCAGTAGATCCTGCCTAGCATGGACCAGTAGGTCCTGCCTAGCATGGGTCAGTAGGTCCTGCTTAGCATGGGTCAGCAGGTCCTGCCTAGCATGGACCAGTAGGCCCTGCTTAGCTAGGCCAGTAGGCCTGCTGTAGTAATCCTATATTATCCATCCTTCCTTCCAAGGAAGCGAAGAATGGATCAAATTTCTTGGATCAATGAGCCCGTCGCCATCACTCATACCACAATAGGTGTCTGTTGTTCACTGATAATCACTATTGTTGCACTCATGTCACTGGTGGGGTTTGTGTCAATGTAGGTGTCTTTGTCATGTCTTGTAGGTGTCCTTTTTACTACAGGTGTCTTTGGTTGTGTCACTGTAAGTGTCTTTATCGTGTCACTGTAGGTATTTTTGTCGTGTCTCTTATCACTGTCGAAAATGCATTGCACTCATCCCTATTTTTTCTTGTTACATCTTCGTCACTGTTATACAGAGCTCATGCATGCTTGTCACTGCCACTAATATTGAAGCAGTGGGCTGACAAGTGACCCTCAAATGGTTACAATACCATTGTATTGTATTGTATACCGCCATAATATTCTTGCCTTTAGCAAACTGCAGAACTTTTGGCTCAATGCACTTTCATGACCTCTTTTCTACCTTTTATATAATGGGGATCACCCCTGGCCTTTTTCAGTTGTCTGGCGGGTGAAATGGCTGGTTGAGGACCCAGGTTGTGCAGTCATCCCCTGGGTCTTTTTCACAGCTCCCAAGGGGATGTATTGTTTGGTTTCAGGGCTTTTGTTACGCCAGGGTCCTTTTAATAGTGTCATCACTTTTTTGATGTGGGTTTAAAGTGCTGTTGTTGTGTTGTGTGTTGTTGCTGTGTAGTGACGACAGTACCATCAAGGCACTCGCATCAGGAATCTTTTACTAACAACTTCACGTACTTGCATTCACTGCTGTTGCTTCCCCACCCCTACAGTTTTATCGCATCATTCCCTTTCTGTCGTCTTTCATACTGGGCTGTGTGTAGTAACTTTGGTTTTAGGCGTGGCCTTTCATGCTGTGTCATTTTTTAAACTATGAGCCTCCCTTCCTGACCTTGTACATTCGTTGTCGGGTTTTTCCTCTTGTTTCTTTGTTTTCTGTTGTTTTATGTACTCTGTGTAACTTGGGAAGTCCTCTAGCACCTTCCCTTGCCTTCTCATCATTACTGTGTGTTTAAGTCTCAAATGTTTATTTTGTCTGGATGTGTGTGTGTGTGTGTAGGGGGGGTTGTGTTCTTGTGTGCGCGCGCAGCTACGGTAAGCGTACTCACTGAGTTGTGTTTGCGAAGTCACATCTCAGCTCTTGGCCCTGCTTCCGTATCTACAACTTCTAGCACTGAGGATTTCTCTCCCCTGGCTCCTGTCATACCTTGTTTTTAACTATATGTGCATTTTAGAATAACATTTTGTGTTGTTTGAGTGTTATGATAGCTCATGTGTCTGGAGTATTGATTGGCTGTGGTGGGTGGGAGAGAGAGGGTTGGTTGGAGGAGGGAATGCGGGTGGTTGGGGTTGGGCGGGTGGGAGGTTGTAGAAAGTAGGAATGAAGTGAGAGAGAGGGGGGTTGAGATAGAAAGGTGTTGGTGCTGTTGAGAGAGGGATAAGGTTACCGCGGGATTTAAGGAAGGATAATGGTGATGTAGGAGATATATGGGGAGGGAGAGAGGAGGGTGAAGATGTGAGGAGATCTGGTATGGCAGAGGTGTAGGCAGTACTGACATTCTGCTGCCTGTTTGGACCATCTACTGCCTTTGTTGCTCTACTCACTGCTAACTGCCCCTCACACTGCCTCAGATGCCTCTCTATACTGTCTCAGCTTGCACCTTCTAATGCCTCAGCTGCCTCTCACACTTTTCCAATCCTCCACTACAGGGCTTCTAGGGTGCCTGCCGCCATAATTGACATCAGATCAGCCAGATGTTGTGCTGGCAGCTTGGTTTATCAATGATACGGTGGAGTGGTATTGATATGACGTGGAAGTCTTGTGCTTAGAGGCGAGGTCTTGTTGAGGATTCTTAAGTTTACTTGTTGATTGTTCTTTTGTGTGTGTGTCTTGTGTGTTTGCTGGGGGTCGTTGTCATAGATCCTGGCACGCGACAAGTATCGCTTCGAGTGGTAGCCGATGTAGGCGAGTGATTTATTAGCATCATGAGAATTTATTTATTATTATTATTATTATTAATTCCACTACTTACTATCTTGTAGTAGTTATATTACTTATACTAAGCCCTCCATTCCACTATCAGGACCCCTCACACTACTACTAATATATCCCTATGACAACTGTACCTACATGCTCCCCCGACACTACCCGTGCTACTACCGTATCTACACGAGATCCTCATTCTCCCTCCCTACATGTTCCGCACCCACCGTGCCTGCCCGTCAACTATCCCCGCTAGAATCTCTCATCCCTCCATATATATCTCTACTATCTACTACTACCACCGCACATTCCATACTAGTACAGCCCCCCCCCTTTCGTCCTTGTCCGCTCTATAACCCCCTCTCATTCTCATACTACCTACGCCTTACCACTCCACTCAACTCCACTACCTCACTCCCCCCCACAACTCACCTAATTCTACTTTTATCATACCTACTACTACTGCCTTCTTTATAACTGTTACTACTTCTTCTTAACTCTCCTACCATTAATACTTTTACATAATGTCTTATTACTAATCCTCCACATAACTACTAATAATCTCTAATACTTACTTCCACTACTAAACTACCTTACAATTCCCTACCCCCATTCTCTAGTATACGACAGGACTTATCATTCCCTATCTACCGTTTCTACTACTACTACACACTCATTATAATTGTTCCTGACTTCTTTTGCATCTCCCTTGATTGAAGGGTGATTTGTCTTTATAAGCGGTCAATCATGCTATCAACAACTCGGCCTATATCGCGTACACACCTTAGTGTTTATATAAAACCTTTGTGGCATACAGCTAAGCCTTATCCAGCGATACTTAACCACATGAAGGGTAAACATTTCACTTAATGCCTGGGTCTGGAGGATTTACTGTTTCGGCTGATAAAAACCACCTTCTTTATTTCTACTTGCTGCATGGGCACGAGGTCAGTGTGGCCACATTCGTGGGTCCTGTTGGCTTGCACTCGAGTGTATAGGGGAACTTACATGTTGGCGTTATAGTACGATACTTAGCGCGACGGACTAAGACAAAAAATTGTTTGATCGGTAAGGTTATCAGGAGGAATGGCGGCTGACACTTATAACGTGACAGTTTCTTATTATGGCTGCGTCAGGTCTCATTGTGATGGGAAAATACGACCTTGACCACTCATGACCCACGATAACAACGGGATGTTGAACATCCATTACCAGGATAAACACTGAGGTTGACATCCTTTACAGTATAACATGAGGTTGACCACTTGACCACGAAATAACACATATAGTTGACCATCCCATTACAGTATAACTATGAGGTTGACCTTCAATTAACAGTAGTTTTAAACACTCGAGGGTGACCTCACAGATGTTATGACCTCGTTACAACGATCTTTGGACCTTCATTACACAGTATTACACTGGACGGTTGAACCTCCATCTACCAGTTATAACAATGAGGTTGACCTCCCTGACAACGGTAACAACCCCATGTTGTTGCAAATCCATTACAGTTCTATACACTGATGGTTGACTCCTTCCTATTAACAGTATAACATGAGGGTTGGACACTACTTTACCCTGTTATAACACTGAGGTTTGGACCACCCTTTTAGGACCAAACGTTTTTAACATCTCGAGGTTTTGACCATCCCATAGTTCCAGTTTTATATAACCACTTGAGTGTTGACCACCACTTGACCAACACCGAATCTACTGTGGTCCTGACCTATCCATTACTACAGTTTATACCACTTGAGGGGTTGGACAACACATGACCACGATAAACACCGTTGTGTCCATCCATTACCAGTATTACTCTGAGGGGGGGGTTTGCCATCAATTACCAGTATAACACTGAGGTTGACCATATCCATTACCAGTTAACACTGAGGTTTGACACCAAATGCCACGTTATTCACCGATGTTGACCATCCTTTACCTGTATTAAACAAATGTCGGTTGACAACCCATGGACCACGCTAACACCGATGGTTGACCATCCATTACCGGTATTAACAATGTGGTGAAAAACCCAGACCACGATTTACACTGAGGTTGACCATCAATTGTCCAGTATAACACTGAGGTTGACACCCATGTCCACGATAACACCGATGTTGACCTTCCATTACCAGTATAACAATGAGGTCTGACCCCCCAATGGTACACGATAACTCTGAGGTTGTCCATCCCATTACCTGTTATAACAATGAGGTTGTCCAACTATGACCACGATAAACTATGAGGGTTTTAGTGGTTTTTGTTTTTTTGACCATCCATTATTAACCTGTTTTTTTTATTTTTATAACAATCTGTGGAGGTTTGGGGACCACCCATGACACGCGAATTAATACAAATGAAGGTTTTTTTGAACTTCCTTACCAGTTTATAACTCTGGGGTTGGTTGACCACTATTTACCACGGATATAAAAACCCCGGATGTTGACCAAAATCAGTTCTTGTATAACACTGAGGTTGATCCATCACAATTACCAGTATAAACTGTGGTTGACCATCCATTTCCAGAAATAACAACGAGGTTTGCCACCCATTGACCACGGATAACCCTGAGGTTGACCATCCTTCTACAAGTTTACACACTGAGGTTGAACCATACCACTTACCAGTATAACACTGAGGTTGTACCCATCAATTACCAGTTTTATAAATGAGGTTACCATCCATTACCCTGGTATAACACTGAGGTTGGGTCCATCATTACCTGTTTTATAAAACCGATGTTGGACCTTCTTTACCCAGTATAAACACTGAGGGGACCATTCCATTAACAGTATTACACTGAGGTTGACCATCCATTTACCAGTTATCATGAGGTTGGACCACCCATGACCACGATATATACACCGAGGTTGACCATCCATTACCTGTATAACACTGAGGGTCTTGACCACCCATGACACGATAACACCGAGGTTGACTTCCATTACCAGTATAACACTGAGGTTGACCAAAAATGACCACGATAACACTGAGGATTTGACCTTCATTACTCAGTATAACCACTAGGTTGACCACCAATGACCACGATAACACCGAGGTTGACCATACATTACCAGTATAACACAGAGGTTGACCACACATGGACCAACGTTACACTGTGGGTGACCATCCATTACCAGTTATAACATGAGGGGTTGAACCCACCCATGACAACGTTAACACCGGGTTGACCATCCATTACCAGTATTACACTGAGGTTGACCCACCAATGACCAACGGATAACACTGAGGTTGGACCATCCTTTTACAGTTATAACACTGAGGTTGACCACATGACCACACGATAACATGAGGTTGGACCATCCATTACCAGTATAAATTGAGGTTATGTGGACCACCCATGACCACCCTGAACTATATTTGTTTGTGTGTGTGTGTGTGTTTGTGTGTGTGTGTGTGTGTGTTGTGTGTGTGTGTGTGTGTGTGTGTGTGTGTGTGTGTGGTGTGTAATTACCTATTTGTGGGTTACAAGGGGTTCGACTCACACCTTCACTCTGTGTGTGTTAGTTATGTGTGTGTGTGTGTGGTTAGACTATGTGTGTGTGTGTGTGTTGGGGTGTGTGTGTGTTAGGTATGTGTGTTGTGTGTTGTGTGTGTGTTAGTTATGTGTGTGTGTCGTGTGTGTGTTGGTGTGTGTGTGTGTGTGTGTGTGTGTGTGTAATACTTTTGCATGTAGTTTGCCCAAATTAATTATCACGCACTTTTTTTGCGGCTGCTCTCATTTCACACTTCTCCCTCTATCGTCATTAATATTATTTCCTTACCACCACAAGACTACATAGATAATACATGGAGAAAATATCCAAGGTGATAAGTGGAAGGATGGACTTATGCACAAAAATCAATGTTATATACACCTTTTTTAACTAAATACTCTTCTCAACTAAAAATGAATAATTCCTACTTACAAAACCTATTACCCAAAAGCAATTAATAATCCCCATATTCCAATTTTAAAAAACCTTAAAAATTAATAACATTTAAATAAATTCCCCACCCCCACCACACTCCAACCGCACTTACCACCACACAATCACAAACAACTTTTATAAAAATACATGTCATACACCAATAACCAATTATAAAGCGCCCCCCATAAACGTCACACTATTCTACCCCAATCCATTATCACACCCCGCTGTCACATTCTTACTGCAGTAACTAAATGTCTATAATCAAGACTGTCATTTCGCTAACTCGCCCATCAGATTCATCTTGCACCTTGTCAGATACTCGTCCTCCTCCACATCACGACGCTCCCAGACCCTAAGTCCGTTCTTCTCGCCGTACAGTGCCCCTACCGAACTATGACCGAATAGTTCTATCAATACGTTGTCCTAGAACATTAATGCCTCAGAACACTGTCGTGTACTATCACTTGTTTTGCTCTCTATTTCACAATCCATTCTATGTCATGTGTTACACAGTCATCCCATAGTCACTAAACGTACTCACATGCACCACTAGCATATGTTATATCTCGTGTACATAGTCTCCGATTCTATGACTGTCCTTTCGTGATCTTCTCCTCGAAGTGTCTGCAGTAGTATCTGTACTCATTGAGATTTGACTGCTATATTGATGTAACGTCCATAACACCTCTATTTTCCGAAGAGAGGCGAAGCGTGTTAAAAACAATGCACTTTTAGTGTAACCCAATTTTAAGTTAGAAGAAGATTTGAGTTGAGATGATAAGAAAAATACGAAGATCACAGAAGCGCAAAGACGTAACGCGCAGTAGATAGTGAAAGAACCTGTTTGATACAGGCAGATCAGGTGTTGTATAGCAGTAGAATCGATTAAGATAGTGGTCTGCCTCCCCCTGTAGAGATAGATGAGAGGAGGGCTCGTCGTCGTTTGAGCGTGTGTTTGCTGTTTACGGTGTTAGCTCGCTATATATGGTGTTCGCAGTTTCAATTGTATGACCAAAACTCGGTCTGTGATATGGCTCCCCCCACCTGACTTTCTTAATACGTCATGGCACCCCACCCGGCTTGTTTAAATTCTCTGTGAGATGGTAGCATTAAGTTCTCGCATGTTTGTCTGGAAACTCGCAGAATTTCAAGGGTTTTTAAAAGGTTGTTTCATGAATTTGTTTTAATTCGTGTTTAATTATAGTCGTATACCTGTTCTTAATAAGACTTAGACATATGTACTGTGAGGGGGCGCAGGTGTCAGTGTAAATCAGACAGTGTCTTATGTCTCCAGCGTCCTATTAGTAAGATAATGATAATCATCGAGTTCATGTAAATGTATATATTACGTTATATATACACTTTTCATTATTCCATCTATGATATTTTTCAAATTACATAATAAAAAGATGCTTAACATATAATGATGATAAATACACCCACAGTAGATAAATAAAACATAAAATATGAAGATGTGGTAGCCGACGACTTGTTCACAACAGTGACGCCATATTAGAAATCGTTAATTAAAATAAAAATCCCGAGTTTAATTAACTGTCAATTTTAGTTAATATATCACATTTTCTTAATCCATCATGATATTTTTCAAATTATTAATAACAGATACATAACAGATAAAGATGATAAATACACCCCACAATAGAATAAATAAACAAATATGAGATTTGTAGCAGATATCTTGTCAAGTGACGGCAAGAATAACATTTTCTCTAATTTTATTAACTTAAGAGAAATGTGTTAACTGGGGTTAACTGTAGAATTATTCGCTTCGTATGTATGTAAGCTTTATTAGGTATACACAAATTCAGTTACATAGATTAATCATACATAACAGCATATGTGGAGAAAACCTAGGATAAACAAAAACAGTCAGACAGAGTGATTATTTCTATTGCCTTCACTCAGAGCATCATTTTCATTCTCAAAATGAGTTAATTGAGAATGGGGAGTGTTCTTTATTTATTCTACCGTATCAATGTGAGAGCAACTTGTACACAATGTAACTTATACACAAACCAGACGTGTACACTATTGTTGTTACAAAACTTACGTTCGCATGGTTTGTTTACATAACTCTGCGCCTGTCCTCCTCTCATGCACTCATTCTCTCTCTCTTCTCTCTCTCATTTATTTGTTTAATCTCATTTACGTACTCCTGACCCTACTTAAGACTACAACTTCTTTAAAGTAAGTAATGAGTGAACTGTATATACATTTTATCGCTGCTGGGGATGTTAAATACATAGAATAGTATGCTGTGGGTGTGTTGGTGGTATGGTAGTCAGCTGGCTACCATTATACACACTTATTTCTTACAATTAATACTACTTATCTACCCTAGATTGAAGACTACAAATATTTTAAGGTAAGTAATGAGTAAACTGTATATGCATTTATCGCTCTCGGGTGACTTCTATGTAATAGAATATTATTGTGGGGTGTGTGTGTGGTGTCTTTCTGTCTGCCTGTGTGGTGTGTGTGTGTGTCTTTCTGTCTGCCTCTGTGTGTGTGTGTCTTTCTGCTGCCTGGTGTCTCGTCTATCTGTCTGCCTGTGTCTGTCTATCTGCCCTGCCTGTGGGGGTGTCTGTATCTGTCTGCCTGGTCTTCTGCCTTCCTTTGTGTGTGTGTCTTTCTGGCTGCCTGTGTGTGTGGTTTTTCTGTCTGCCTATGTGTGTGTGTCTTTCTTTCTGCCTGTCTCTGTCTATCTGTCTGCCTCTGTTTTTCCCTGGCTGCCTGTGTGTGTGTGTCTTTCTGTCTGCCTATGTGTTTTGTCTTTCTTTCTGCCTGTCTCTGTCTATCGTCTGCCTCTGTCTTTCTGTCTGCCTGTGTGTGTGTGTGTGTGTGTGGGGTTTTGTGGGGTGTGGTGTGTGTGTGTGTGGGGTGTGTGTGTGGGGTGTACTCACCTATTTGTACTCCCCTTTTTTGTGGTTGCAGGGGTCGAGTCCTACTCCGGGGCCCCCCCCTCTTAAACCGGTTGCTACTAAGACCCTCTCTCTCCCCGCTCCATGAGCTTTATCAAACCTCGTCTTAAAACTGTGTATGGTTCCTGCCTCCACTACGTCATTTTCTAGGCTATTCCACTGCCTTACAACTCTATGACTGAAGAAATACTTCCTACTATCTCTCTGACTCATTTGTGTCTTCAACTTCCAATTGTGGCCTCTTGTTTCTGTGTCCCCTCCCTGGAACATCCTGTCCTTGTCCACCTTGTCTATTCCACGCATTTTTTAATGTCGTTATCATGTCTCCCCTGACCCTCCTGTCCTCCAGTGCCCGTCAGGCCGATTTCCCTTAATCTTTCTTCATAGGACATTCCCCTTACTCTGGAACAAACCCTTGTTGCAAAACCTTTGTACTTTCTCTAGTTTCTTGACGTGCTTTATCAAGTGCGGGTTCCAAACAGGTGCTGCATACTCCAGTATGGCCTGACATACACGGTGTACAGTGTCTTGAATGATTCCTTACTAAGGTGTCGGAATGCTGTTCTCGGGTTTTGCCAGGCGCCCATATGCTGCAGCAGTTATCTGATTGATGTGTGCTTCCGGAGACAATGCTCGGTGTTATACCACCCCAAGATCTTTCTCCTTGAGTGAGGTTTGCAGTCTTTGGCCACCTAGCCTATACTCTGTCTGTGGTCTTCTGTGCCCTCCCCTATCTTCATGACTTGCATTTGGCAGGATTAAATTCGAGAAGCCATTTTCTGGACCAGGTGTCCATCTGTCCAGGGCTCTTTGAAGTCCTGCCTGGTCCTCATCAATTTAATTCTCCTCATTAACTTCACATCATCTGCAAAAAAAGGGACACTTTTGAGTCTAACCCTTCCGTCATGTCGTTCACATATACCAAAAATAGCACTGGTCCTAGGACCGACCCCCCGTGGGACCCCGCTCGTCACAGGGGCCCACTGTGATACATCATTACGTACCATGACTCGTTGTTGCCTCCGTCAGTATTCTCTGATCCATTGCAGTGCCCTTCCTGTTATATGCCCGATGCTCTAGCTTCTGCACTAATCTCTTGTGAGGAACTGTGTCAAAAGCCTTCTTGCAGTCCAAGAAGATGCAATCAACCCACCCCTCTCTCTCTTGTCTTACTTCTGTTATTTTATCATAAAACTCCAGAAGGTTTTTGTGACACAGGATTTGCCTTCCTTGAATCCGTGCGGGTTGGCATTTATACTCCTGTTCCGTTCCAGGTGCTCCACCACTCTCCTCCTGATAATCTTCTCCATAATTTTGCATACTATACACGTCAATGACACAGGTCTATAATTTAGTGCCTTTTTCTGTCTCCTTTTTTGAAAATGGAACTACATTTGCCGTCTTCCATACCTCAGGGAGTTGCCCAGTTTCCAGGGATGTGTTTGAAGATTTGTGGTAAGTGGTACGCACAACATATCTGCTCCTCTCTAAGGAACCCATGGAGAGATGTTGTCCGGTCCCATGCCTTTGAGGTATCGATGTCCCTTAGCAGTTTCTTCACCTCCTCCTCATCTGTATGTATGTCGTCCAACACTTGTTGGTGTATTCCTTGTTGGTGGGCCCCATCATGGTCTTCCCCCAGAGTCCCCTTTCCCGTCTCTACTGAAATACTTCCTTAAATCTCGTGTTGAGCTCCTCACATACTCTTGATCGTTTCTTGTGATTCTCCACCTTCTTTCCTCAGCTTATCAACCTGGTCCTTTACTGTTGTCTTTCCCCCTAATGTGGCTATACAGCAGTTTCGGGTCAGATTTGACTTTCGATGCTAAAGTCATTTTCATACTGTCCCCTGGGCCCCCTCCTTATCTGCAGATACTCGTTTCTGGCTCTTCTACTAATCTCCTTGTTTTCCTGGGGCCTATGCCTCCTGTACCTTTTCCATTCTCTGTTGCACTTAGTTTTTGCCTCCCTACACCTTCGGAAACCAAGGGCTCGTTTGGTCTTCCTATTATTTCGTTTCCCTTGGGAACAAAACTTTCCTCTGCTCCTTGCACTTTTTGCCACATATTCCATCATCTCGTTTACTGATTTCCTACCATTTCTCTGTCCCACTGAACCTCCTGCAGGAAGTTTCTCATACCTGTGTAGTCCCCCCCCCTTTTATAGTTTGGGCTGTCCCCTTCAGTTCCTGTTACCTTCTCCACTTGTAACTCTACTATATAGTCAAAACTCAGAACCACTGATCGCTGTCCAAGGGGTCTTCGTATGTGATGTCCTCGTGTCTGTAAAAAAAAAACTGTCGGGTGAAACCAAGATTCAGTCTTGCTGCTCATCCTCCCCTCTCTCTCTGGGTGTGTCCCTGACATGTTGATGCATGAGGTTTTATGTACCACATCCAACATCTTGGCTCTCCATGTTTCGGACCCCCATGTGGCTCCAGGTTTTCCAAGTCGATCTCCCTGTGGTTGTAAATCGCCCATTACCAGTAACTTTGCTCTGCTCGAGTGAGCTCTTCTTGCCACCTCAGCCAGTTGTGTACCACCATCACCCTGTTGTTTTCTTCGTACTCCTCTCTTGGCTCCTGCAGTTCTGTGGTGGGTTATACATCACTCCAATGACTACTTTATGTTCTCCGGACTGAATTGTACCTACAATGTATGTGTGTCTTGTGTGTGTGTGTGGGTGTGTGTGTCTGTGAGTCTGTCTGTCTTTTCTTTCTGTTCTGCCTGTGTGTGTCTGTCTTTCTTTCTGTCTGCCTGTGTGTCTGTCTTTCTGTCTGCCTATGTGTGTCTGTCTTTCTGTCTGGCCTGTGTGTGTTACCGTTCTGTCTGCATGTGCTGTGTGTGTTTATCTTTCTGTCCTGACTGTGTGATGGTATCTTTCTGCTTCTGCCTGTGTGTGTGTATCTTTCTGTCTGCCTGTGTGGTTGTTTTATTTCTGTCTGCCTGTGTTGTATCTTTTCTGTCTGCCTGTGTGTGTGTATCTTTCTGTCTGCATGAGTGTGTGTATCTTTCTGTCTGCATGTGATGTGTGTATCTTTCTGTCTGGGACTGTGTGTGTCGTCTGTCTTTCTGTCTGCTTGTCTCCCTTGTCTCAGAGAGTTGCTCATGGAACAAATGGTTATTTCACATGATCACATCTGATTCTGAACATGTTGAAAATGCACATTACTGCTTGCCCAGCTGCAGTCATGCTTATTATGATTATATTTACAAGGGCTCAGTATTAGTACTTTGTCGGGATTTTTTGGATAATCCTAGGTAATTTACACTGTGCATATTTGTATTTAATATGTGAGACAGAGACAGGAGATGAAGTCGGCAAGCCATCCGCCCGGTAAGCCAGTGGCCAGCCTGCTGAACACATTACACGTTCCAGAATTATTTCTTTTTTTTTTCTTAGGGCATAAGATATTGGACATTTGGCAGAATGGACAATTACCAGTGGGACCAAAAATTGAAGAGTGTTGCACAAATGTTGCACATGGGTTTATTATCAAGGTTTTTTGATATTTCTGCGACTGCTTGTGGCCACATCCACCTCAAAGCCACTAAAATCAGGGGTCAAACATCACTTTCCTCTTAAAACTGGTGTGTTAATATATGAATTGAACATCAATGAATCCTTGGAGTTGCCACCACTGTTTGCTCTAGCTGGCGCTCATTGAAACTGGTGCTAACAAAATGTACTAGTGGTCCCATGAGATTTTTTTAATACGGAGCACATTGTGTGTTAAGACTCCATTCTATGCTGACAGGCATTTTTGGCCAATCATGCTAAATTTGGAGGCAGGAAAATAAAAAGTAGATTTACGTTTGGCAAAGTGCTAGCGAGTATAGGAATGTCTAGCAACAGTGTTAACGGTGTTTTAAAGGAGGGGTTTGGGATATTGCCAGTTTGGAGGTACATATGAACTGTCATATCTTGGTTGCCTATGCAAAGACAGTGATTATGTATGAGTGACGGTGAAAGTGTTGTATGATGATGAAAGTTTTTTCTTTCTTTTTGGATTTTTCTTCTTTTTGGTTAGGATCACCCTGCCTTGGCTAAAATAAAAAGACAAAAAACGGCCATACGGGTTAAAAAAAAAAAATGATGGGTAGTGTAACCCAAGTGGAAGTAGAAGTGCATGTTTGAGATGGAGAAAAAAGACACAAGAAATCCTACCATAATGTAAAAAACACATTTACTAGCTTCAGTTTTATATCTCATTTGTCAGGGACAGTAGTACAGAAAGGGCTCCGCTTTACGGCGTTTTGTTTACGGTGTTCCGCTTATATGGTCATTTCCAAATTATGAACAAAACTCGCTATATGGCTCCCCCACTGACTTTCTAATACGGTCACTGCACCCCACCCGGCTTGTTTACATTCTCTGTGAGATGCGTAAGCATTTAAGTCTCTCTCCATTTTGTTCTGAAACTCCAAAAATTTCAAGTTGTTTTTAAATTGTTATTTCATATTTTATACATACTCTGATAATTATTACTTACGGTATAACACTGTAACTAAATAATACTATACTTATGTACTGTGCTGGGTGCAGGTACACATTAAAATCAGCAAGTGTCTATGTCTCCCTGAGTCTTATTAGTAATGATATTAATAATCATCGTGTCCTCATTTAAATGTCATATATTACGTTAATATACACTTTTCATTAATCCATCTATGATATTTTCAAATACATAATAAACAAGATTGCATTAACTTATAAGATGATAAATACACCCACATTAGAATATATAAACATATATATGAGCTGTGTGTAGCAGACGACTTGCACATAGTGACGCCATAGTAGAAATGATAATAATAATATAATAATTCACCGAGTCTAATTAAATGTCATATATTACGTTATTTTCACACATTTTCATTTATCATCAGATATTTTTTCAAAATTATTAATAAACATGATACATAAAACATATAAGATGATAAATACACCCACAATAGAATAAATAAACATAAATATGAGATTTGGTAGACTAGATAACTTGTACAAGTGACGCAAGACATTACTTTTTCTCTAATCCTAACATAAGAGAAAATGTGTTGTGTTACTGGGTTAACTGTAGAAAATTATTCCTTTCGTATGTATGTAAGTTTATTCAGGTTTTAAACAACATACAGGTTTACATAGATTATCATACATAACAGCATATGTGTAGAAAACCTAGTCATAACCCAAAAAAGTCAGACAGAGTGACTTATTTCTATTGCCGTCACTGATGTGCATCATTTCTTCTCAAAATGATGTTAAATGAGAATGGGAGTGTCTTTATGTATTCTACCGTATCTAATGTAGAGTCTAAACTTGTACACAATGTAACTTTACACAAACCAGACCTGTACACTTTGTTGTTTACAAAACTTACGTTCGCTTGGTTTTGTTACATAACTCTGCGCCTGTCCTCTCCTTGCTCTCATTCTCTCTCTCTCTCTCTCTCTCATTTATTTGTTTTATTCATTTACTTACTCCTGACCCTACATTAAAGACTACAATTTTTTAAGGTAAGTTATGAGTGAACTGTATATACATTTTATCGCTCTGGGATGCTTAAATATCATAGAATAGTATGTGTGGGTGGGTTGGCCTGGTATGGTAGTCCAGCTGGCTACCATATATACCACACTTAATTTCTTACAATAAATACTACTTATCTCACCCTAGATTAAGACTACAAATATTTTAAGGTAAGTAATGAGTAAACTGTATATGCATTTTATCGCTCTGGGATGCTTCAATGTAATAGAATATTATGTGGCCTGGTATGGTAGCCCAGCTGACTACCATACATACCACACTTGATTTCTTACAATAAATACTACTTGTCTCACCCTAGATTAAGACTATAAATATTTTAAGGTAAGTAATGAGTGCACTATGTGTGTATTGTACTTTTTTATTGTTTTATGATGCCTAGTTCTATTGCTAACTTAATATATATTAGTGTAAACTTGTTATCTAGTATTTTTATGTATTTATAAGTGGAAAAAAAGGGGTTCCACTTTACGGCGATTTCCGCTTTACGGCGGCAGCCTGGAACCAAACCTGCCATATAAGTGGGGCCCTACTGTACCTCCCTGGGCGGTTGCTGTCTACCAACCTACTACCTACTTATATATATGTAACATACAAAATATGTGTTAACTGACTGTTTATGCTATCGGTAATGCTTCTGGTCAACAATAGGCTATTAGTTGTTAAGTTTTTGGGTAGTCAGAGTTATACGTGGATTTTCAACTGCACGGGATTCAGCCCCTGTATCCCCCAAGCTGTTCAAGGATCAACTGTATATGTACAAAAATAAATAATTAGCAATACAAAATACCCTCACACTCATTCAATAAACTTTACACAAGAAAGGAATATTTTATCTGTTCATTCTCATTAACAATATTCCTGAAGTTCTTTCACACCATTATCACTTAAAGAATTACTTTTGCAATTTCCATAGTTTTCCTTACAAGAAAAATGCCTGATATCTTTAAATTTTGTACAACAATTAAAAAAGTGAATCTAACCAAAGCAAAAAACAGTTATTTTAACAATATTCTTTAATAAAAATCAAGCTTATTTATCACATTGGATCCCGTTCAAGTTCAGAAAAAGTTGTGATAAGAAATTTTTACAAGTTGAACTTTTCATCAGGGACAGTAAGTACAGTGAAAAATCAGAGTGAATCGACTGAGGCTCTGTTCTCGACTTTCAAGGAACATTCGAAAAAAACTCCAACGATTGACGAATGACAACAGCCCATCAGCATTAATTCTTGATAAAGTTGAATGGATTTCAATTAAGATTTTAAACTGAAATGTCGTATCTGAATACATGCATAAAGATGAAGTTAAAAATATACAATGCAATATGCAGTTTATTTTTAACAACAGAGTACTTATATAAAATTTCTCTTATGTTAAAAAAAATTATTTAAAGAAGGAAAGCACCTACTATATTTTACAACAAACACTTTGTTTCATAATGGGTTTTGTTGTCTTGAAAGTGCAATACGTTATTTAAGACTATTTTTCTTTTCCAGGTGTGCATAGTTGTGAGGGAAAGGCCTTGTCTACTACGAACAAGGTAAGCAACATAGGGCGATCTGCTTCGATAGTCTTCAACCAAACTTCTAACAAGGTGCTCTCGGCCCTGAAAATAACAGCAGGAATTACAAATCGCATTGCTGCATGATGATTCCTTGAGTTATATAGAGAATCTAAGAAACATATCCAATCCATCTCTCTATATTGCAAATACAATGAACTCCACATGATGGTCTGCATAATTTCAGAGTAATTTATGTTTTGCATTTGAAATTTTCCCTTTACTTCTCTTGGAAGTTACCCATTGTGCTAGTATTTGGCCACTCATTCACTTTTACCAAATAAATATAACCATATTCATACTCAAATGACCTTGAGTACTATTATGTGGAAATCCACTTTATATATGAGTCGGAAAATTTAGCATGAGCATGCCAACAGATACTTAACCACTGAGTGGGACATCACATAACAACCACATTAGGCAATACCTTCCTGTTTTCTGACAAACAAAATGCCACCCCTACCACCTTAAACCCATCTCAACATTTTCCCGTTAACCCTTTGATTGTCACAAACCCATTTCTGAAACTGTCATTTTATGTCGCAAAACTTTTGGAAAAAAAAAAAATGATTTTTTTCTTATGAAATGATCGAGAATCTTTTCCCGACGCTAATGACACCAAAAGTACAAAATTTGATCGAAAACTTATGGAATTATGCTCCCGCGAATTTAGCAATCTCGGCGATATATACGCATCGGTGATTTTGCCGACTTTGAGCCCTATTTTCGGCCAATTCCGTTGTTCCAGTCAACCAAACTCATAGCTATTCCTTTAGAACTCCATTTTATCTATCAATTGAGTACAAGAAACTGCCCTATTTACTGATTTCAACTACCCAATAAAGTGGTCAGAAATTGGCAAATTGGCCAATTTCACACAAATTAAAAAGATGCCAATTTCAAAATAGGGTCCAGAATAAACAATGTAGACATTCTTGGCACTAAAAAAACATATCCTCTGTTCATTAGTCATGTCTCCAGGCCCCTCTTATATTACTCTTGTTTTCTATTATGATTTTTTATTCACACAAAAAATAGAAGATTTACTTTATGCAGACTACTGCATTATTGTAAAAATGGTATTAATAATATCAGTGCACTAGTGAAAGAATATTAGACTCCCCAGTTGATGTGTATTAGATGTGTGGTTTGATTTGCTTACTCTTGAACAATGGTAAAAAATCGAACATTTCCGCTACTTTGAGCTCAATTTCAGGGTCTTTTCATCATGAAACTAATCAAAATCACCCCTATTTCTGTAATATGTTTCCCACTCTATCAAATGAGATCAAGAAAACGAGAATACAACCATAAATACTATAAGAAAAAACACTCAAAGTAGGTGTTTTAATCCAAAAACATGGTCGGAATTCTTTTTTCATTATACACTGCGTGCTGCAGGACTTTTTTACGCAGTGCACACTGACCACACAGACCCATTCTCTCACATGTGGGCCTACCAGCTTTCTCCTGCTTGACTTGAAGCCACTAGAAATATTGAGTGTATGTACGTCGAAACACTGGCTCGTAAGACATATATATACGGCTGAAAACAATCAAAGGGTTAAAGACTGAAAATTCTTGCTGAGCTGTTTTCATAACTACTCTTCATTATAAACATTTACCAATTTGTCAACATACAAGTTTTCTGCATATTCCAACATATTCTCAAATTATGATAATTTGACACTTTTCTTACTTGAAAGTCCAAATTAATAGGCAATGTTTCTCATCATTAATTTCTAACCATTCAAGTCCATTCTCACCATACTGTATGTGCCATTCATTACATAATAATGTAAATTTTATTCACAACTCCCATTATTAGGAAATTTCCCAAATTCAGAAAAACAATCTTTAAAAGGAATTGTTGTTTGCTAAAAAAAAA
>NC_069461.1:19253561-19281061 GCF_026875155.1 Cherax quadricarinatus
GGAGGCAGAGGAAAATTTTGTCCCAAGGGCATCAGAAATAATGGGAAGACCAGAACGAGTCCTTGGTTTACCCAAAGGTGTAGGGAGGCGAAAACTAAGTGTGCTAGAGAATGAAAAAAGTACAGAAGACACAAGACCCAGGAAAATAGAGATTAGTCAGAGAGCCAGAAACTAGTATGCACAGATAAGGAGGGATGCCCAGCGACAGTACGAAAACGATATAGTATCTAAAGTCAAGTCTGATCCGAAGCTATTGTATAGCCAAATCAGAAGGAAGACAACAGTCAAGGACCAGGTAATCAGGCTGAGGAAGGAAGGTGGGGAGCTTACAAGAAACGACCAAGAAGTATGTGAGGAGCTCAACATGAGATATAAGGAAGTATTTACAACAGAGAAAGAAAGGACTCTGGGAAATCAGAACAGCGGGGTACACCAACAAGGAATATGCCAACAACTTCTCGATGAAATACACACAACCGAGGAGGAGGTGAAGAAGCTGCTAAGTGAACTTGATACCTCAAAGAAGGCGGGACAGGACAATATCTCTCCGTGGGTCCTTAGAGAGGGAGCAGAGACGCTGTGTGTGTCACTAACAACAATTTTCAACACATCCATTGAAACTGGGCAACTACCTGAGGTATGGAAGACGGCAAATGTAGTTCCCATTTTTAAGAAAGGAGACAGATACGAGGAACTAAACTATAAACCAGTGTCACTGACATGTATATTATGCAAAGTCACGGAGAAGATTATCAGGAGGAGAGTGATGGAGCACCTGGAACAGAACAAGCTTATAAATGACAACATGTACGGATTCAGGGAAGGAAAATCCTGCGTCACAAACCTACTGGAGTTTTATGACAAAGTAACGGAAGACACGAGAGAGAAGGGTGGGTAGACTGCATTTTTTTGGACTGCAGGAAAGCCTCCGACACAGTTCCTCACAAGAAATTAGTGTAAAAGATAGAGGATCAGGCACATATAACAGGAAGGGCACTGCAATGGATCAGAGAATACCTGACAGGAGGCAACAACGAGTCATGGTACGTGACGAGGCGTCAGAGTGGGTGCCTGTGACGAGCGGGTTCCACAGGGGTCAGTCCTAGAACCAGTGCTATTTTTGGTATATGTGAGTGACATGACGGAAGGGATAGTCTCAGAAGTGTCATTGTTTGCAGACAATGTGAAGTTAATGAGGAGAATTAAATCGGATGAGGATCAGACAAAACTATAAAGAGACTTGGACAGGCTAGAAGCATGGCCCAGCAACTGGCTCCTCGAATATAACCCCGCCAAATGCAAACTATTGAAGATGGGGGAAGGGTAAGGAACACCGCAGAGTATAGGTTAGGTGGCCAAAACTGCAAACCTCACTCAAGTAAAAGGCTCTTGGGGTGAGTATAATACCGAGCACATCTCCTGAGGCGCACATCAACCAGATAACGGCTGCAGCATATGGGCGTCTGGCAAACCAAATTAAGATATTGTTCAAGACTCTGTACACCGTGTACGTCGGGCCCATACTGAAGTATGCAGCACCAGTTTGGAACCCACACCTGGTCAGGTATGTCAAGAAATTAGAGAAAGTGAAAAGGTTTGCAACAAGACTAGTCCCAGAGCTAAGGGGAATGTCCTAGGAAGAAAGGTTAAGAGAAATTGGCCTGACGACACTGGAGGACAGGAGGATTAGTGGAGATATAATAAAGATATACAAAATACTGCGAGGAATAGACAAGGTGGACAGAGACAGGATGTTCCAGAGATGGGACACAGAAACAAGAGGTCACAGTTGGAAGTTTAAGACACATATGAGTCAAAGAGATGTTAGGAAGTATTTTGTTAGTCATAGAGTTGTCAGGAAGTGGAATAGTCTGGCAAATGACGTAATGGAGGCGGGAACCATACATAATTTAAAGATGAGGTTTGATAAAACTCATGGATCAGGTAGAGAGAGAGGACCTAGTGGCGATCAGTGAAGAGGCGGGGCCAGGAGCTATGACTCGACGTCTGCAACCACAAATGGGTGAGTACACAGACACACACACAGACACACAGACACACACACATACACAAACACACACACACACACACACACACACACACACCACACACACACACACACACACACACACACACACACACACACACACACACACACACACACACACACACATAACAAGCGGCTCATTGTTAGTTGTAGTTAACTTCATCAAATTCTCTTTTTTATTTTGACTTTCTGTTATCTGTTGTCTCTTTTAAAGGACTAATTGTGAGTAATTTATTCTACGTCGCAGCTAACCATAAATAGATTAAGACAGGCTAAGTAAGTTTGGTCAGGATAGCTAAGTTTGTTCAGGATAGCCAAGTTTGGTCAGGATAGCTAAGTTTGGTCAGGATAGGTACGTTTGACGCGGATCTTAGTCATATAATGATCCAGAGCTGGAGCTTTTGGCCACCTGACCGAGGCCTTCTGCTGGCTTACCCCTCCACCCCTTTAAAAATTAAATTTATTTTTTATTATTTCCTGTCAATAGATGGTAATATATTTAAAAAAATCATTAAACTTTCTTTTAAGTGTTGATTTACAATAAAACAAAATCCTTTACAGATTTTGAGATTTATTTTACATTTCACTGTTACTTTTTTTCTTGCTTTTGCTCAAACTCTGATGGCAAAAAATATTATTACTGAGGATGATGATTATCTATTCATTTCAAGAAATATACGAATGTTTTATAACGTACTGGTCATGGACCAGTCTGAGGGGGGCGTTGACCCCCGAAACACCTTCCAGCTATATTGTATAGAAAATTCAGAGACAGACACACGAGCGGCAGCAGCACTAGCGGAAGCAGCAAAATCTGGATGACAGACAAGCAGACAGACAGTTGGAGTGACAGCATCACGCAGCAACCACCTCCCGCAGTGTGACTGACAGCTTCAATATCATGTTTTGATTTACAGATTCGACTAATTGGAGGCAGCTGAGAGCGTGTCTTACCTGTACCAGGTGTCTTGTGTCTGCTCCTATAGTATTATTATTAGTATTAGCAGCAGTAGTGGGTATAGTACATACATACATACACACATACATACATACACACACATACACACACACACACAACACACACACACACACCACACACACACACACACACACACACACACACACACACACACACACACACACACCACATACACACACACACACATAACACACACAATATATATATATAATATATATATATAATATATATATATAATATTATATATATATATATATATATAGGTACCACCTCTGTAGCTGGACTGGGGACCGTCATCCTCAGAGAAGACAATAAACGTACCTCAGGGAAAACTCAAGGTTCTCCCCGGAGCTGTTTGAATATTTTCTTCTCCTACCACCCCCTATATTTTATATTCTGTGTGAACATTTATTAATAAACAGAATACATTTACAGAAAACACAAACATGAATACAGTGGTACAATGTATTAAAGATTATGAATTTCCTCCAGCTCATCCGAGGCTGGACGCGAGCCAAGTATGCAGCAAGCATTTTCCCTCTGGATGGCCACGCTGAGGCGCTGGAACATGAAAGTGGCTGCCCTTGGGTCCCTGGTGGTGTCGATGAGTCTTGAACCCAATTTTTTAAGGAAACGTGTGGCATTTTTTCCCCATGATCCCAAGGTCTCTGATCTCACTGGGACAAATTGATATTGTTGGCTTATGTCCCTGTACTTGCTGATCTTGTACTCCTCCCTGTGGTCAGCAGCTCCTCCCTGTCGTCCAACACTGTGATGGATATAGGTGTCAGCCAGTGTAGACACACAGGTATAGTCCCATGCTAAGAGCTTGCCAATCTTCCAAGGATAGATGGTGATCCCGTCGGGGCGGTTTGCTGGGTTGTGGGTATTGTTGGCTGCTAGTGATTCCCTCTCAGCTGGGCATCCAGCTGTAGCAAGGGTTCTCTTTTGATGTCGTTGACCTCACTGTGTCTTGCATGCCAGCCCTTGGTTTTGGAACAGTTAAGACCACGTAGACCATATTGGTCTGCTTACGCATCGCCGCAAATACACATATATTCTGTGTGAATTGGGGCAGCAAGGCGCAGAGCCACTGCAATACGGAGGGTCTTAGTGTCGAGGCGCGTTCCCATTGCCGATATGGGAACTGTTTTGGAGGAAGTCCCTGGAGTGAGGTGCGCTCACAGCCTGGAGACGGGCAGTCTCCCTATCTGATGTTGCAGCCCTGAGCATGTTGGCAAGCATCTTTTCAGCGATCGGGCCATATATAATATATATATATATATATATATTTTATATATATATAATATATATATAAAATATATATATATATATATATATATATATATATATATATATATGTTTTGTGTGTGTGTGTTTTGTGTGCGCTCGTGTGTGTGGGGTGTGTGCGCTCGTGTGTGTGTGTGTGTATAATCACCTAACTGTGGTTGCAGGGATTGAGCCATAGCTCCTGAAAACTTGAGTCAATCCCGTGAGCCGCCCATCCTGTCACTAATTTCAAGATCAACAAATAGATTTACGTGCAGTTGCTGCAGAGCCTGATGGACCAATGAGCACTCTTCTTCGTTGACCGGGCTCGCTGTTGACCAATGAGCACTCTTCGTTGGTAGTGCTCGCTGTTGACCAATAAGCACTCTTCTTCGTTAGTCGGGCAACCTCTAGAGCAATGAGCGTTTTCGTTGATATTTTTAACAAGTTACGTGTGCGTTAGGTCCGGTATTTACATTTTTTGTGTGTGTGTTTGTGTTATTGTGTATATCAGAATTTATTACTTTCACGGGGCGGGGAGGGGGGGGGTCAGGAGAAGCGCTAAACTCATATGGATCATAGAACGCCTTGGGGAATGAGAGGCAGTCAAGAGAACGAAAACAGCCCCAATTCTTTGGATCAAGCCACCTGAGCATTTATAAACTGAAATCGGAAAATCGGTCGGTTAATTAGACCCAAAGACTTAATAACTAGGAGTTTTTAAGCTTGCTGGATATGTGAAAAGAAGTAAAAGAAAGTCAGACAACTTTATGATGTCTCGGTATCTAGCTTGAATTATCTGTGAAGAAACGGGAACCCTTGTTGTGACGGGTGTGACGAAGATGTCAACCCGCGCGGTGAAGCGGCAGGTGGATAGAATTCACTTGTGAATAGAATCCAAGAGTAAATTCTCTTCACAAGTGTAGGGCAAGTGAATAAAATTCACAAGTAAAGGGCAAGTGCACAAAATTCACAAAGGAATTCTATTCACAAATGGCGAGCAAGTGAATAGAATTCACTTGTCCTCCAGCTCTCGTATCCTCTTAGTCTTCCCTCGAATTTTGTTTGTGTTTCAGAGTTAATATCTCTCTATGTACTGTTATAATACTAACTCTTGTCTCTCTTCATCTTTCCTGCAGACCCAAACAACAGTCAAAATTCAACCTATCATAAATTTTCAACGTAAATCATTCTTATTTTGTTTAAAGTTTTGTCATTTCTCCCCATTAATTATTTTCTCCTTGTTCTCTTGGAAGTGTAATTATGTATCTAAGACAGTCCTCAATGGTCCTTTTTTTTTTGCAGGATGAGGTGAGAAACGGCCCAGGAACGATGGCTCTGAATGACAACGGGAAGCCAGCCAGCAGCAACAGTAAGAGCAGCAGAAGCAGCAGCAGCAGTAAAAAATAGCAAAACAACAATAGTAAAAAAACAGCAGCACAAAAAGAAAGCACAAAATCCTTAAGACGAGTTCCCAAACACTGTGAGCTTTGGGGCCTCTACGGTACAAAAAAAAGGGAAAAAATTTTAAAGAGATCAGTTTAGGGGAAGGCATTTTTGGAGAAGAGAGGGAGGAGGAGTGTTGGAGACAGTGAGGCGGGGATGTGCCATTCTTCGCCTTTTTTCCCCAAACCGCCTCCAAGAAGGGGTCGCTGCTACCCCCTTTTAAACCCCCCCTCCCAATAGGGTTTTCCCACCCACCCCAAAATGTTTTGCTCATTTTCGGTTTAAACCTCCAGTGATCTTTTCGCTACCTCAGGGAGTTCCGGGAAATGGTATGTAATTGTGGGAAAGGTAAAGTGAGGTGGCCCGTGGGGGTAAGCCCTTTTTTTTCCACAGGTAGTCAGTTCGCACTCTCAAACCCCACCACACACTAAAAAACTCAAAATGTCAAAGACGACAAGTCATTACCCCCCCATCAACAAGACCCTTGGGTGCGACAGAGGCTAGTGAGTGTGTACAGTCTGGGGTGCGGTGGCCGTGTGGGTCCTCAAAGTCCAGGACACACCCCCACCACCAGTCGAATAACAGTGATTCCCACAAAGTTTTTACCTCGTAAAAATGTGCGCGAGAACTCCAGGTCAATGGCAGTGATGCCAGGAGGTGAAAAGGGGGGGGGGGCCCGGGGGGGGGGGCCCCCTGTGAGTGATGCCGCCCCTCCCGGGTCACTTCTCTCCAAAAACCTCTCCAAATTTTTCTCCCCAAAACATTCGCCAACCCCTCGGGCTTCCTTCCCTTTTCCCTGCTGCTGCTGCTGCTGTTTTTCTTTTCATCTTCACTGCCGCCAGTAGTCACTGAGGGAAAGGAGGGTTAGGGGGACATGATAACGACATATAAAATACCAAAAGGAATTAACAAGGTGGATAGGGACAGTATATTTCAGAGATGGGACATAGCAACAAGTTGTCACAACTGGAAGTTGAAAACTCAGATGAGTAACAGGGATGTTAAGAAGTATTTCTTCAGTAAGAGAGTTGTCAGGAAGTGGAACAATCTGGAGAGTGATGTAGTGGAAGCAGGATCCATGCATAGCTTTAAGAAGTTGCACGATAAAGCTCCTGGAATAGGGAGAGAGTGGACCTAGTAGCGACCAGCGAAGAGTCGGGACTAGGAGCTGCGAATCGACCCAAGCAACCACAAATAGGTGAATACAAGTAGGTAAGTACACCACACACACACACACAACACACAACACACCACACACACCACACACAACACACACACACACACAACACACACACACACACACACACACACACCCCAAAACACACACACAAAACACACACACACAAACACACACACACACACACAACACACACACACACACACACACACACACACACACAACACACACACACACAACACACACACACACACCACACACACGATTAAGGGACATGCCAGCATACAGGAAGGTGTATCTCGACCGCGACAGAACAAAAGGGAAAAAAGGCAGAAACTGAGAGAGATGGTACAAAGGTGAAAGGAGGAAAGAGAGAGGATGGAGAAGACAGACCCAGGAAGATCAAATACAGCCTCCCTCACAACTTCCTATAGAAGCCTCCCAACCAGGTCAACCCCAGTGCAACCAAACACTCTAAATCAAAACACCCATGCCACATCCAATGCCCCACCCACTACATTACAAACTCCACCCCCACAGAAACCCACCCATAGTTCCTTACCAGGTCTCCCACTTCCCCAACCCCAATCCCACCTCCCAGACCACAGTCTTAGAAAAGAAGTTGAAGGTGTGGTATACAATGCAGATGGAATAACAAAGCAAGTATGAGGAGTGGCACGAAAGAATCAAGGAGACATCCCCAGACATAATAGCACTCACAGAAACAAAACTCACCAGAATAATAACAGATTAAATCTTTCCATCCGGAAAATCAAATCCTCAGGAAAGACAGAGGGAGGAGAGGGGGAGGAGGAGTTGCACTGCTCATTAAAAAACCAGTGGGGGTTTTTAGAAAATGAAGGAATGGATGGCATGGGCGAAAGGGACTACTTAGTAGGGAAAAATCCAGTCTGAGGGGCATAAGGTGATAATTGCAGTAATGTACAACCCACCACAGAACGGCAGGAGGCCAAGAGAAGAATATGAAAGAAGCAACAGAGCAATGATCGAAAACACTACCGAGGTGGCCAGGAGAGCACACATGGGGGGAGCAAAGTTACTAGTTATGGGTGATTTCAATCACAAGGAGATTGACTGGGAAAACCTGGAGCCCCATGGGGGTCCCGAAACATGGAGAGCCAAGATGATGGGGTGTGGTACTGGAAAACCTCATGCATCAACATGTTAGAGACACTACCAGAGAGAGAGGAGAGGAAAGAACCAGCAAGACTGGACCTTGTATTCACCTTGAGTAGTTCGGACATCGAGGGTATCAGTATGAAAGGCCCCTGGGAGCTAGTGATCATGTGGTTCTGTGCTTCGACTACATAGTTGAGCTCCAAGTGGAGAGAGTAGCACGAATAGGCTGGGAAAAACCAAACTACAAAAGGGGGAACTACTTTAGGGATGAGGAACTTCCTTCAAGACCATTCAGTGGGAGAGGGAACTGACAGGAAAAACCCTACAAGAAATGATGGACTATGTGGCAACAAAATGCAAAGGGGCAGAGGAGAGGTTTGTTCCCAAGGGAAACAGAAATAATAGGAAGAACAGAACGAGTCCTTGTTTACCCAAAGGTGAAGGGAGGCAAAAACTAGGTGTACTAGAGAATGGAAAAGGTACAGAAGACAGAGAACTCAGGAAAATAAAGAGATTAGCCGAAGAGCCAGAAACGAATATGCACAGATAAGAAGGGAGGCTCAGAGACAATATGAAAATGACACAGCATCAAAAGTAAAGACTGTCCCGAAGCTGTTGTACAGCCACATCAGGAGGAAAACAACAGTCAAGGACCAGGTAATCAGACTGAGGAAGGGTGATGGGGAATTCACAAGAAACGACCGAGAGGTATGTCAGGAGCTCAACACAAGATTTAAAGAGGTATTTACAGTGGAAACCAGTAGGACTCCAGGAAATCAGAACAGGGGGGCACACCAGCAAGTGCTGGATGAGGTACATATAACCAAGGAGGAGGTGAAGAAGCTGCTATGCGAACTTGACACCTCAAAGGCGGTGGGACCAGACAACATCTCTCCATGGGTCCTTAAAGAGGGAGCAGAGATATTGTGTGAGCCATTAACAAAGATCTTCAACACATCATTTGAAACTGGGCAACTCCCTGAGGTATGGAAAATGGCAAATGTAGTCCCAATTTTTAAAAAGGGAGACAGACATGAGGCACTAAACTACAGACCTGTATCACTAACGTGTATAGTATACAAGGTCATGGAGAAGATCATCAGGAGGAGAGTGGTGGAGCACCTGGAAAGAAACAAGTGTATAATTGACAACCAGCACGGTTTCAGGGAAGGAAAATCCTGTGTCACAAACCTACTAGAGTTTTATGACAAAGTGACAGAAGTAAGACAAGAGAGAGAGGGGGATCGACTGCATATTTTTGGACTGCAAGGAAGGCCTTCGACCCCGGGGGGTTTCCCAAAAGGGGTTTACTGCAAAAGCTAGGGGAAATCAGGCACAAAAAACGGGAAAGGCACTGCAATGGATCAGGGGAAAACCTGAAGGGGGGGCAAAAAACATTGGGGTAGGCGACGGGTTTGCAAAAGTGGGCCCTGTGCAAGGGGTGTTCCACGGGGGGTCAGTCCTAGGACCTGTGCGTTCTTGGTATTTTTTGTAAACGACATAACGGAAGGGATAAAACTAGAATTTTCCTTGTTTGCAGGTGATGCGAATTTAAATGAAAAGGGAATCAAATGGGATGGGGACAGGCAGGACTACAAAGAGCCGGGACGGCTACAACCCCTGGTACAGAAAACTGGCTCCTTAAATTTAAAACCCTCCCAAAATGCAAAGTCGTGAAGTTTGGGGAAAGGGTAAAAAAAGGACCGCAGAAAAATATATTTTAAGATGGCCAAAGACTCCCAAACCTCACTAAAGGAAAAAAGATCTGGGGGTGAGTATAACACCAAGCATATCTCCTGAGGACCCACATCAATCGAAAACGCTGCAGCATAGGGGCGCCTGGAAAACCCAAATGGAAGCTTTCCCGATCCCTCAGAAAGGGTTTTCGTTTAAGACTCGTTTCCCATTTAGTCGGGCTCATCCTGGAGTATGCAGCACCAGTTTGAAATCCCCCACCTATCAAGCCTCAAGAAATTAGGAAAGGGGGGGAAAAGGGGTTTGCAACAAGACTATTTCCCAGAGCTACGGGGATTGTCCTACAAAGAAAGGTTGGGGGAAAAATCGGCCTGACGACACTGGGGGAAACAGGAGGGTCAGGGGAGAATGAAAAACGCCATATAAAATACCGCGGGGGAATGGGAAAAGGTGGCAAAGACGGGATGTTCCAGAGAAGGGAAACAGAAAACAAGAGGTCACAATTGGGAATTGAAGACTCAGATGAATAAAAGGGGGATGTTGGGAAACGTATTTTTTCAGTTAGAGTTGTCAGGCCGGGGGAATACCCCTAGAAAGTGACTTGTGGGGCGGGAACCATACATATTTTTAAGGGCGGGTATGATAGAGCTAAGGGGGCAGGGAGAGAGAGGGCCCTAGTAAATAAAGCGAAGAGGCGGGGCCGGATGTGAATCGCCCCCCTGAAAACCACAAATAGGGATTTACCACACCACACACACCACACCACACACAAAAAACACACACCCCACACACACAAACACAAACAAAAACACACACACTCACAAACACCACACACCCACACAAACAAACAAACATCCCAACACCAAACAAAAAACACACACACACACACACACAAAAAAAACACCACAACACACACCCCACCCCACCCACACACCCCACACACACACCACACACACACACACACACACCCCAACACTTGATGAAGCACGTAAAAGAAACAAGAGAAAGAAACAAAAAGGTTTCCCGAAAGGGTTTTTTTTCCCAGAGCAAAGGGGGAAAAGCCCTATAAAAGAAAGATTAAGGAAATGGGGCCCGGAGGGACATTAAAGGGGACGGAGGGTCGGGGGGGACATGATAACGACATAAAAAGTATCCTGCGGGGAAATTTGAAAAGGGGTGGACAAAGCCCGGATGTTCCAGGGGGGGACACGGGAAACAAAGGCCACATTTGGGAAAATTTTTAAGACAAAATGAGTCAGAGAGAAAATTAGGAAGTATTTTTTCCCGTCATAGAGTTGAAAAGGCAGTAAAATACCCCTAAAAAATTTGACGTATTGGGGGCGGGAAACCCCATACACATTTTTAAAAGGACAAGGTTTGATAAAGTCATGGAGGGGGAGGGGAAGGGGGCCCCAAAGTAGAAACCCGGGTGAAGGGGCGGGGCCAGGGGGCTAAGACTAAACCCCCTGAACCACAAATAGGTGAAAAATTTGGGTTTGAGTACACACACAAAAAACAAAACACACCCAGAAAACAAAACCCAAAAACACAAACACAAACACACACACAAAAAAACAAACACACAAACACAAAAACACACACACACAAACACAGACACACACACACACCAAAAACACACACACACACACACACTAAGGGACATGGGAACCTCAAAGGCAAGGGGACCGGAAAAACATCCCCCTTGGGGTCCTTAGAGAGGGAGCAATATGTTGTGGGGCCCACTTACCAAAAATCTTAAACACGTCCCGGGAAACGGGGAAAACTCCCTTTGGGGTATGGAAGACGGCAAATGTAGTTCCCATTTTTTTAAAAAAGGGGAGCCCAAAAAGAGGCACTAAACTATAGACCTGTGTCATTGACGTGTATAGTATGCAAAATTATGGAAAGTTTAAATTCAGGAAAAGGGGTTTAAAGCACCTGGAAGGGAAACAAGAGTAAAAAATGCCAACCAGCAGGGTTCACGGAAGGAATTTCCGCGTAAACAAACCTTCGGGAAAATTTTTTTATGATAAAAATAACAAAAGGGTAAGACACGAGAGAGAGGGGGGGGTTTGATTTGCATCTTTTTGGACTGTAAAAAGGCCCTTTTGGGGACACATTTTCCTCCCCAAGAGATTAGTGCAAAAGCTAAGCTCAGGTGCATATAAAAAAGGAAGGGCATGCAATGGATCAGAGAAAAACCTAAACAGGGAGGCAACAACGAGCCCATGGTACTTTAATGATTTTACACAGTGGGCCCCTGTGACGGCGGGCCCCAACGGGGGCCCGGCCCTGGGACCATGCTATTTTTTGGAAATTTTGTGAACGACATGACGGAAGGGTTAGACTCAAAAAGTGCCCCTTTTTTGCGTTGATGGGGAATTTTAATGAGGAAAATTAAAATCTGATGAGGACCGGGCCCCAGGACTTCAAAAAAACCTGGAAGATTTGGACACCTGGTCCAGAAAAAGGGGCTTCTCAAATTTTAAATCCTCCCAAAAATGCAAAGTCATGAAGGGGGGAAAGGGCAAAGGGGGGGAAGCCCACAGACAGAGTATAGGCTAGGGGGCCCAAAAGACGCAAACCTCACTCAAGGAGAAAGATCTTGGGGTGAGTATAACACCGAGCATGTCCCCGGAAGCAAAACATCAATCAGAAAACCCTGTTTGCTCAATATGGGCCCCTTTGGAAAACCTGGAACAGCTTTCCCGATACCTTAGAAAGGGAATCATTAAAGGGAAAAAAATTTTGTACACCGTGTATGTCGGGGCCCCATACTGGAGTATGAAAGCACCTTTTTGGGAAAACCCCCCACTTGATAAAGCACGTAAAGGGAAACTAGGGGAAAGTAAAAAGGGTTTTGCGACGGGTTAATTTTCCAGAGCAAAGGGGGAAAATGTCCATGAAGAAAGTTTAAAGGGGAAATGGGCCGGGACGAAAAGGGAGGACAAAAGGGGTCAGGGGGGGGACAGGGATAACGACATATAAAGTACGGCGGGGAATAGAAAAGGGGGAAACAAAGACGGGATTTCCAGGGAGGGGACAAAAAAAAACAAGGGGCCAACAATTGGAATTGAAGACACAAATGAATCAGAGAGTAGTGGAAGAATTTCTTCAGTCATAGAGTTTTTAAGGGAAAGTGGAATACCCAAAAAAAATTTACGTAGTGGAGGCGGGAAAACCTTTACATTTTTTTTAAAACGGGGTTTTTGTTTAAAGCTCATGGAGGGGGGAGAGAGAGGGCCCAGTAGAAAACCGGGTGAAGGGGGGGCCGGGACAAAGACTCGACCCCTGAAACCCCAAAAAAAGGGGTATTTACAAAATAGGTGAGTACATACACACACACCACACACACAACACACACACACACACCCCACACACAACACAAAAACCAACAAACACACACACAGACACAACACACACACACAAGGACAGAAGGGTCAGGGGGGGACATGTTTAAGGGCATACAAGTTTACTGCGGGGAATAAAACAAGGGGACGGGAAATGGGATGTTCCAGGGGGGGGACACAGGCCCAAAGGGGTCAAAAACTGGAAGCTAAAACTCAGACGATCACGGGGACTTTTGGGAATTTTTCTTCATCATAGAGTTTTTCAGCAATGGAATACCCTTAGCAAGTGAAGAAAGTGGAGGCAGGAACCATACATGTTTTAAAAAAGAGGTATGCCCAAAGCTCAGGAAGCAGAGGAGAGAGGACCCCAGTAGCGATCAGTGAAGGGGGGGGGCCGGGAGCTGAGTCTGGGCCCCCTGCAACCAAATTAGGTGAGAAAATTTAGGTGAGTACAAAAAACACCCCACACAAAAAACACACACCACACCCCAAAAACCCACCACACCCCACAAAACACACCACACACACACACACACACACAAAACACACACAAAAAACAAAACCACACCCCCACCCCCACAAACACACAACAAAACACCCACACACACCCAAAAACACACACAAACACAAAAACCACACACACACACCACCCCCCTGAGCAGTTAAAGGACTTTGAGGAAAAACACTTTCGAGAGGCCCCTTGGAGCTAGCGATCATGGGGCGGGAGTTTTGATATATAGTAGATTTTCAAGGGGAAAGAAGGAAACCAGGAAACAAAAAGGGGACGGGCCCCCAAATAAAAAAGGGGGGGGGGGACTACACGGGTATGAGAAACTTCCTGCGGGAAAGGTTCGGGGGGACAGAAAAAAAATGGTAGGAAAATCGGGAAAACGAGATGATGGAATATGTGAAACAAAGTGAAGGGGCAAAGGAAATTTTTGTTTCCCCCGGGGAAACAGAAATTTTAGAAACCCCGCCAAAAAAACAAAAAGTCCTTGGTTTCCCCAAAGGTTTTTTTTAGGGGGGGCCAAAAACAAGTGCAACAAAAGGAATGGAAAAGGTACAGGACTAGGCCCAGGAAAACAAGGGGGATTAGTAGAAGAGCCAAAAACGAGTTGCGCAGATAAGGGGGGGAGGCCCACGACAGTAAAAGAAAACGACATAGCATCGAAAGTCAAATCTGACCCCAAAACTGCTGTATAGTCACATTTGGGGAAGACAAAAAAGTCAAGGCCCCGGTTTAAGGCTGAGGAAAGAAAAGGGGGAGAATCAAAAAAAAACGATCCCAAAAGGTAAAGTGAGGAGCTAAAACGAGATTTTAAGGGGAAAAAAATTTAAAGTCAAAACGGAAGGCTCTGGGGGGGCAGACCCAGATGGGGAAAAAAAAAGGAATTTCACCAAAAAGTGTTGGACACCCTACATACAAAATAGGAGGGGTGAAAAAAAACTGTAAGGGACATCGATACCTCCCCAAAGGGAATGGGGGCCGGACCCAAAATCTCTCCCCTGGGTTTCCCTTAAGGGGAGGGACAGAAAATGTTTTTGGGGTACCACTTTTCCACAATCTTCAACACAAACCCTGGGAAAAGGGAACTACCTGGGGGTATGGAAGACGGGAAAAAGTAGTTTTTCCCCTTTTTAAAAAAAGGGGACAGAAAAGAGGCACTTTAAAAAATTGAAACCCGGTCATTGCCCCGGGAAAAGTATCAAAAATTTTGGAGAGATTATCCAAGGAGAGTGGTGGAGCACCCGGGGGAAAGGAACAGGGGTGTAAAAAGCCAACCAGCACGGATTCACGGGAAAAGGGAAATCCCCGTGTCACAAACCTTTGGAGTTTTAAAGATTAAAAAATTAACCGAAGTAAGACCAAAAAAAGGGGGAGGGTGGGTTTATTCATCTTCTTGGACTGCAAGAAAGGCCCCTTTTACAAGTTTTCCCCCAAGAGATTAGTGCAGAAGCTGAGCTCAGGGGCAAAATAAAAGGAAGGGCACTGCAATGGATAAAAGAATACCTGACCCGGGAGGCAACAACGAGTATGGTACCCTATGATGTATCACAGTGGGCCCCCCGTGACGAGGCCCGGGGGCCCACAGGGGTGGTCCCAGGGCCGTGCTATTTTTGGGAATGTGAACGACATGACGGAAGGGGTTTGACTCAAGAAGTGTCCCTGTTTTCAGATTTATGTTTAAGTTAAAGAGGTGGGGAAAAAAAATCTGATGGGGGACCAGGCAGGGGCTTCAAAGAGACCTGGAAGACTGGGCAAACCCGGTTCCCCGCAAAAAGGCTTCTCCCAAATTTAAAACCTGCCAAAAAGCCAAAATCAAACAAGATGGGGAAGGGGGAAAAAGAAGCCACAGACAAGTATAAAGGGTAGGTGGCCCCAAAAGGGCTGCAAACCTCACTCAAAGGGGAAAAAATCTTTGGGGGGGGAGTATAACACCGACATTTTTCCCCCAAACCACATCAATCAGATAAACCCGCCCGCAGCATATGGGCCCTGGCAAACCCGAGAAAGCATTTCCCCTACCGTTTTGTAAGGAATCATTCAAGCAAATGTACAAACCCGGGATGTAGGCCCAACTGGAGTATGAGCACCTTGGGTTTTAAAACCCCCACTTGGGTAAAGACGTCAAGAAACTAGGAAAAATACAAAGGGGTTTTCGACCAAAGGGTTTGTTCCAGATAAGGGGAATGTCCTATGAGGAAAGATTAAGGGAAAACGGCCTGGGCCCCCAATGGAAGGGACAGGGGGGGTTTTTGGGGGGACATTTAATAAAGACCCTTTTAAAAATAAATGCGTGGAAATAGACAAGGTGGACAAAGACCCGGGTTTTTCCCGGGAGGGGGGGCAGAAACAAGAGGCCCCAATTGGAAGTTGAAAAACAAAATTTAGTCAAGGGGATAGTGGAAGTAAATTTTTTCAGTCAAGAGTTTAAGGCAGTGGAAAAGGCCCAGAAAAAAACGTTTGGAGGCAGGGAAACCTTTCACAGTTTTAAGAAAGGGTTTTATAAAAGCTCCTGGAGCGGGGAAGAGAGGGGCCCAGTAGCAACCCGGGGAAGAAAGGGGGGGCCAGGAAGCTAGGGCCCCGACCCCTGCAACCACAAAAGGTGGAGTAAAAACACACATATTAAGAAGAATAACAGGTTGTAATTAAAAAATTTGAAAATTAAATGAGGCTGCAAAGATAACAAAAAGTTCCCTTTTTCCCTTTGAGTTTCTAAAGTTTTCCCCAAAAACACTAAACCTTTTCATAGTAATATATTATAATTACTATATATAATATATTTTATATAAAATAAAGTAATATATATATATATTATATAAAAATATATATATATATATAATAATATATATATATATATATATATGTCGGCCCAATAGGCCCAAAATTGCCCTCTTGGCTTAAATAGCAACGTCATCTTGCCATATAGGGGAAAATGAAAAAATTTTGTAGCAATTAAATTTTGGGCCCAAAAAACATTCTGGGAAACCCAACGAAAAAAAAAAAATTTAAATGTTTTTTTGTTTAGTAATTTAAAATTTTTGTAAAAAAATCTAAAACATATTTTGTTTTTGGGTTGGCTAAAAAAATTGTTCTTGTTTTAATAAGGTTAGGTTTAAATTTTTTAAGTTCTTTTTTTTTGGTGCAAAATTATAAAATTTTTTCATCAACATTAATTTAAAAAAAAAAAGTTCTTTTAAAACCCTAAAAAGAGAAAATTTTAGAAAAGGGCTTAATTTTTAAAATGGAATTTTTTTCTAATTGACCAGTTTTCATTTTTCGGCACGGGCATAATATATAATATTTATATATATATATATATTTTATATTATATATATATTATATATATATATATATAAAATATATAATCTGGGAAATTTAAAAAACCCGGAAAATTTTGGGAAAAAAATTTTTCAGTGTGGTTTTTTGGGGAAAAATTAGCGTTTTTTAAAGGGTATTGTTTAAAAGCTCTAATCAGAAAGGTTAAAAAAAAATGGGAAAAACCTTTTAACGTGTAAAAAAATAATTTTGACAGCTGGGCGGGTTTCTAAGATATATATTTAAGCCATTAATGTAGCAAAGGTTTATTATAAATCAGTAATCATGTGAGTAAAACTGTATCAGGGAATTTATGTAATGAACAGGGTACGTAAAAGAGAGAGAGAGAGAGAGAGAGAGAGAGAAGAGAAGAGAGAGAGAGAGAGAGAGAGAGAGAGAGGAGGAGAGAGAGAGAGAGAGAGAGAACATGCAACAACGAACGCACTTGTTTATTTTGGTGTCGGGTTTGAGTTTTGGGTGAATGGTGTCGCAGTGATTACAAAAATAGGAAATTTTTATATGCAAACACCTCTAGGCGTAAACACACTCCTTCCATAAACTTACTCTGATTACAAACACTCTGAGTCCAAGTACTATGTGTACAAACACGTTGTATGCAGGTAACTTATTGTTTGCAAACACTCAGAGCATAAACACCTCTTAGGTGCACACACATAGTGAGGACAAACACACAAAGTACAAACACGCGGTATGTGCAATCTCTATGCATATATAACAAAGCGGGCATAAACACATTTCGAGCATAAACATCGTGTACAAACACACGTTGTGTACAAACACTGTGTACAAACACACTGTCCACAAACACACTGTGTACAAACAATCTGTGTACAGACACACTGTAAAAACACACTGTGTACAAACACTGTGTACAAACACTGTGTACAAACAACTGTGTACAAACACACTGTAAAAACACTGTACAAACATACTGTGCACAAACATTGTGTACAAACACACTGTGTACAAACACACTGTACAAACACTGTGTACAAACACACTGTACAGACACACTGTGTACAAACATTTATCACAAAACTCTAGGAACAAACACATCCATGATACTTGTGTGTGTGTGTATGTGTGTGTGTGTACGTTTATGCGTGTATGTGTGTGTGTGTACTCACCTTCTTGTAATTGCAGGAGTCGAGTTATAGCTCCTGGCCCCGCCCCTTCACTGATCGCTACTAGGTCCTCTCTCTCCCTGCTCCATGAGCTTTATCAAACCTCGTCTTAAAATTATGTATGGTTCCTGCCTCCATTACGTCATTTGCCAGACTATTCCACTTCCTGACAACTCTATGACTAACAAAATACTTCCTAACATCTCTTTGACTCATCTGAGTCTTCATCTTCCAACTGTGACCTCTTGTTTCTGTGTCCCATCTCTGAAACATCCTGTCTCTGTCCACCTTGTTAATTCCTCGCAGTATTTTGTATGTCGTTATAATGTCTCCCCTAACCCTCCTGTCCTCCACTGTCGTCAGCGGAGGGCAGAAGGGTTAGGGAAGACGTTTCCCTTAGCTCTGGAACTAGTCTTGTTGCAAACCTTTGCACTTTCTCTAATTTCCTGACATGAGTGACTAGGTGTGGGCTCCAAACTGGTGTTGCATACTCTAGTATGGGTCTGACGTACACGGTGTACAGAGTCTTGAACGATTCCTTCCTGAGACATCGGAACGCTATTGACCACCTAGCCTATACTCTGTCTGCTGTTTTCGTTTGCCCTTCCCCAATCTTCATGATTTTGCATTTAGCGGGGTTAAATTCGAGGAGCCAGTTGCTGGACCATGCTTCCAGCCTGTCCAGGTCTCTTTGCAGTCCTGCCTGATCCTCGCCCGATTCAATTCGTGTGTGTGTGTGTGTGTGTTCATAATATTACCCTTCCTTCCTTCCCTCCTAGAAGCTACCGGAAATATTGAACCTAGAATGGAATACTTAATAATAGCCTCATCAACCTACTGAAGTCTCCAGGCTCAGGCTGACACATTTCATTATCTAATGTATAAAAGACTCATCATGTGTGATGGAATATGACTGGGGAAACCTAGCCTATGTGATGGAATATGACAAAGAAACCTATCGTGTGTGATGGGTATGACATGGCACTGTGTGATGGAATATGACAGAGTGGAATATGACAGGAGAACCCAACTTATGATAGGATATAATGGGGAAACCCATCGTGTGGACGAATAAGAGAAAATACAATTAGTTTTTGTACCCACAACGTAACTGTAGTATATAGTAAGGTAGCAGTACACCGCTGATGTACTCAATTTTGTTTTTCTGAAAAAACTGCCCATTCTTGAAAGCCCTTTTGCTTACTATACGCTGATGGTCAAGCCACATATAATATCTCCACTTCCTTTCCCCTGGTCTTCAGGTCCCAAGGACGTCATAATGTACTACCTGATGTCCTTAGGGGTATCAGACCTGGTGGCGGGGGTGGTGGTCGTCCCCCTGAGCGTATATCCGGCCCTCGTTCAGCGCTGGGTCTATGGCGACGCCGTCTGTGGTCTAGCCGGCTACCTGGAGACCACGGTCTGGTTTGCCCAACTCTGTACCTTCATGTGGATCAGCGTGGACCGGTACCTTGCTATACGGAAACCACTAAGGTCAGTCTGTAACCCTCCTCACCACCACCTCCTCCTTCCTCGTAAGTACGAGTCTAGACTATATTCACTCAGAAATGTAACATTTTAGTAGAATGGGAAATCGTTGAATAGTCTTGGGTCTCAGTGGACTCGTGGCACAACTGCTTTTCATTGGAAATATAATGCATCGTCTATCAAGCCTTCTGTTTTCATAGGGAGTAATTTCTGTGTGCATATTTAGGAACAGCTACAAACTGGGTATAAATCTCACTATTTCTCCATATTTTCGTAACAAATTTCGAGAAATTGCAGCTAGTATAAAAGTCAAGATTTGTTTACAACAAATCTTCATTTACACACATTTCACTCTAGAGCTCTACGGATTAAGTCTGTCTATTAAAATAACATATTGTTATTTTCTTATAATCACGGGAAAGCGCTGAACCCGTTGGGGTCATACACTGTATGAGGGGAAATGCCCTTGACAAATTTACTCACCGTCAAAAATTGGATGATGAGGTGTGTATGAAATATTAACTTAATGACTATAAATACTCATATTCGTAGGAAAAAAATCTGTATCATAATTGTTACAACTATACGATAATGTGGTGAGATTCCTAGACTTCAATACGTGTTTTTAAAAACACATTTTGAGCAAGCCAAAAATACTACTGGACAGTTGATCTCCAGCTATACATAAAAACAATCTCTTCGTCGTATTCTCCATTAAGTTGGGGACACCTATAACTTTCTTCCACCGCCTTGGAATGTTGCCTTCTTGATAGTACATGCTGAAGATTTTCAACTACAGTTCTTCTCACCCTCATTATCAACACATAATATACGATTCTTCATATTTCATTCTACGTGAGCATATGTACGTAAAAATTACCCTATGTATCACTATAAATCACAGCCTTGAAGAAGCGTAATCCCAGTAGACGCTTATTTTCCATATCTTTACACCCATAAGTTAACTAAACATTAAGTTCAATTAAACTGTCTTCAGCATTGTAACTTTCGTAACATCAGTTCGGCATTTTAGCATCACACGGTTCAATAAATATTTTCTGTAACCTGACTGGCCTCAATACATTCTCAAGATATGTTGATGACGTGTTACAACTTACTGTGGCTTCTCTGGTTTATATGGTATATGAAGAAGAGTTTTAGTGAAGTGTGTCATGTTGGTGTTGGGAAGCCCTTCAGAGTAGTGTTACTAGTATCAACTAGTCACCTGCTGGAGACTCCGCACAGCTACCATCACCTCCGACTCGTATAACTGACGTATTAGACACTTTTTCATATATATATATATATATATATATATATATAATATATATATATATATATATATATACCTTCTATATATAATATATATTTATATATGTATAATATATATATATTATAATATATATATATATATATATATATATATTTATATATTTAATATATATTTATGCCAATAAGATCACAGTATAAAAAACAGGTGATTTCAGAAAATATGCAAACAAACCACTCTGAAAGTAATTAGAGAAATTCCAAGCGCTTTCGTGACTACTCAAATTTATCAAAGGAACTATGAAATAAAGCATCCAAGGGAAGCTATATAAAAGGGTTGGACAGCACCCTCACTATCCAAGATCCCACAAACGGTTTAATCACCTGACGCGCGCCGACTAACTTGTATAGGACCTTTGCACAACTCACCCACAAACTATTCTACCCAGAAAATTAAAAATTATTTTTTCCAGTGTTTATTAAATTCTTCCCAAATTTATTTAATTATAAATGGATTAATTTATGTTAAAACCAAAAGGAATTATTCATATTATTGTCCAAAAACTGCTTTTTATGAAACAAGATTCAATTTATTACTGTCGGACCATGGACTTGCTTGATATACTTTCTCAACTCTTTTTGAAAAATCAATTGGATGGTTAAAAAATCTTCTTACATGATATAATAGGAAGCATTGAATCTTGTCATTGTTCTAATGCATATTTATGTTGTTTTAATCCTTAGTTCGAGATTTTTTACCAGTTTTGACCGTAAAATTAAACTTTATCGACAATTTTTCAAGGAATTCTTATAGAACATCTCAGCATTTTGGGGGGAAATTCTTTATCAAAAGTTTTTTTTACTGTATCACGATTTTTGAATTTACAACTTTAATAATAAAAGGTTCTTAAAAAAGAGAAGGCATATCAACCAAGTTTTCATGGTAAGGGAGAACCAACCGAGGGAGCCCTTGACTGGCAAAACGTTTTCACAATAAAGATACCCTAGTGTTGTACAAGTGTCTAATTCATCATCCTGTCGGTTCTCTGAACTATTTATCTACATATATAATTATTCCCACGCAAATGTATTTGCGTTTTGTTATGGCATGACCCATTGATTTAGTTACTGGGCCGTAATTTTCACTGCTCTCTAGCAATTAGTGTTAGGTTGTTGTTCTTGTAGATATATTTTCTTATTTCGCAAAACTGTACGAAAAGTAGAATGTGCCTAGAATTTTAGCATCTTCAGGTTCAGGTATAATGACTTGTAGAGTTACGAGTAAATGGGAATAAGTGCTAATAATTTAAATGTAAAAATGTGACACGTTCTATAAAATCTGCACTAAGACCTAATTCCCAAAACAGAATAATCTGTGTATATACACTTTTCTGTGATAGTATACCTAAATACCTCACAGTGTATATACTCAGTGGAACTAGATTTCGTGAATTAACCTTTGATATTTTCGCAGGTACGAGACGGTGCAGACTAAAACCAGATGTCAGTGCTGGGTAGTGTTTACTTGGATAACATCCATGATGCTGTGCTGCCCGCCCCTGCTAGGCTTTAATAGTTCCTCTCACTGGGACGCTGAAGCTTATGTGTGCTGGCTAGATTGGGGCAGCATGATAGCCTACGCCTTCACCCTCATTCCCATGGTGCTGGGACCCACGCTCATCACGCTCTTCTACACCTATGGCTACATCTTCAACACCATGCGCAGGCTCAAAACTTGTGTGGTGGGGCAGGATAAGGAGTTCATCACGGCGCTTACCTCCAACCTGGCCAATCCAGACCACGCCATGTCTTTCGTGCTGGTGCTTGCTTTCTGGCTATCGTGGGGCCCGTGTGTTGGAGTGAGGACCTATGAATACCTCACCGGCCATCATATTGATGTGAGGTTCCTCCATTTCGCAGTGTTTTGGCTAGGGGCTCTTAACTCTTGCTGGAAATCTATTATTTACATTGCCATGAGCCCGAAGTTCCGGCGTGGTCTAAAGCTGTTCTGCCTCTCGTTGTGCTGTCAGCGGAAGGCTCGGAATGCAGAACTCATCTTGGATTACTAGAACAACCCAGGACTTCCGTGTATAACTTCTTCCATGTGTTCCCATAACTTTAGCGAGTAATGAAGCTTTTCTAGCGTGTCAAGTTGTCTTAGTGAGGAGCTTTAGAAGACAAATCGCGGGTGAATGCATTTAATGCTCAATCCATTAACTCGAGCACTGGTGGACTGCTACTGGAATAATGATCAGTGCTAGCTTTATCAAAAAATAAATATGATTTTTTGTACTTGACAATCTTAGGATGAATGTTAGCGTGTTTAGGCTCCGCTGGTCCCTGGGCCAGCGGGATTACACATTGTTGTCTATCGTACTGTTCGTTCTTGTTGGGATGTTTGCGTGTGATAGACAGACTTTAGGGTTTCATAAACATATCAGTGTCTAAGAACTAGCCGCGTCCAGGAACTACATTTATGTGCGAATGTCTATATTTTTTAGATTTATGGATGCCTTTTTTTTAAGACGCATTTGTTCTTTATTAATGATATACAAGTGTACACTCTTGTGAATGTTTTATGATTTAGACTGAAGGCATATATGTATGCCAGTGGAGAAGCACAGTTTTTTTGTGAGTTGATATGCCAGCTTGTGAGTAGTTATGTTCCATCATTAACACTCGCTGTAACTTATTATTGTGAAGGTATCTAAGAGTTTGTTTCCATTGCTTTGATAAATTATGTTATGATATCCTTGTCGTTGGTATACTTCCTCTGGTATAACCAAAGCAGTGGGAAGTTCACAGCAGTGGCCCAGTCTTTATGTTTTAGTGTTTGGACAGGCTATACATAACGTAAATATGATTTACGATTATCCCGCCCCTCATGGTAAACACGTATCAAACTTGCTAGGAAACACACACACACACACACACACACACACACACACACACACACTCACACACACATACAACACCCAAACACCACCACACACACCACACACAAACACACACACAACACACACACACACACACACACAGAAGCAGGCGGCCAGAGCTTGGACTCGACCCTGCAACATCAACAATAGTACACACACAAACACATCAACACATGCACACACACACTGCACACACACACATCACACACACACATGCACACAACACATCACACAACACATCACACCTCCACACACAGCAAACTACCACACATACAACACCACCATACACACATACACACACGCACACGCACGCACACGCGCGCGCGCGCACACACACACATACACACACACACACAAGCGGGGTTCCACAGGGGTCAGTCCTAGGACCTGTGCTGTTCTTGGTATATGTGAATGACATAACGGAAGGGATAGACTCAGAAGTGTCCTTGTTTGCGGACGATGTGAAGTTAATGAGAAGAATCAAATCGGATGAGGATCAGGCAGGACTACAAAGAGACCTGGACAGGCTACAAGCCTGGTCCAGCAACTGGCTCCTTGAGTTTAACCCCGCCAAATGCAAAGTCATGAAGATTGGGGAAGGATAAAGAAGACCGCAGACACAATATAGTTTAGATGGCCAAAGTCTGCAAACCTCACTCAAGGAAAAAGATCTGGGGGTGAGTATAACACCGAGCATATCTCCTGAGGCGCACATCAATCAGATAACTGCTGCAGCATACGGGAGCCTGGCAAACCTACGGATAGCTTTCCTATTCCTCAGTAAGGAGTCGTTCAAGACTCTGTATACCATTTACGTCAGGCCCATACTGGAGTATGCAGCACCAGTTTGGAATCCACACCTAGTCAAGCACGTCAAGAAATTAGAGAAAGTGCAAAGGTTTGCAACAAGACTAGTCCCAGAGCTACGGGGATTGTCCTACGAAGAAATGTTGAGGGAAATCGGCCTGACGACACTGGAGGCCAGGAGGGTCATGGGAGACATGATAACGACATATAAAATACTGCGCGGAATAGACGAGGTGGACAGAGACGGGATGTTCCAGAGATGGGACACAGACACAAGAGGTCACAATTGGAAGTTGAAGATTCAGATGAATCAGAGGGATGTTAGGAAGTATTTCTTCAGTCATAGAGTAGTCAAGCCGTGGAATAGCCTAGAAAGTGAAGTAGTGGAGGCGGGAACCATACATAGTTTTAAGGCGAGGTATGATAAAGCTCATGGAGCAGGGAGAGAGAGGACCTAGTAGCAATCAGTGAAGAGGCGGGGCCAGGAGCTATGAATCGACCCCTGCAACCACAAACAGGTGAGTACACACACACACACACACACACACACGCGCGCGCGCGCATATACAACAGGCTGTGTCTAATCGACATGTGCCTAGGACAAAATGGTAACTAACTAACTAACTAACACACCATATATTTAACTGAATTCATCAAAACAGGTCTTTTCAACCAGGTTCAGTTGCCAAAAAAAAAAAAAAAAACCGGGAAAAATAGTAAGAATTTGGCGTCTTGTGTGAAAATAAATAAACTGAAAGACATTTAAAAACTTAAAGAATGAACATAAAATAGCACTTTTTTTAGCTAAATGTGGTGAAATAGAGCCTACGTAATCAAGTTTTATGCATCAAAGGTTTTCTTTTAAAGAGTTTCATAATAGGTCACTTGTGTGGATATTGTTTAATTGCAACCATCCGAAACTGACACCCTGTGGATGGTAGTCTTACGGAATTTGCATCCTGAGTATTGTATTTAAGAATTGCACGAACTAATTCCAACGAGAAACTTATGGTGGGCAGTACAAAGCCAAAGAACCTGGTCTCAAAACCAATATTATTATCATTTTCATGGGGAAGCGTTAGACCTGTAAGGGTCTGGGAAACGGGAGGCGATCAGCTTTGATCCAGGGAAAGGGAGGATAGCTTCAAATCTATGGATCAGAAGCTCTTCACTGACATCCAGAGTCACGCAGCCTAATAAGCTGAAAGAGGCTATTGAATAATAATAATTCTGGATCTTTGTTAGTGGTGATTTTTCTACTGATTATTTTCACGTTATTGTGATACTATGGAGATTATCAGCCATATTATTTCATATAATTATCATTGTCAGTGTATACAGTAATACCTGATGTGTTCAGACTCAAGGTAAAATGCCTAGGTTGTACAAAACTTGTATAGAATATTGAGTATTCATACACACATTTTTGCATTATATCAATGACATACAAAACCGATAGGTAGATGAATAAGATACATGTGCAGCATCAGTGGCGGGCAGAGGTCTGGTGATGCCCGGGGCCAACTACTTGATTGTATGCCCCAAAGATTCAAGTATAAGGCCTAGTACTGAGAAATATGAGAAAGGGAGATATTTTGAATATGTAAACACAGATGAAACATGAAATAAACACTTTATTCGATTTAAATATAAATCTTTTACCCAAATGATACCTCCTGTCAGAAAACACTTGAACTGCTTCACTTTTTACATCAGCTGTGAGAAATTCTTTTTCAATGCTTATTAAAAGCCAGGTTGGCTAGTCGCTCCTGTGACATTGAAGACCTCAGATATGTTTTTATTAATTTCAGTTTTGAAAATAACCTTTCATAACTTGCGACTGAAAATGCAATTGTAAGCAGTAATGTGTATGAAACACAGTGTGGGAAAGACATCCCTCCCATACTGCAGTAAAGACTCCACAGCATCTTTACCATCACGGGGAATTCTGTTCCCTCCACCTCGAATGAGCATCACAAAATCAATAATTTCGTCATATAACTGAATGGATGCCACATCATCACAATTTGCAAAGTATGAGCATTCCTTTTTTTAATTTCTGTCCTTGTTCATCTTCAATTGGGGGGCACCATTTTCTCTGGACAGAAAGGGTACACCATATTAAAGGAATGAAGGGTTAACCACTGCCTCTGTAGTGAAATGAGCCGCCAAAAATTAATTTATCGCCTCTGAAACTTCAAAATCGCTATCTTATTTCCCTCTGTAATTGGATGCCCCCCTCATTAGGATGCCCGGGGCCACCGCCCCTTCGGCTCCCCCCTCTGCACGCCACTGTACATTACCTGGATATCTTTTCTGTAAGGAAGTTTCGAAACCCAGTATCTTTTATCAGTCCACTGGAGATGGAAGACATGAAGAGATAATCTGAGATAAACGATCCCTCAGGCGTAATAGGAGGTGTTCAGTCTCTTAGTCTCTCATGGTTAAGGGAAAAGTCTTCACAGATAAAGATACCTAAGTGTAACACAAGTCTTATTCATCTACACATTTTTGCCTTATTTTTATTCCAGTCGAGCCACTGTTTCTTGGGTCAGTTGGGGCAGACGGTTGGTAAAGAATAAGGTTGATCTTAAATTGTTATACATTTTAATTATAATTTAAATCTATTGTAGCAATAAAAAGAATGTGTTCTCTTAATTTCTGTCTAGTCAAAACTAATTAGAAAGATCACTTTGTTTGGTAATTGTTATTTTTGTAATTGTTGACTTTTTGTATAATATGATATTCAAAGTAAAAAAAAATATGTTGCATGTTTGGAGAGTATAATAGGTTTGCTAAATCAAAAGAGAGTGATCCTAAGAGGTTGAAATAGGCATCCTTACAAAAATAAAATGACTTGCTAAAATATTTACGACACTGCTTTTTGTGGCAATAAAGACGCCATAGTAAATCTTAAGATATATTGTCACTA
>NC_069461.1:19286061-19288561 GCF_026875155.1 Cherax quadricarinatus
AGCCACTTGTGAAAGTGGTGGTTTGTTTGTCAGGAAATATTCTTAAAAGATTTCCCAATTGTTATCTTACTCATATGGTAACCCACTTAGTGGAACTTTTGGTCATGTGATCGAGGCCGTCAGCTGGCTTCCTGAGCTACCCTATAAAAAGATATAGCCTATCATAAATTATAATATCCAACTTATTCCACACCACTAAAAAAAAAAATATATATATATACTGTATGGTATCCTAATATGGGCCTGCTGGCAAGTGGGGTGCAAACACTATAATTTTTATATCTAGTTTGTTGATTATACAGAATATCAATATAAATTTACATATAACTTCAGTTATTCGAGAAAAATGGATTTATAATTATTAAAATATATTTTTTTTTGCAAGTATATGTCATATTGAATATCGGAAGTTATTTCCAACGTATCATTTAATTTGTATTTAAAATGATGCCAAATTTACATATGTATATATATATATATATATATATATATATATATATATATATATATATATATATATATAATATATATATATATATATATATATATATATATATATATATATATATATATATATATATATTGGAAAAGTTGTACAATACAACTTCACTTCTTGTGATTTTGTCTGGATTTCGAATTATTCATGTAACAACATAAACATGAACAAATACCTATACACGCTGAGATATTTTGAGAACATTGTAATAATAAGAACATCAATGACTTTCCTAAGACCTTAAATTCACCACTAGATTTATATCTCAATGCTGACTAGAAAACTCTGAAAGCTAGAAGAAATTACCTTATTCGTACACTGATGCTAGCTAGTATAGGAGCTCAAGGCCTATTAGCCCGGCTCCAGGATCATTACATTTTAATGAACCATGATCACATGTGATCATATTCGCGTAATTCACACAGCTGATTAAATAGGTTTGATAGAGTGCTCACTTTTCTTGGACAACTTCTGGATTATTTGAAGATTTTTTCCCTGTCTCCTAGCGATATTATGTTTATTTCGAAATTTACACTAAAGCTAATTTAGCAATATAATCTTACCTTGCTAAAAAAAATAAGTGATTTAAAAAAAAATCTTAATCTAATTACCTTATGTATTAGGAATTTGCTTAACTTTTCTTAAGCTTTCCTTAGAGACAGTAAATCTTCAAGTGACTCTCCAACTTGTTGTCGCGATTGTGGTTACCTGATAATTGAATTATTTTATTGTCTCGTACACAGCTTCAAGGTGCTTATTATTCTATGAAGATCTACATTAACTCTCGCAATGTCGGTACTGTAATTTAAGAAAGCGTTAGCTGCTACTGCTGAAGTGAGAGAGCTAGGCAGTCGTCTCCAGTACACTTACTGCAGCATTTAGCTGTTCATTCTTCGTGAACACCGAAGGCTTGATAGAACTTAGAAAGGATAGCGGAAGTGAAAGAATTCCGGGAAGATTAGAGTAAACTTAGTTATAATGGAACACTATGCGGTAAACCAGTCAGCGCTTTTGAAACGATGTCAAGCGCCTAGTCTAGCAAATGTGTGAACTATCAAACTTGTTTTGAAAAAGTAATTATTACATTTAAGAAAAGACAGAAATTTTCAGTAATCTATTAGAATCGTTTTCTCTTTCTTTTGTCATTCTCTAGATGTGAATTTAACACACTCATGAAGTGAACCTTGAGTAATTTTTTGATTGCATCTGATAGTTTGCTAAGTAAACGAGCTGACTGAATGAGCTATGGGTAGCTTGATGGTCCTAGTATATTATATATATATATATATACATGTACTGTGCTGTAGGTTTTCGGCTCTCGTCATCACAGTTAGCTAGCAAGAAATTTAGGTTAATATCTTGTCATATCTAGCCACGTAGGCAAGAATGTTACAAGGTCGGATTTTGAATAAATTTTCACTATATGTGACAGAGTCCACTAATCTTATAAAGAGTTCATTACTAATGTAGCTTGCTAAGCTAACAGACTTTTGGGGCCCAGCACCTCGACCCATTATGTGCCTCTGCAATATTTTAACTACCCCCCATAGGTGGGATGGAGTGAATAATCGAGGTATCAAACAACGAGGCTCACAGGATAGGTATGAGGTGCATGATAATTGCTATCGAGCGGAATGCTACCGATGAGGATTGGCTAATCAAAGGGTTATTGACTTTTTAAAGAAATAGTACATAGGGGAACTATTATTTCATAGGTCAACAAGCACTTCCAACTACAGGAAAAAAAAAAGCGTGCGTTAACCATTTCGGTTTTCTAAAGTGAATCTACAAATTGATTTAATTTTAGATTAAAATTCCTGTAGTTAAATCAGCGACCCATATATAATCACAGTGACTACTTCTGTCGTGACTACTGATCATGAAAAAAAAAAAAAATGAAATTGACATACATAATGGGAAGTCACATGTATAATCAACCAGTACCCATCAACGTTCCACACACCTTTCATGTTATAATATTCAGTACGAAATTTTGGAAGATCT